>JAOWBL010000002.1:9652588-9677896 GCA_028564865.1 Zenarchopterus dispar
TTATGTACAAGGACATAATTGGAAAAAGAAAAACAGCTGCCCTTTACCAGCTCTTGAAATTAGCTTGATGTAGCCTGATCTGAATAACAACTTAGAACATTTCTTGCACAAATAGTGTAAAAATCTGTAGAATGGATGAATGAATTTGGCATGTAGAGATGATGTGTTCAAAATTAAGAATACTCTACAGTTTTTATGAGATTTTCAGTCTCTTGGAAGAATTTTTACCTGTTCTTCTTTTTCAACATTGCTTTTTTGAGATTTAATTTGTTTATGAACCACTCTGAACTGTTAGCAGACAATTGCAAAACCTTGATTCTGTTATTTTTCGGTCATTCTGTTGTGTATTTGCTGGTGGGCTCCAGATAATTGTCCGGTTGTAGGAGCAAATTCCCACCAAGCTTCAGCTGTCAGACAGATGGCGTCACATTTGACTGTAGGATTGCTACACAGAGGAGTACATGTCTGACGTACTGACTTCAACGAGCCCAGGTTCTGTAGATATAAAACTAGCCCAAAACATAACTCCTTAAATAATATGCTGGACAGTTGGTAAACTGCTTTTATCAAATGTGACATATTTCTTATAGCCAAACATCTCCACTTTGGCTTCATCTGCTTTTAGTCCTCATTCATATGAAGACCTTCCATTTCTCTTGAAGCTATTAATTAAACAGAATTTACCTTTCAAGGATATGTTAGATTTGTAATTTAGTATGTTGGATTTAGTGATTCTGTCATCTCAGAGTTAAAGGGCAACATTAACAACACGTCATTAATTCTGGCTGTTTAGTTGAACTGTACAACTTTAAGTTGCAGCTGTTAAGTTGGGGTGAAAACGTCAGACGTGGTTGCTCATGGTAGTTGTATCACCAAGGTATTACATTTTTGTGAGACAGATTTTACACACTGTATGACTTTTAATTAGCTGGTAAAATTAATAAAATGCCGTCTATGTCCAGATATCAGAATTCAAAACACTTATGTGTTCCTTCTTAGTCCCATCTAAATACATCTGTTTATCATTCATCACTAACACAAGCATAATGTTGGATGAAGATCATATGACTACTTTCTCTTTTTCTGTGTTTTCCGCCAACTTAATGGAGCTCCTTCTCCTTTTGGTGGTTTACATTGACTTATTTGCACAATATCAGCCATATTTTATTGTTTGCTGTAGCCACAAAAATTGCCAACTGCAATTTTGTGTAGGTTGTAAACGCTTTATTATATTGTCACTGGAATTATGCAGAATGTGTCATGTCCATGCATATAATGAATCTTAGAACTGAGAGATTTTTACATTTCTGCTATAAACAATCCACCTCCATGTTGTTTTTATATTTAACCTTTCTCACCAAGATGAATTATATTGCCATCAAAATGACTGAGAACATACTTTTGGTTGCGTTTCTCACTGTGTGAACTATACAAATACAATTAAACTGAGTTTCTTAGAATAAGCTTTAGTCAACAGTAAAATGTTGTTAGGTCAATATAGTTGCAAAGTGAGAGAATGAGACTAATACTACATGAATGTAGTAACATATTTCTAAGAGAAAATATCTTTAGATGTGGATTCATATTTTCACATACTTATGTGCTGTTAGCAGAAGTTGTGAAAAAACCCACATTCATCTCAAATTCCTTAAAAATGAATACCTCATTACACACACAACAAAAGTACTTTTGGTAAAAAGACAGCTCTTTCCTACTCACATAAATCTAAATCTGTCATTTATTTGCGTCTTTGGAAAAATGTTCATCATCGGTCTAAAATGGTCCACCTATTTATGCAGATGTGGTTCTACTTATTTTAAACAATGAACTATTTGACTTGGGTAACTAAACTTTTTATTTTTTTTAATTAATATATAATCACTAAAATAAAGTTTCAGTTGCATTTTTGAACTGAAAGGAGGAGGCTTTATTTTAAATAGAAACAAAAGACCAGGATCAGGTTTAGAGGCTGAGTGAAAGAATCTCTGACACCTGCTTGATGTCTTGGGATGCATAAACATTGCCTTTTCTATTTTTACACCCTATGTCATAGTAATTATTTATCTGCATCTTTTGCTGTTTTGAAGGCTCTTTCCAGGTAACCTGGTTGTACAAATGCAGACATAGTTGCCATCAAGTTTTGAATGTTTTGCTAGCCTTTCCAGATGTGTTTTTGTTCCCAGATTTTTGTTTTTACTGTATTATTTTGTGTCCTGTTTTTGTTCAGTGTTATTTTGTGTCATCTGTGTCAATGCGGCCAGATTTAGCATCACTCTGAGCTGTGAGTGTGCATATGTAATTAGATCTCCACCCACTCAGAAATCCGTTCCACTTCCACAAAGGGCTGGAAGAGAACCTGAACACGGTGCCTTGCACTGCTTCAGTTTGTCTTCCATGTGCTACTTTTTGTCAGTCTCTCTCTGTCTGATTTGCTGCATTTTCTTCTATGCAAATTAGTGACAAGCCAGTAGCTACACTGAACCAGTGCTGTTAGCTGGAGAAGCAAAATCGCCCACTTAAACAGAGCAAAGAAACAGAAACGCAAACCAAAGAAACAGCAGTGCAGCAACAGTATTAAGGAAGTAGCAGCAGATTTGAGGACTTTTGTTATTATGACAATGTTCCATGAGCTGAGTATGAGAGATGTGCCCTTCTATGAACATTTTTATTTCTCTTAATGATAGCCACCTTAATCATAATCAGTGTTGCTTGTGTGATGTAATTCTTAGCAGAATTATCTGTGATCTATTGATTGTGTAGGGATCTGTGTAAGTTTGATTTACTCTGCAGCAATTCTTTAACTTGGAAGTGACACTTAGGCTTTCCCCCTTCCTATAGCTGCCTAATATTTGTAAATGTTGTTTTACAACATTCATTATGTGTTGTCAAAGCTTCAAATCTACCGCCTGCTCAGTATACCAGGCTTTGGATTTTGTTCTATCGCCCTTCACATCCTTTTAAAGTCTTTTGGGAGCAGATGAAGATCCAGACACATGAAAAAGTGCTTTTAAGGCCAACTGAGACCCAGACTATGTTCAGTGCGGTCACTGAGAACAAATGCAGCCTTGAGGCAGGCTCAGCTAAAGTGCCTATCTGCATGGCTCCACTCTCCATGCTTCCTAACCTTTAGCCTCAAACCATATTTGTGCTTCTACCTCTTTCTTTTGGAACTTACAATTTCTTGACTTTTGTAAATCTGTTCGTCCTCTCTGTAGCTGGCGCTCCATCCTGTTCTTTCTCTTCTTGTGTGCAGTACTTCAACAATGAGAAGTATGAAGCTGAAAGGTATGATGGATTCCTGAAGATCTACGAGTCATCCTCTTTAAAAACCACATCAACTCTTGCCATGCTCAACTTTGGACAAAGTGCTATCTTCAGTGTCGGCCTCACCTCCATCATGTTACTGGCCAGCAAAAGCATTGCAACAGGTGAGAAAGTTTGGAGATGTAAGTGAAGCATAAATGTAGGTTAAGGTCAGAGGCAGTGATCTTGGAAAATCGTTTCTTTGAGACGTAAACTGCCATGAAATTTTAACAGCATTCATAAGTAAAAGAGGGAAAAGGACTTCACCTGACCTCAATCTTACTTTTTCCTCACCCTTGATTTTTCAGTAGCAGCACAGTTGGGGAAAATATAATTTGGAAGTTTAAAAAAAAAAAAAGAGGGAAAAAAACCCTAAAAACAAATTCAGAAAGATAAGTAAAAATCCTGACTGAACTCAACAATAGATACTAAATGAGAACAAAGCACAGCAAGCATGAAAAAGTGGCATGAATATGAAACAAAATCGCCTTGATGCAGAAAATGAAATCACAGGGGGTGGGGGAATGGGGGGTGGAGATATTCTTTCTGCTTTCACTACATCTTGAAAGAGACATTTTTTGACTTAAAAGGTTTTTTAGATCTTGCATCAAAAATTGAATAGATGTTATAAGTGAGCTGGATTTGTAAGTCGTTCTGTTGCTTTTGCGTAGGCAACATGACCGTGGGAGACCTGGTGATGGTCAATGGCCTGCTCTTCCAGCTCTCGCTTCCTCTTAACTTCCTGGGGACGGTGTACAGAGAGACCAGACAGGCCCTCATTGACATGAACATACTTTTCACACTTCTTAACGTGGACACAAAGATCAAGGTAACTTACTAACCTGACACAACATTACTGCAAGAAAATACAGTTTTTGTAAGCGGTTCTTTTTTTTTCATACTTTTTTTTTAAATCTTCCAGCAAAAGAGGATTAAAAACATTTTTATTTATTTTTCACATAGTGGAGTTAATCATAGAGTTCATTCCCAGAAATGCAAAGCAAAATTAGATATCCGTAAGCACCGTTACTTAGCTTCTTTTTAGCAGTAACACAAAGAGAAAGCAGTAAAATTTTTTTTTTTTTTTTACAGGGCTGAGTTGTTCTTTCAACTGGGTGACAGAGGATCTATGCTAATATGGTGTTTAAATAAAGAGAGAGGGATTTGTATGGGCTTAATATAGAAACAAAGATGTGACTGTAAACGAATGTTTGCACATAATGTCAGAGTTTGCACTTGTAAATCAAGTTTTATCCTCCTGTAAAAGAAATCGGCCTGAAAATTCAAGTTTGTGAATGTCTAGAGAAGGATCTACATGGTTTTGAAAAAGATTTGTATTTGTGGACGAAAAAATACAAATTCTTTTGCAAACATGCTGTGAAGCACAAAACTTCCTGCAAGACTCTGAAGTTGGGGTTAGACCTCTGTCTGATTGGATGGCAACAAATCAAACTGTCCAATCAGAGAGCAGATGGCGTTCTGTCCTCCCTTACCGCTGCAGGCCCTTAAAGGGGAGTTTTAACATCTACTACATAGTTTTATTTAGAGTATAATAGAGTTTTAACATTAACTCAAAAATGACATACCTTCGCTGCAGTGATTGTAAAACAACTGAGTGCTTCAATAAACTGGTGACATCAACAGTAGCATCTTTAAAGATTTAATCCCTGCTTAAAATCCCATGCTTACCCTCTTACCTGGACTAAAATGTTAGCAGCATTTCCATTACACTTATTGGCAAAAGAAAATCAAAACTCTGAATTGGTGACAAAGATAGTGCTGCAGTGTTTTCATTGAACGGTCTTTTCTGAAGAAGTTTAATTCTCGTAACTCTGCATATCTCGTCCGGCAAGACTTCTTGTTAAAACAACAAAAAATAAAGGACAATGAATTTGTCCCAGACAGTAGTGTTTTGGTTTTTTTTCCTTCTTGGATTCCTTCGTACGTCAACACATATCTAGCTTCATAAAAGAAGGTCAGAGGTTATTGAAAATAACTGGTCGAAAGTCTTTACAACTGCCTAAGAGGCAGATTTTTGGCCAAAAGTCATTTTAAGAGAAACTAAATCAACAAACAAAATGTATATAAAAGCATAAATGGGTGAAGGACTCTAACAGTCACATTTCAGAGGTAAAGTTCATAAAATATTATGAATCTCAACAGGAAGATCACAAATTCAACATTTAGTTGGAAGAGTAAATTGTTTATCACTTCGGTCCAGAAATGTCACATTTCCAGCTCGTCTGGACGCTGGAGAAATCATGGTTCCCAGGTAGCCGATCATTTTTATTTATTTTGGGCCTGTCCAAAAGCTGCGGCTTTCCAGAGAGTCATTTTTACGCAATTATTACTTATATTTGAGATTTTTAAAAAAAAAAAAAATTATGTTTAATTTGGCAGAACCTCTTTTTTGACCTTTAAAAAACAAGAAGACAAAATACTTGTTTGGGATATTGAGCATTGCAGCCAGGAAAACAGTAACAAAGGAAATGAACCAAACCAACAGCTACAAATACTATAGAATTAATGGCATTTTTATTTTAGAAAAAATATATATATTTTCTTTAAGACCTTAAGATGTGAAATTCAAGAAACAGTTGGAGAGATGGAAAATATATATAGCAACTCTTCTCTATTGCTTTCTGGATGTTGCTCTGTGTATTCCTGATCTTTTTTTTTTCTTCATTACCAGCTGGTATGTTCATAGTTTGTGTTGTAACATTTACGCAAAAAGGAAAAATTAAATCACCATGTAAGACTTGTTAAATAAGGGATGTGATAATATTGTATTGGGATTCATAGAAAAGAAAATGAAAAGGAAAAAAAAGAGTTGTTGTAGTTTAACATGTAAACATGATAATTACATGCTTGGTGTAACGCAGGTGCTCCATTTGTTACCACCTGTGGTGCGAGACATTACTCTGACTCAAAGTCGTCAGATTGCAGCACAAGTCACTACATCTTGTTGATTTATCTTAGGCATTTATCTGTCAAAAAAAAAAAAAAATATATATATATATATATATATATATTTTTTTTTTTTGTTGTTGTTGACAGATTTAAAAAAAAAAAAAACTTTACTAAGAGTTGCATCTCTCCCTGTCACTTTTCCTTTCTTTCTTTGCCGATGGACCAGTTGATTATTCTACAACAGTTACACTTCAAGTGACAACCAACCTCCGCACTTGCATTACACAGGATGAATTAGAAATAATGTCATACATCAAGCAGATCCATTTCTTTATCCAAACAGCTGAGATGTTAAAAACAGAGTTCAGCCTCATTTTTCTTCCCTTTCAGAGCCAGCAGTTGATTTTGTTGGACATTTTATTGCATTTATCTTGTTTTTAATACAATACCACTGCCCGTCTTCGTCGTAAGAGCGCTTAACTGCAGATGTGTGCCTGGTGCCCAACAATAAGAGGGCCATTTTCATTTCCAGCCTGTAATTACAGAAGGAGAAATGAATCTGTCCAGTTATTTTTCACTCATCAGTAATATTCCTCTCCATTGTGACTCCCGGTGGAATGGTGCTGCCCAGCAGTCCACTGTCATCTGAATCCTTTTTTTTTTTTTTTTTAATGTGGAACACATTGGCCTATTATTTAGATGAAAAATTATCAAAACTCCCCCACTTGAAACTGTGACACAAAATAAAATATTCATGTTTGTATTGTAGCGAGTAAAATTATCATCTGTTTATACTAATGGTCTGTTTGTTATTTGAATTAATTAACAGAGATGGATTGTGGATGATTTTTGTTGCTAGGAGGTGGTATGGACATTGGGAAGAATAGTTTTTCACTCTCAGGCTAGTGAGAGTGTTTCATTCACTGCTGACCTTGACTGAATCTGCAGCACACCACAGCTGAGAGCAGTATGTACCAAAAGTTTTCATGCCTATTGATTCTTCAGTCACCGTGAAGGACGGAGTGAAGATCAGATGGTCTCTATCATAATGACCTCTCAAATTTGCAGATTTGAATGTCTCTGTTTAATGTAGCTCATGTTGGCCATATGCCCCGTCATTATGTCCATTTCAAGGTCCTGAAGTTATGTTTATCATGTTAGGACGTGTCCAAATGAGTGTTCTGTACATCTCTCCTCCTTTTTCCCACTTTGTTTCAACCGTCTGATGGTTTCCCTTTAGGAGAAGGATCTCGCGCCGCCATTGACCATCATGCCGCAGGAGGCCACCATCCGCTTTGAAGACGTTTATTTTGAATACCTAGAGGGCCAGAAAGTCTTAAATGGAGTGTCATTTGAAGTGCCTGCAGGGAAGAAGGTGGCTGTCGTTGGTGGCAGTGGTTCAGGGTAGGTCACCTTTTAAAGAAGCACACTGTGAATGTCATACTTTCAGCCAGGTTTGCCATCTATTTACATGCAGGCGTCATTACATGTGGCTGTCAGAACCTCTCGGAATGATTCTGACAACTGATTGCACATCTGTTTGCAGTAAGAGCACCATTGTGCGGCTGCTGTTCCGCTTCTACGAGCCCCAGCAGGGAAACATCTACATAGCTGGGCAGAACATTCGAGACATCAGCCTGGACAGCCTGAGGAAGGCTTTAGGGGTCGTGCCTCAGGTCTGTGAAACACCAACACCATAAAAACAAACAAACAAAAAAAAACATTAAAAAAAAGTCATTTTATGAACACACACGGGTAATTATTCTGTATGTGTAGATGCAAAATACATAATGTATTTGTATCATGATCCTTAAATAGAGTGTGTAATATATCTGACTTACTAGTTGTTATTATACATGGTGATTAGCATTGAACCGATTAAGATGTACCTTTAACAATAACCTCAGAAATGAGGTGAATGTAATTACTGTCATGGGAAAACATGTCAGGATGTGGTTTAAAAGAGGCGAAAGGAAGAGGAATTGCTTATCCTTAACAGGTCTTAAAATTACATTTAAAAAACCCACAGATGAACAAGAGTGCAACTAAAAGGAGTGTGTGAAAAACTAAGTACACCCCTACTGCTGTCATAGAAATAAAGATGGTAAATGGCAGCCAGGTACTGCTAATTAAATGCAATTTATCACTGACACGCATGGCTACTTCGATAATGGCACCCTTGCAATCTATAATACATACATACATTAAATGATACAGTATATAAAAGATTATTCATAAGTGGAACATATTCAAGACAATATTTTCAGTAGAGAGCATGTCAGCAGGTTTCGCTCCAAGGATTGTGGATTTCAGAGAAATTGCTGAAAACCCAAGAGCTGCAACTCATCCCTGCTACAGGCCTCAGTTAGCATGTTAAATGTTGACGTTTATGATGGCATGAATAAGAAAAGTCTGAGAATGATTGGTTTGTAATTGTTGCCAGAAGAAAGCTGCTTCTGTCTCAGAAGAATGAGGTAGCACAGCTTAGGTTTGCAAAGGTACCACCACACAAACCTCTGGACTGAATGCTGACATTTAGACAGACGTTTGCTCATAATGTGCAGCGCAGTGTTTGGTGAAAATCAAACAGCATATCAGGATGAGTACCTACTTGCCAAGCATGGTGGTGGAGCTGTGATGATTTGGGCTAGCTTTGCAGCAACAACCACTAGTCACCTTTGGGGATGGATATCGATACACGGCCTTAAACTGGTTCTGCTTCCTGCCTGGTTGGTGCTGGAGTACCACTGAGCTCCAAGACAAACAGTACTGTTATTGTTGTTAAAGTGAACTCTTCACATCTATTTTTGATGATGGCTCTGGTTCACCATGTTATATTTGATTTGTGTTTATATTTTGCACTTCAGTCATAGCTGAAGATCTGCTGAGCAGAACCGATTATAGATAAAATCCTAACAATACCTGTCCCGTATGAGTTGTTCGTGAACTCCTCTGCACAGCCCACACTACATCCAGACCAAAACCAGAGTCAAATCCTGTTTAGGAACGTTAACAGATCTGTGCATAAGCCCTAATAAACTGAAGCAGTGTTGCAGCATAGATAATCAAGTTATTTTAAGTTATTGCTGCTAAAAGTGGTTCATAAAGCTATTGAGTCACCCAGCTTCTTTTTTTTTTTTCTTCTTAATCTTAATAATTCTGGTTCTGCATTTTGGCTTAATTTTTGTTCAGTAGCTAATGACACAGTGTAATACATTGTATTGTTCATCTGAGGTTGTATTTGCCACGTTTTAAGACCTGATAAGAATATTATCTCTTTATTTCCCTAATATCTCCTGATGCATAAAACCTTGGAATGGGAAGAGGGTGTGCTTTCTGTTTCACATGACTGTAGGTTTTCATTTCAGTGAGCTCAGAGGCTTATCTGAACAGATGGTGCATGAACATATTTTTGTCATTTGCTCTCCTCCTCTTTCTCCCTCCTATCCTGTTGTATGTATCTGTGCTCTGTTTGTCTCTTTGCTGCAATAAAAGCATTCTCTGAAGCCTCATTTTGTTCTCTGTGTTGTTGTCAGGATGCCGTCCTGTTTCACAACACCATCTTCTACAACCTGCAATACGGGAACATTAATGCTACACCAGAGGAGGTGTACAAAGTGGCACGTTTAGCTGGCCTCCATGACGCTATCCTCCGGATGCCCCACGGCTATGACACCCAGGTTGGAGAGCGGGGCCTCAAGCTGTCAGGTTTGCTGCACATTTATGTCTGCTGTTTGAATATGATCCTTCACTTCAAATCAGTGATGGAGCTGTGTGTTTCGCCTTTTTCCCTGGATGGTTTACTAAACTGAGAAAGACTTACCTCAGTAGCTTTTCCCTCATAGCTTTATTCCAACGTAGAAATTCAACAAGGAATAAAAAGAAGGAAAATAATGACATACTACATGTTGTCTGACATGTTATTTTCACTGTAGAATGAACTGTTAATTATTGTCTCTGATTTCTGTTTTTGTAAGGATTTGGACAGAATTAAAGATGCAGGCAGTTTCTAAAAAGCTTTTTTATTTTCTTTTTCTTTTTTTTTTTTTTTTTTGATCAAATAACGGACCAAAATGAAAATCACTCACTTCTATAAAAGAAAGCAACAACCAAATAGCAACACTTACAGAAGTCTAAATCACTTAGATATTTGGCATTTTTTCAACTTAAAAAAGAAGAAACCAAAGGGAGAAAAATAAAAACTTTCAAAGGTAAATTCATCATTTTTAAAAGCAAATTTGCCATCGAAAATAAACATCTTTACACAATCTTTACATCTTTACTACAGTTCCATGAAACTCAATTTAGGTTAGTTTTGCTTCAAATATAACCTTTGTTGCATAAGAAATCATCACTTATAAATTGACCCTTTATATACAAACAAGACATAGATGTTATACACTCATTCATGATTGAAAAAGAATGAGATTTATCTATTATAGACGCAAGCATATAAACATCTTGGAGCAGAAATAGGTTTTAGAATAAAATTACAGACAAAGCAGGACATTCAGGTCTGAGTGTGTTAATAAAGCAGCACTGCAAAAGACTTTTCTTTCTTTCTTTCTTTTTCTTTTTCTTTTTCTTTTTTTTTTAAAGGTAGCAGTGAGGTCCAATGTAGCCACTGTGCTGTATCATTGCAAAAGAAAAAAAAAAACATGCATCCTCTGAAATATTTTTGCCATGCTGCAGTCATTGGATGCAAAGGCACCACACCACACAACTCATCATGGTTCACTGAAAACTAAATAAAGAAAACAAGCAAACATCTGGCTAAGAAGTATAAGTACACACACACTTCCACAGCTGTGATGCCAGTGTGCAAGAAAACGGCTCATTGGCCAAGTTACTTTACAAAACTTAAAACCATCGGAAGCAAAGTGGAACTCGCTGGGCCAGATATAGCCGGCATGAGTTGACCAGAACCGACACAGAAAACACAAGTCAAACACGCCGTATTCAAACATCAGTCTGACTGCTGTAACGGATAAAATTACAAAGTGTCCAAATTTATTTCTACATTAAAACAAGTAACAACAAACAAGCAAGCCAGCTACTGATGAGACTTATCAGTGTGAGAATATCTTAATTAAAAACTCTGTTAGCACATAACTGAAGTTCAAAAGAGTCTTGCACCAGTGTGAAAAAAACCATACTCATCTAATTCTGAAAGTCAACGTTCACATGTAGCCATTCACAGATATGCTGTATTTTCTGGTAAATAAATGATAAAGTGACATATTTTTATTATATTTCTCTAAGTAGGCACTCTTGAGTGTAAAATTGTAAATGGGTGTATAATTTTTTTATTTTTTGTGAACCGTTTTGTAAAAGTCTAACTTGTCAATATTTTAAATGTCCTCTGATGGCGCCTAAAAAAAACAGCATGGGCAAAAATATATCACTTAAATATTAAGAAAAATATTTTAGTTGCTGAAGTAATATTTGGTTCATACAAAAGTACTGCTGAAATAAATAATCACATTGGTGTAAAAAAATACTACTCTAAATTTTAAGAGAAAAGTATTTCAACAAGTTGTAAAATTTAGGGAGACTTGTTTTTTATTAATGTGATAAAATACACGTGTAATTAATTTTTACTAGAAATGAGCATAAAACAGGATAGAAGTATATATTGCAAATTGCAGAATGTGTGTGTATGTATAGACGTATTTTGGTATTTCATGTAGTTTTGGATTTTGAATTTGGCTTTATTGTCAGAAGAATCTTGGAAAGCCATCATTTATTTGCAACTGAACTTTGAGCATTATGTGCTGCGTTACCTTAAGAGTTTAAATCATCCTCATTTGATCTGCAGAAGATAGTATAAAATTAGGTTCCTGGTATCAAAACAACTCATTTTAGCTCACTAAACAGAACGTGAGCGGTTTCACTCAACATTTAAGTCACAATTAGCATTTGCACAGATTTCTTTATGTGGTGGGTGAGTGAGGGAACAGACAAAATAAAGATATGACTAACTTGTTTTTCACTGGGGGTGGAGGGTCTGGGCTCTGAGGCTCCTAACTCACCCTTCTCCTCCACCAGCAATGTTTACACTCGCTCAAGCGACCACACACGCCGCTCATATGCAATAAAGGCCGAGTCATACACAGTGGGAGAAATCTTTGAGCCCTACTGACTTTTCCACACAATTAAATGAAAGTCTGTTTTACCTCATCGAATCCCACAGCACTGGTATTATCTGAGCAATGGCCCTCTGTTTGTGGTGATTATCTGGTGAGAAAAGGGCAGACAGACCTTATGTAACTTCACATACTTCAAACAGTTTTGGCTTTTTAGCCTGAGATGCGTAACGTGCGCTAATTTGTTTTTAGGAGGAGAGAAGCAACGTGTCGCCATCGCCCGTGCAATACTGAAGAATCCACCCATCCTCCTGTATGACGAAGCAACATCATCCCTCGACTCCATCACCGAAGAGGTTGGCCTGACGGCGCATGAACACATTTCCATTGGCAGACGTTGGCATGCACACATAATGTACCCACAAATGCCAGTTCAGTGCTTCACGTACAGGTTGACACCTCATTGTGCCAGCATACACATTTAGCAGAACAAACACCCACTCAGTCACCTGCTGTAGGTACACAATAATTCATCTCACTCCTGCGTCACATACCTGCTGTGACACACACCCAAACCCTACACACAGGCACACACACCACCCCCATGCTCTCCCTCGCCACCTGCCGCTGTTTTCTCCTACTTAATCTCCAGTGCAGCTTAAATCACACAGTCTTTGTAAATGTTACATTTAATGAGAAAGTTCAGCAAGCTTTCTCTGAACTTAAGGAAAAAAAAAAGAAAAAAAAAGGAGCGGGGCAGCAGACGTGGTTGTTAATTGAGTTTCTATTGCCTTTCATCACAGTGATGTCTTTATATTATCATATGTAAACAGTAGAAAGAAAAGCATATAAAGGTGGATGTTGCTGAGCAGCATTTTTATTGACTCAGTTTCCCCGTCAAATCAAGGTTTGGGAATATGTTTCATATATATTCTGTCATTCATGCACTTTTTTTCTGACCACCATTATTGAAAACTGGAAATATTTTCCTTAGGATTAAGAAGGTATGTATGTAAGGCTTAAGAGTGATGACGGCATTTTTCTCGTGTACTTTCAGAACATCTTGACTTCAATGAAGGAGATGGTGAGGGACAGGACATCGGTCTTCATCGCCCACAGGCTGTCCACCATTGTAGATGCAGATGAGATTTTGGTGCTCAATCAGGTAAGAGCTCATCAACTTGTGTTTAACATCATCACATATTTTTGCTGATGAACTTTTCCAGATTGAATGTCACTTTCTTGAAAAGCAAATTATACTGAGGTTGAGAGTTTCCGAGCGTAAACATGCACCGTGTTAACCGCATTCCAATTAAACTGTTTTCTGCTGATGGGAAGGACCACTGCCTGCACTCAGCATAACCTTCAATGTACAGTATCCGTCAGCGACAAGAGCTTCGCTAAGCGCCGATTTATTTCCAGTTACCTTTCCTCAATGTACATGATGAAAACATGGTTTGTTTAGCTTTTCTCATTAACTTGGACAACAGGCTACTGTTGGGAGAAGAGAATGTATTATTCTCCCCATAAGGGCTCATTAAAGCAGTCAGACTTGACTAGCTGTTTTGGTCAGATGGCATGTCTTGTTTGTCTTGGTGACTAATAATGTATGGGCCAGTTTCCCAGACACTGATGTGTCCTTATTCAGGACTGTACAGTGTTTCAGTCGAGAATCAAACCAGTTTTCTTCACAGTCTTTTTTTTTTTCTTTTCTTTTTTTCTTTTGGGGGGGTTCAGAGCGGCGGTAACACGGAGACACAGCCTTGACTGTTTTAATCTGTGACAGAAGTGAATCATGTCACATGAATAAGTGAATTAAAAAAGGCTGCCACATGCAGTGAGTTGTACTCGGAGATGCTGTAAAGTACAATAGAGACGAGTGAAGTTGGTTATTATCTAGAAAGTAAGAGTTAATACAGAATGTAACACAGGTGAGGTGACATTTTCCAGCAGTGCTCGAGTGAGAGGATAAAATGAGAAGAGATTTCTTTGAACTGTGGTGAGCTGAGCATGTTTGGTTCCATGTTTCCAGAGTCAGATGGCAGGGATCAGAGGGTCGTGGCGAGGAGGCACGTTTGCGTGTGATGTCGCCATAGCGTTTGCTAGTGTCACAAGCACAGGACTGCCTGGGGTGCTCATTAAAATAATGAGCAGATGCAGTCACATGCTCATCTCGGGTGCACTAAAGATGATGCCAACACCTCTGCATGCTCACGGGAGGTGGGGGAAGGGGTGCTTTCATTTGTGTTTTTACTGCGTGGGAGGGATATGTGTGTGTTTTGTGCAGATTTGCATGTGTGTCTGCGAGTCCTTGTTTTTGTGAGAAGAACGCAACAGTTGTTGGGGAGGCGGTAGGGATTGTTGGGGGGGGTATGGAGGGGAGCTTACTCTCTGCAGAGTTTGGTCAGTTTTGTGTGGTCATAAAAAGAAGCCAACTATTGGACTTGTTCAGTTTCATTTCACGGAAACCCTTTTTTGTTTTAATCCATTTCTTTTCCTTTCTCCTCCCTTTTCCTTTGCCAGGGCAAAGTGGCGGAGCGAGGCGACCACCACACCCTGCTCAACACCCCAGGTAGCTTATATGCAGAACTGTGGAACGCTCAGAACAGCAAAATCCTCAACAGCAGCGTGAACTTGAAAGAGCAGCCCACTGAGCGGCTGTCCCAGAAGGAGGAGGAGAGGAAGAAATTGCAGGAGGAGATCCTCAACAGTGTGAAGGGCTGTGGGAACTGCTCTTGTTGAGAAAAGCAGCCACCGCCATGTTTCTCCTTCCCTCGCAGATGGCCTATGTTGGAATCCCTGGTCTGTTTGACAGGGTGGGCTCACGAGCTCATTCACCCACTCCACCCGAACCCCCGTTTGTGTGACCGTCTCTCCTCCTCTTCATGTGCTCGACAAAACTGAGGAGGAGCAGAGCAGGAAGCAAGTGCAGTTTGCACCGACTGACGGCCAGAGACAGAGCACATACCCCTGTTGTCTCAGCTGGAGCAAAGGATAAGAGACTTTGTATCTCTTAGAGGAAGAGCTGTCAATCATCCTTGTTGCCCCTCCCCTCTTAATTATTTGGCATCTTTCATTGCACTGGACACACATAATGACTTAAACATGCCTTGACATTGACACATTTGTATTGATTTTTTTTTTTTAATTCGTAAAATAAACTGAACTTTTAGTCTGCATTTTATATTGAAAGTGTGTACATATTATTTTTTTGGCATTTAGATTACAAGTAAATATCAGGATGACGTGACTGTTTTGAAATACGTTTTAACACTATTTATAATGCAGATGCATTGAAGAGATTTGGCAATAATGTCATTGTCCTGAATATTTGCTCTTAAAACGTAAATTCTGACAGATAATTGAATTAAAGACACAAAGTATTACATTGGGATGTTTAGACCTGTGGAAGAAACTGACAAACCAATCATTAGTGTGGCACAGTTATGTACCAATAACGTAACACTCAGAATAACAAGTAGAAGTTTAAGGAAATCAGAAATGGTTCCCAGCAGAGTGGGAGGTATTTTTTTGTTTTGTTTTGTTTTAAAACATTCTTGGGAGATCCATCTGACGCAAAGCGATTTGAGGGGTTTTACCAGGTCTAAGACAGCTTAGTAGATTGTATGACCAAAATACAGAGTTTTCCTTCTGAAGCTTACATGTAAATGTGGAGTACCTGACAGTACATATTTGTCCTCATTTTTTTAGGGCGATTTTATCTGTCTTCTGCACATTTTCTTTTTGGACATTTTGCCATGCAGTTGTACCTGGAAATAAAATTGAAATATTCGGGTGTCCTGTACAACACACAATCTGAACCCCTTTCTAAAATGTTCTGGGCTATAATGATGTGTGACTTCACTGCTGATAGATTAATAAATGTTTTTTTGAATAAAAAGAAAAATCTTCATCATCCATTTCTTTGTTTAGACCTCAAACGCATCTATGTCCCCGTCCCCTCTGTCCTGTCCACCCATTTCCCCCATCCATTTTCTGGACCCACTCACCCTGTTTAGGGTGACAGGAAGCTGGAGCTGTGTTTGTAACATAGGTTGTAAATACTGTTGTTTTTTTTTCTTTTATTAAGAAAAGAAAAGCAACAAAGCAAACCTATTTGGAATTTAAAAAGAAATAAAAATGAATTCAGGATGTAAGGCTGATATGGAAGTGTCCCCAAAAGTACAAGCTTCCTTCCTAAAACTTCAGTTTTTTTATTTTCCCCTTCAATCATACTTTGAAACTATGTTTTTCATATAATTCACTATCAAACTTGTCAATAGTTGACGGCACAGACCAATCCAAAACTTGAGACCTCATAAACCACAGGATAATGAATCATAATTGTCTTTATTAAACATGCATGAGTGCTACATAGAAAAACTTGCTGTGGGGTTAGAGTTTGGCCAAATTTAGTTTCCCATTTCTTTTTTTTTTGCTTGTTTGTTTTGCTTTTTACTATTTACATTCATGACTAATATAAACACTGCAAAAACTAATTCCTAAGACAGTTAAAGTCATGTATCAAACCCCCCCCCAAAAAAAACCTGAAGCCTATTTTGCTAGTTTTAAGAATTCAAGTCAAGAAACATTTTCTTATCCCATTGGCAGAGATCATTTTGCTCAAAATACTAATTTTGACTCGATTTATGGAATATAAAGCTTATCTCTTGAGGGACTGCTTCAGCAGTGTAAATTTGTAATGGCACATGTTGATTTTTGTGTTAAGACAGTACAAGTAAATCTCAGCATTAACGTT
Organism: Zenarchopterus dispar; assembly: GCA_028564865.1. Taxonomy (NCBI): domain Eukaryota; kingdom Metazoa; phylum Chordata; class Actinopteri; order Beloniformes; family Zenarchopteridae; genus Zenarchopterus; species Zenarchopterus dispar. The sequence goes on from JAOWBL010000002.1 coordinate 9,669,647, forward strand.
GCCAATCACTGGCAACATTCATCTGCTATCAAGTCTACAGTTGTTTTAAATTAAGAAGGCAAATTACTGATACATGATTAAAATGGCAAGGTTTTGAAAAGAAAAAAACTAAAACCAATTGTTCGTGGACTTTTAAGCTGCTAAAAACAGCGAGTTGCATAAAGAATATAATTGCGTTGATTAGGACGTGAGGTGGTTAACAACAGGATGGATATTTCAGAGTTGGAATTACATTCACTGAAAAGTTCTTTAAGTGTTTGAAGGTTGCGGGCTCTGAGATCGCTGTCAAACAAAGAGAAACAATTTATATAGATGACACGACAAATATGTGCGGGTAAGAGCTGTTGTCGAGGCTCAAGTGATCAAGACGTCAACACGACAGCGACACTAAAACATTCCTGTTGTGTTCATTGTCTGGTGGATGGAGTGACATTAGATCTCCCTCCAGAACCCCCGCAGTTCTCTGGATCCTCCTCTGGGACCAGAGACATCACACTACAATTTCTGTGAGGCCTTTCGGCGGGATTATAATTGACACCGACAATGACAAAAACATCCACACAACGTGACAGACCCGGCCCCGCTGTGCTGCATTGTGCAGCCGGCTCTACCTCTAAAGGAAGTCACACGTTAAAGATGAAAGAAGACTTTGATAAAACCCTGCTTAAAAAGAAACCAACTGGATGATTACGCTTGGATGGGCCTCCTTTCATGCGTCAGAAGTCCAGGCAGATGATTTGATGTTAATGGTGTCCTTCTAATCTAACCTAGGAGGCGATTATTAGACCATTCATTAGTGACTCCCAGCAATGTTTTGCTGTTTCCCCTAACAGGTTATACACTAATTATTCGGAGAACATAACTCACTGTGATCTATGAAAGAGCCTCAGATATTACACATTGCCTTTTCTTTTCTTCTTTTTTTTGTTCCTTTTTGTTCTCTTTGTGCAAGTGTCAAGGACGTAACACTCAAGTATTGAAGTCACTGAGCAATCTTGGATGGACCTACAGCAGGAGAGTGTTTGGTTTCTTGTTATTTATGTTGAAAAACTGAGTCACAAAACCTTTTCTTCAATGGTGCTTAATTGTTCAGCGTGGCACGGATGTGAGTAGCGTTGTTGTGAGCTGTTTGAATGTTTTTAGGAGGTAATGAGGGAGCCATTCCCCTGTTTACCATGCAGCAGACTGCAGGCGTAGAGACAGACAGATACACAAAGGCCTCTAATAATGTCCTTAATATGGACTGCAGCAGCACCACGACCTTCTGCTGAAGGAGAGAGTTTCAAAGAACATGCTGCTGCAGGTTTTTAGATAATATCTTCTTCACTCTCTCTGCCTGCTCTTGGCTATACCCTATTGTTCTGCATAGTAATTCAGGTCTTGGTTTAATATGTACATCCTCCAGAACATGCCCAAAGAGCTGGATCTCTGGTCCCACGACGGCTGTTAAGAGTACACAGGTGATAAGAGAGATTCAACCACACACGTCAAATCCCCGCTGACCCCTCCTTGGCCTGTTGCTGAAGTCCTCCGCACTTATTTTCATCGTGATAACAGGCAGAGCTGGCTGAGACTCAGGGCGATCCCTCTGCACCAGACAGTCAGCTCACTCCCATCCCACTACAATGGAGCTAGCATGTGGCCAAGGGCGTCTACGCCTTGATAAATATGCATCGATGCCTCAGAGAAGATGTAGTTATTTCCACCGTTTTGTGTGGGAGTGTAAATTTATGTGTATAATCCCAGTGTACTATATGAATGCTTCTGGTCAAAATGAGAATGAATATTCACACATGCATGCACTTGCACACACACACACACACACACACACACACACACACACACACACACACACAGCTGGTCCTTTTTTTAAAGTCAATAAAAGCAGGGAGGGTGGTATTTTCTTCTCCACATATACTGCGCTGCAGATGATGCAACCTCTGAGCGGATGTCGGATGATCCAGGTCACACATTTGCAATATAAAAGCTCAGTGCTGATTCTGTGAGTCTGAATGCGTTTCATCCTCACAGACAATAAGGCCTTTTGGCTTTTTAAAACAATGAAAACAACAGAATCTTTTCTCAACATCATGTGGAACAAAGTTAAATGGTTTCTTCCACATTTTAATAAAAGCTTAATTCTTTTCCTCATCTGTTTTCTGCAAATCTTTTCTTAGATCACAAAGCTTTGTAAACTTGCTGGGATGTGTGGTAGCAGCCTGACAAGGACATCGCCTGATGGTCCAGTCATCACAGCAGCCAACGTGAAAGGACAGATAGAAGATGGGACTGGTCAAAGTACAAAATACACCCAGTTACAGAAGAAAAAACATGATAAAACAGTAAGAAGAATAAGTGAGAGAATAGACTGCTTTCTAGGATATCTGTACTGGATCCACTGCTCATGGTTAAACTCATACTTTGAGACTGCTGATCCAAGCCACAGGGAGGTGTGCCCACAACTCCATATCACTAAAACCTTAATAAAATTGATCAATTCTAAGTTATTAATGACAGTTATATGGAGAAGTGGCCATGAATCTCCTCCTTGTCTTGCATTTAAAGCCAAACTTTGATGAATATAAACTTGAGAGGGTGGTGACCTCAAGCTGATGTCAGATAAGAAACAACAGTCCTCAGTTTGTCTGTACAGCTTGTCCACACTATCACTTAAGTGGGATGACAGTTTTGATTCTTGGCCTAAAATAACAAATTATTCAAATATTAACATGGATGGTCATGTGGGTTATTCTGAGTTCTTCAACCAGTCCACAGGCCATTTGAAAGCAATAAAAAACAAACAAACAAACAAACAAACAAAAAAAACAAAGTCTGTAAACTGAATCCTATTTTAGCCTCTTTATTTTGAGTTAGTGTACACTTTGGATAGATCATTTTCCCTTCCTGGTGGCTTCTTTCCTCACCCATCACTCCTTCAAGCCCTAATTTAAGTTTTCCATTACAGATAATGCAACGACACTTGTGAAGACAAAACTTTTGAGAATTTTTAATAGCTGAAGATATTAATCCAACCATACTATCGTACAGAACTTATTCTTTGTGTTTACAGTAACGTCTTGAAGAAACTGTAATTATACCAGCGTGAAAAGGTTATTAATTTGCAGTCCTAAGAAAAGCTGTAAGCTCATTTGATTCTTTCTTAAAAACATCTGTAGTGATGACTGTGGTTGAAAAGGTATTTTAAGAAACGTGGAGTTAACCGTTACTATGGAGTCACTATGGAGATCATTATGATACGTTTTGTTCTTAACACTAAAAGTGAAAACATATCTAATGAAATAAATGCTACTCCTCTGTCTCTAATGTAATTTGCAGTAGCTGTGTGTACTTGTGTGTGCAGACATTATGGAGGGTTATAGATAGACTCTTTAAACAAGAATGTGGTTGTGAGCATCTACAGACGGGAGAACCGACTCACAATAAAAATCAAATGTTACATGTGACATCAGCAGTGATGTATAAGGTGACTTTTCCCACTCTTGTTTTCCTGGAAGTCACTGCATCTTAATCATATATTCACACCACAGGAAATTAACTATCTAGTTGGAATAAATTGTTTAGCGTTTCACTGAATGCTTTTGATTTTACAGCGACAGTCTGAAGATTTCCCAGCATTTATATACACAGATAAACGTTTATAGAAACTAGACCTGCAGTAGGGTTGAATTTATACAGTTCCCACACAAAGTTCAAATGTCATTTTTGAGTGTTGAGTGTTTTTAATTTGACGAGACAAGAAAAATGATTAAAACTCAAAGTTGAGTGCAGTTGTTATGCAACTACAGTACAAACTTATTTTATCCAAAATACTTGGACAGACATCTGTTTTTTAGAGTTATAAGAAGGCCATGCATTATCCTTCATGTCCTTGCAGAACGCCGCAGATGTCCAAGGAAAGTATTTTTCACAAAGTGGCAGCAGATTTGGAAATGGATTTGCAGTCCATCTTCTACTTGGAAAGGTCCAGCTGGCTCAACCTTGATGTCAGCTGCCCCCTACCAGAACCCCTCCCCCACCTTGCTGGTGACTGACTTGAGGTGATGTCCTGTGTCCATTAGTGATCCTCCGTGTTTCCATCTGGCTGCTCCAACAGGAGTCACTCTCATTTCGTCTGCCCATACACCTTTGAGGATTCTGTTGGCCCAATCTTAACTTCAAAATGGGCATCAACATTTATTGATGTTCCGGCTTTTTTTTTTAATACACTGGCCATGTCTTTGAACACTTGTCACTTCTTTTTAACATGACAGGTAGACCGCAGTTCTGGAAATGGAGGCACTGGAGGATAATTGGCTCCATGTAGCTTCATGATTCATTTTTTTCATTTCTTCTCCTGTTGATTTCTGGCTTTTAGACTATTTGTACCCTCGTGTTTGTCTGATACTCACACTTTAATAATTCAGCTGTAAGCTGCATTGTAATTGTAAACACACTAATTTACAGTATTAATCAGATTAGGCTACACCCTCCATCATGAGAGAAAATACACCACTTGATGTCTGTTCATGTTTATATGTTCAGATCCGAGTCTTGCTTAATAGTTGTGCACTGTGTGTTATTTAAAAAAAACAAATTAGGTGAATAAAAGTGAAGTAATCAAATGCACCTAACTATTAACCTCCTAAGATCTGACATACACATATGTGGACATCGCACATTTTCTTGTCTACGTCATAACACTTATTTTCTTAATTGGGACCCAAAGCAACAAGAAAAATATTTCCATCAGGTCTTAGGAGGTCAAAGGAGAAGGACCTGGTGACCAAAGAGGCAGGAGAAACCAAAGAAAGTCCTTAAATCCTAAACAAAACGGTTGCTAGTGCAGGGTATCAAAGACCAAACAACAGTGAATATACATGAATATACTGGAAACTGTGGAGGAAGCAACAGCAGAAGCAGCAATGACAGATAACAACAAACTCACAAGGAAGTTAGGAGAGAGAAGATGATAGATAGACACAAGATACAGACGTAGACAATTACAACAGGGCAAAAAGAGGAAGTCACACACCAGGGCGTGTGCTTTCAAAGTAAAACAGGAACTCCAACTGAGTGCCAAACAGGAGATCATTCCTGAAAAAAAATTAATTCTTTTGAATTCAATCATAATTATTTTAATCCCCAAAGAGAAGTTACAAGTTACAGTCTGCAAAAAGAGCCACTGCAGACAGTTATGGCTCAGGAAGGATCTCCTGCAGCAGTCTGTACTTTCACAGACGTGAAGAAGCCCCTGACTGAAAACACTCTGTCATTGGATCCCTGGATTGTGAAGAGGATTCAGAGGATTCCGAGAGAAGAGTGTTGTCCATTACATTTTTCATTTTGTGCAGCATTCTTTTTTTCACACGGTCAGCTGTAGAGCAGTGCCCAGAGGACAGCAAGTCTTGACCAGTTTGTGCACTGGGTTTGATATTGCTACCCCAACAGATGACTAGTGAAACCACGGTATCCACCACAGGCTTATGGAAGATATAACATCTGGCCCCCCACTGAAGGAGCTGACCTTTCTCAAGAAATGGATTCTGCTCAGTCTTCTCTTCTAGACAGCATCAGTGTTGCGTCTCCAGTCCAGCCTGTTGCCCAGACCAACACTGAGGTATTTATTCTCCACTACCATTTCTCCCAGAATGGAAATATTGTAGTATTTAATTCATCCATCCATTATCTTTACCTGCTTCTTCCTGTTTGGGGCCATGGGGGGTGTGCTGGAGCCTTTCCCAGCTGTCTTTTGGTGAAAAGCAGGGGCACACCTCAAATGGGTTGTAATCTAAGGAAAATAAATGTAAGTATTAACATTTTTTTTACATTGATAATATTGTTAGATGATCATATTAACAAAGTAATACAATTGAACAAAACTCCAAAAAGCTAACTGGATGTTTTTGAAACTGTATACTATACCAGTATAGTGTATAATGAATGTGGCAAAATGTACTATATAGTATGCAGAAAACGGTACAATCTGCAGTATCCAAGAAATGCCCAGATGGTTTACTACCTCTGATAATTTTTGTTTTTTGTTTTGCATAGATATTACCAGTCTACCTCGATAATGAAATGAAAAGGTCACATGACCGACTTAAGCTTGTGCCATAGCAGAGTTGGTTTTCCTGTGACATGCTGCATATGCTGGATCAGACTGTAGTACACACTGTTACTACATTTTAAGTGCAGAATGTAGTATAAGGTTTTGAAAACCGTGACATAGTGACAAATACTCAAGTGATGAGTAGACAGATCCAGGTAAATACAACAGGGGAGAACAGAGAAGTCACAGCTTCAAAAGACAGCTTCACCGGCTTTCAAAACCACGCCGGTGGAGCTGTGACGGTGCTGCCAAACATTCGCAGCAGGATCTCCCGCTTTAAATCTACTTTTAGCGGCAACATCAGAATTAACCACAGAATTAACCCTTCCAGGCCGACCAACAGCAAGTCAACACAGTCTGGAAGTAAAATTAACAGCCAAACAAAATGAATTAGGGGTCTTCATTCACAACTCAGGGGCTATGCTCAGAAGTCAATACAGCACTAAGGCCAAAATGGTGCAAAAAAAAAAAGAAAGAAAAATATTTGTTTTGAATGTACAATCTAGCTACAGTGACCACAGCTGTTATTTGAAGCAGACATTAAATATGCTTATTCATGCTCTGCAAAATTGGACATTTTTATCCCAATTTTTGGAGACTGACCCACTTTTGGAGCCAGCCTCTAGTGGTCAGCCAGGGAACTGCACCTTTTCTCACTTCCTGAAAGACCTACACCTGGACTGTGGACTTGAGTCCAACAAAAAAGAGTGCAGATAACCCAAGACTAAAACTGAATACTGAGTAAGAAAATAGAACAAATATTACATGTATTTTTTAAAACATAAATACATATTTACAATATTATGTCTAACAGTAGCCTAAATCATAATGAAAGAGCTGAATGTTCAGCATTTGTAGCTCATTATTTACCATCACTGAAGCTGCTTGGATGAGTCTCGACTTATTGTTACCATTTAGTCTCGAAATGATTGGAAAAGATTACCTTAGCTACCCCCCTCATCTCCCCCACGTCTAAGCTTCTTCCATGTCAATATTTGGTGAAATATACAGCCTGATAAATCACCTTGACCTCTCTGAAGCCAGGCATTTGTCAGTGTTGTCTGACGTTTTATTGATTATTATGCTGCTAATCAAATTATGGAGAAAAAAAAAGAAACAGATTAGGCAATGATGAAGATAACTGTCACTATAGTGGCACACCTGGAGGTGTTCAGTCCGACAGTACAGAACAGAAGAGGTCCATCCATGTCCTCCTTGGAGAAGTCTTCCACCCTGTCATATAATGATAACCTGCATGTACCACAGCCTCACTGCGCCCCTTCATTAATAATTTAGCAAGAAATGCGTTTTTATTTCTCATATAAATCAACATTTGTTTGGAATTATTCATTTACTTATAAACCATGGATTTGTTTGTTGTTTTTTTTTTAATGTGCGGATCCACATTTAAAAAAAAAAAAAAAACACGTCGAGGAGGCATGGTGAAATTCTCAAGTCCAGCCTGATCTTTTCTTGAGAGTGAGCCTATCATCCAGCCCAGCAAACATGAGTAGTCTATTCATTATTTATGTCATTGCAGTTGCCCTGTTATGATACAGTCCTATTTGGAGTGGGCTACCTGATTTGCTCAGCGCGTCCGTCAAAGCAGTGCGTGGCCCTGCGTCGGCTGGCTGTGCGCGCTCATAGGTCGGACCGAGAATAATCGGAGGGGGAGCAAGCTCAGTGCGCGCCTACGAGACTGCAAGGAGGGGGTAGAGGTCCAGCTGCAAAAAAAAAAAAAAAAAAAAAAAAAAAAAGAGAGAGAGAGAGAGAAAGAAAAAAAAATACGCCGCGACAATGGCAACATTGAGCATCTCTTAGAGAGGCAGCCTGTAGATACAGGCGAGGGGGCGCCGTGGAACCAGGAGTTTGGAGAGGCGACGGCCCCGCTTGTTCCCAGTAAAGCGGCGACGTCGGGACATGCTGGCTGCCCTGTAGCGCGTTTCCTGGAATACGAATTCTTCCGTAAACTGAAAAAATGGAGCGGCGGGGGAGAGGAGAGTCGCGCTGTCTCCATCACTGAGAGGCGCGTCCACCTGCTTATTACTGGAGGCCCGGCCCGCTGCCGCTGCCGCTGCCGCTGCTGCTGGTGCTGGGGGTGCTGGTGGTGGCGGGGAGGGTGGGGTGGGGGGAACATGCAG
>JAOWBL010000002.1:9677996-9698544 GCA_028564865.1 Zenarchopterus dispar
GCCGCTGCCGCTGCCGCTGCTGCTGGTGCTGGGGGTGCTGGTGGTGGCGGGGAGGGTGGGGTGGGGGGAACATGCAGGAGAAGTGTTTGCATTTCGGGGGAAAGGCGCATCTCTGATACTGTCCAGAGCAGCTGAGAAGGGATCCCATTGCGGCGGGGGAGGAAAAAAAAAACCAAAAAAAAAAAACCGCAGCTCTGGAGGTAGGCACTGAAATCCTTATTATGTTTCCCTTCTGCGTGTCTGTCGTAATAGGAAGCGTGTTCTGTTGGCTGCGCACATGACAGCTTGATTTTTAGAAATACACTCACGCTGATGGAGCCTGTATTCTTGCTTTCCCTGATTTGGTCTGATCGGACATTTTTATTCAAAGGGAGAACACACCATGCATGCGGAGTAGTAGCAGCCCTGCCTCCTTGGGACAGCTGTCGTAGCCTGCATTCATTCGTCTCTGCTCCATCGATTACCCGTTCCCTGCGAAAAATAGCCCCACTTACTTAAAGCACAAGCTCCCACCTATTCGCTTTAGGCTCAGAAATCCAACACGAATAAAGATGCCACGTGTGCTTGCTCAAAATGAAGGGAGCAATCTTGCACTGTTTGCATGTTTTGGAGACCAACAGTGGCCTGTGGACGTCATTTTGTATCAGCGTAAGGCACGCCGAGCCATACTGCCCCAAAATGAATAAGGGATGGAAAAAGGGGGAATAATCCATAGCCCAAACTAATGAAAGATTCATGAATGGGCTATTGAAACCTAATGGGATAACACATCATCTTACAGCTAGGCCCCTCCACCGTGATGTGGTGAGTAAATGATTCATAAATGGTTTATGAGCATAAATTCTAAGAATTGGCCTCAGCATCACCATAGCTGAGCGCGCACAGGTGCAGGAAGGCATGTGTGAATGCCTGCACTGTGGGGGTCACTAGATCAGTAGCTTACTGTGTCTGTGCTCCCCTTTTAAAGGATGCTTCATGACAGATGTTTACTGGAGGTCTCAGTCAGCAACATGGGCAGCCGCATTCTGGGAAATAATGAGCTGCAGCCCTTAATAAGAGCCTGTCTGCTGGGCTCTGTGGAGGTGTAACTTTGCATTAAAGAGGATTTTAATTGGATTACGTTTGAACAAGCCAAGATTTTTGATGGGTAGAGTTGTTTTGGGTGGACGGTGGGAGCTTCAAAGAACAACTTTGTGAATTTATGGCCACAGATAATGATCTGTCCAGTACATAGTTACGGACTTGACACGATGTGGTTTGATGTAGCCTTTGTAGCCAATTTTGCAGGTTGCTTTTGACTTTCCAGCCTGTTCTGGGTGTCCAGCCGAGCGTTTGCTTGATAAAAATATATGATTAAGTTAAACTGCAGGGGTTTAGGGGCCACTTTCAGAGAGCTGTTGCTTGCCTCTGCCCTCTCCTTCTCTAATGTGAGGACAGCAGTGGAAACCAGATGGAAGGCCATGCATTGATTGAGTCAAAGAAAGCCTATAAGAGGGACAAATTGAGTTGACACGTTGATGTGGGTGTCATTATCATGTGTGAAGGCGCAGTGTGCCATTGGGCCTGAGGCTATGTGACATGAGGAGGGGTAGAGGGGCCTCCTTGCTCAGGACGGCCAGCCTTGTTTGAAATTCATACGTGTGGGAATTATGATAGCACTCGTGTGTGTCTTGGTTATGTGCCACCAAGCGTGCCATGGAGATTTGTTTGTACAGCATTTGCCATTCACGTCTCCTCCTGGTCAGTCTCATTGCTTTCACCGAAGTGCCATTTTCTGTTCATTTTAAATTGGGTGAGAAATTGAGCCCAGTGACACATTACTGCATCACGGCTCTGTTCCCCTGTAAGCAAGGACAGTTCTGGCAGGTTTCTCTGAAAATGTGTTTAAAATGCTGTTGGAGTGTTATGTTGCAGCAATAAAACCAGCAGCTTGTGTACACAGGCTCTTATCTTCCCCTGTCCATGTGTGCACTGTGGCTTCTCTTCTGCTTCAGCCGTAGGCACATGTATGAGGCCGCTGCCATGTCTCTTATATTGGAGAGAGTCTCAATTAAACTCTGTGAGCTGATCCTCATCAGTCCACCCTTTTACTTACAAGTGGGCACATTATGTTCTCAGCACTCTGAAGCACAATGAAGAAAAGATCCACTGCAGTATCACAAACAAGTCATTCCAAATCACTTGTGTTGCATGATCTGACTTACCAGGTGAGAACATCTTATTAAGCATGCAGAAAGGGCTTTCCTTGGCAATGTGGAACCCCTGCTGTGTTATATGCCTGGTGTCCTGTGTTTTTTTTTATTCCTGCTCACTGTCTCTCTACAAGCACCTTGGCTCTGTCTCAGTCTACGTAGAAGCTCGCTGAGCCTATCAGGACACACCGACTTGTCTCAGCGCACTGTTTGTGTTTAGGTCCATGTATGCAGAGGCCTGCTGTGTCGACCCCCAGCCCTGCGTTTGGGCTGTGACGTGCTGGCTGTGGCTCAGTGGAGGCAGCCTTTTTTTTGTGCTGCCGCCGCCGCCGCTGCCGCGGCTGCTGAGTTCTGTAATTAAAGGCAGAGGTAAGTCCAGGGGAGAAGGCTGGGCTCTGATTGCTTTTCGTGGCCGCGAGGAGGGAGCTGCAGCGTGTCCTGGGGGACTGAGGCGCTGCTGAGCTCTTTGCTGCTCGCTTTGCCCCCCAGACAGGAGCCGTTCCAGGAAGACACACACGCAGATGTGCTCACATGCGCATGCATGTAAATGTACACATTCTGCTGCACTCTGACTGAAACACACACAGAAGTGGCTGAGAGAGGCAAAAAAAAAAAGAGAGAAAAACATCTGTAACACACAAACTGTGCTAATCTACTTTAAAGAATTCCCCGTTTTTGAAAATATGTGTCACTATGAGGAGTGTGGCGCTAAGGCAAAACTGTTACAACAGAGTGACAGAATGAATTAAAAACAATACAACCAGAAACGCATTCAGGAGTTCTCTTTTGATTGGATCCTCTTCTGCACGGACATGGAAGAACTGGGTGGGCCCCGGTGAATTTAAAAGATATAAGGAAAATATCCTTCCTCTCTTCTTTCACTGGCTTTATTCAGGGCTGGTTAGTTGAATCGACACCATCACATGCCTTACAAGCCTTGTTGGAGAGATTCCTGTGGAAGACAGAAGCAGGGTGGGAGGGTTGGAGAAGGAGAGCGAGGGGGAAAAAAAAAATCATTGGGATGCCATTTGAATTTGAAGTCCAGCCTCGTTTTCGCACCGTGTTCATGAATTAGTTCTGCCACGATAATTAAAGTAATGCATCAGGATTCCAGCCATTAACAAATAAAAGTCCAATTAAACTGGTGTCTATTAAACCACTCTCCGCATTGCCTACTTGATCTCAATATGTAGGCTGGTGGCCGTTGGGACCATGAGCAGGCAAGCTTGATGTTCATAGCTCATTTCCTGCTTCCACATCAGACCCTTATATTGCAGATGGATAGATAATGTGAAATTTCCCCAGTTCTGCTCACGCTCTCCCGAGCCCCCTTGAATTTCAACTCGCGGGATTCCAGAAACAGATAGCGAGGTGCAACGCTGGGAAATTTGAAGAAAAAAAAAAAAAAAAAAGCCCAAAGAGGTGGAGATTTAATGCAGTGGACGCAGGTGCGCCGATGCGAATGGTGCGAAAGCAGCACGTTTGCAACATGACACGGAGAGGAAAGAAGGTATACGACAGGGCTGGATTTTAATTGGTTTCATACAGTGTGCTCCTATGTATTGTTCCCTTTGTAATGGCACACATAGTAGCAATAACAGCCCTGGCTTTTTGTAATGTAATAACACTAATACATTCCCCTTGTCTGCAGCGTCCGTTGTCTAATTTGAACATGTCTTTTAGTCATGTTGCAGCCGTCTCAGCTCCGTACTCACGTTACCCTGGGTGTGCATGTTGTCAGGCCTTTGAATACTGCAATAATAAGGCACCTTCATTAGTCTTAGTTTTTCATCTGGTGATAGAAAAAGTGGGGGTGGGATGAAATAAAGGGGTTGATGAAGAGAAAGGGAGCAAAACAGTGAAGGATGCACAGTGAAGGAGGGAAGAAACAGGAGGGGGTAGAGACGTGGTGGGAAGATTAGAAGGAGGACTGGACAGACAGAGGGCGAAAGGACAGAAAGAAGGGAGACATAGTTACTGTTGATGGTGGTGGTGCTGGTGGGGGGGTCTGGGTGCGTCCGTCCAGTGCAGCCAGTTGGAACAAATGAACGGTGGAGAGAGAGAGAAAGAGAGAGAGAGATATTTCTAAAGACGGAGAAGCTGCCAGTGCCCTGGATGTTTCCTTGCACCTTTCGTTTTTCTAAATGCTGTTTTGTCTTTTCGTCACTTAACAAGCCGCAAGCGCCTCAGAAAGACGCCGCGCTTTATTTGCTGCTGTAAACAATTACCAGCTATTGTTTTCCTATTCTTATCGATGTTGTGAATTCATGTACAAACGGGAGGCAAGGCTGTATTTTGCTTTAAATCCTTCTTTGCGGTGGAGTTTGTCATTTTTGTGTCACTGCGTGAATTTGAGTCTCAGATCTGTTGTTTATGCACGTCTCGTTAATCGTGCTGATGTTTGCTCACGCTGCACCAATTGGGCTCTTTTCAAAAAAAAAAAAGCCGTAATCGAATCAAATGGCCGCTACCATGCCCGTGCACAGCACATCCAAGCAGAAGTCAAAAGTTTGGGAATAATCTTGGCAGAGGGAATGTGAAATTGGACTGCACGCTTGAATTTCAAGTTGGATCTGACCCTGATCTGTTGGATGATGTTGCTGATGATACAACAGCATGACTGCTATTTTACTACGGGTAATAATTATAATTATTCACAGTTAGTGGTGCTTGTCAGAGGAGTGGGGCACAATGGAAATAATAATTAGGACTTCTCATTTCAGATGCATGGCAGGAGAGTGTATGGAGTGTGTGGTGTGGCTCCTTGACTTCTAGGATGTACAGCTGTGTGTATACTCGCTCACTGCACAGCGCACGTCGGCTCCAGCTCCAGCAACCATTCCTGCTAGCTTCTTCATCTTTGTGTCTGGTGTCATTTCTCACACTGCGCTCAACACTCTCGTTCGCTCACTCACTCACACACACACAGATGCACCGGGTATTCTACGTTATGACAGTGACCCAGTCTTTGCTGTCATAAACAAGTAGCTAATTGTAGCATAAAGAGTCTTGAAGGGCCAGGTTGTGGGCCTGACATTTATTCTCGGCTCACCCCTGACAGCAACATGCGGTGACGAGCTGCAGCGCTGCATGTGCAAATAGACATTTTTCAACTCACTGTGTCTCTCTCTGCTCCTCTAACCCATTTCCTCTAGTCATCATTCAGCGACGTAGTCAGAATACAGCCTACATCTATCACAGCTGAGCCCGTAAAAGGCTCTCCACGAGGAGTCAAATATGCACCTCAGTGTAGCCGTCATTGATAAAACAGCTAATTCATCATTCAGTCCCTCCAATCCTCATAGAAACACGGTGGTATTTCCGTCTATCGTCGGAGTTCAGGATCTGTGGATTTGCTGAGTAATTTCCTGAATTGTGTTCGTTTTCAGCTGCATTTGTTTAAATTAAGTACCGCATGAATTTATTTTTCACTTTATCTATGTTCTGACTAATGCAGTAGTCAGTCGTAGCTGTCTCATCTGCTTTACTGAAAGCTATAATTTATTAACTTTCACCTCTACAAGTGTGTACTTTTACATGTTTTTCAAAATCATAATTTCATTTTAGTCATTCCAGACTGCAGTGTCTCATTAAAATAAAGTTACAGTTTCTTTGTGCTAAAATGAGAGCAAGGTCAGGTAATTATTTATTCGGTTAACAGAAATATCAGTTTTTAAAAAGAAATGGAGGAAAAAAAAGTGGAAGGTGTCTTTTGAATTATAGAACATCAAATTGAAAATTTTTTAAGGCTTTGGACTTTTTGTTGGATTTAACTCTACAGCCAATTAAAATAATTATGTGGAGCCCAGTTAGGATAAAGGAAAATGAATACAAAGTGTTTTTTTTTTTTTTAATGGATGAGAAAGTCTTTAAAAACAGTTTTGCGTTTCTAAAGTGAAGAATCGCTAAGCAGATAGTCTGTGAACATGCTATGGTTTCTGAAGTGTGTGTTGGTTCATCTGACGCCAGCAGTGTGTGAAACTCTTTATTTCCTGAGTAAAACTCAGCCTGGTTTCCTTGACACTGATGCTGATACCCACAGTCGATGTGTACAGAAGCTTAATGTGCTCAGATAAGGGAAATAAAATCCATTTCATTTCCCAGGTTTCTTCCCAGTGTTCTGGACAAACAGCCACAATAAATACGAACCGAGCTGCGCTGCAGAGTATGCTAAATTTTGTTTAGTCATTTTTATACGAGTAAACTGAAAATCTCAGCAGAAGAGCAGAGGAATTGATGAGTTACATAAGCCGTGTTTTTTTTTTTTTTTTAAATGTTTTAAAGTGCTCATCAGACTCAAAAGAAAAATATTCATATTGCTACATTATTACTAAAATACACAATGGAGTAGATTGCTGGCGTGACAAATGAGTCAGTAATCCGTCTGCTCTCAGAAGAAATAAGACGGGGGTCAGTGAAGATCACAGGCAAACATTAATAAGTCAAAGTTTAATGTTTGTGGAGTATTTGACACTGGTACTCAAACGTCATTAAAATATAAAAACAGTCAATTCAGCATCGCATGGCTTGAAGATATTAATTCAACTGAGAAATATTTTACTGAATAAATGTGAGATGATCGCATGAAGATGACTCACTCCGGGCTGAACTCGAGTGTTGCCTCCCTCTGGAGCGTACTGAGAACAGAGATTAATGGGTGAGAGGACTACGTGGAGACTTAGAGACAAAATTTTTCGATTTCCAGGTATAGCTGCCATTTAACCTGGCATGATCGCCATAGCAACCAGGTTCAAGACACCAGGGAACCCCCCCCATTCACCTTTTCAATCAGCATACCTTGGGTGTTGGTGCTAGTCGGAGCTGGGTCAACCTTCAGGAGCGTGGAGCCGCATCGCTGCAGGAACCTGCTGCCTCCTGCCCACTGCCAATACTCGATTATTGATTAGTTCTAATTTTCGAATTTAGAGCCACTTCTCTGCTTTATAACTGTAAACGTCACAATAGTAAATAAAGCTTTTGCAAGTTATTTTTTTTCCTCATTTTAGCTCGCAATTTTCATTTTACATTCAAACTAAAATGTGAAAGACCGTAAATAGTTTATCTGTGCATGTTTCCCTTCACTTATTTTAAGATAAAGATGTGTAATCTTTTTTTATTGGAAAAATAACCCCGTTTCAGTAGTTAGGCATATTTACAGCAAAAACCTTATTAGTGATCTATGAGGGCGAAAAATAAAACACAACCTAAGTAATGGCTCATTACTGGTCATTGAGGTAAAATGTTCACTTAATCGTGGTATTGATTTGAGGTCATTTTTCCTGTTCAGATGAAGGATTGCTATTTTTAACTTATTTGCAATAACAGTGCAAACACTGCACAAAAAAACCAACATTTTATTATCTAACATTTCAAATAAGTTGAAAATAGCAACCCTTCATCTGAACTGGACAAATCAAACAGGGGTGTTGCAACAGTAAACATAGTAAAAAAAGGTTTTGTTACTCTGATATCTACGATTCAGTCTGTCAGCCGGCCCCTGATATTGATATTGTATCAGATCGATCCCATCTCTGGAGATTGATCTCATCTGATTTAGCCAGAAACAGAATCAGTTTTCACACATCTGTCATATTGGGAGCATTTTAAGTCTATGCTCTTTTAAGCATTCCTAAATTTGCAATATATCAAATCTGCACGCAGCAACAAAATAAATACACTTAAATAATCACACTGAACATCTTTCTTGCCTCTTTTTTGCCCAGCACTTTTATTTACTTTTCTCAAAAGAAGTCTTAGCTAAAATCCTGCAGTTGATCCAACTTTTGTGAAAAAGGATAAACAAAGACAGTCTGCCATCAACAAAGATACTTTTATACTGTCATGTTTGTTCATTGTGTGTGAGTAATGAATGAACAGTTTAAAGAATGCAGAAATCACGCAGACAGGGTCAGTGATAAACGTCACCGCAGACACATCTTCTCAGTACCTGGATATCATCTACCACTTCTGGAGGCCTCTGACAGAAATCCAGCAGCACCTTTCGTCTTCAGACTGCCTCAGCGGCTCACACAATTATAGAGCTGTTGTTCACATATAGTTATAACCGGCGAAAGAAGCGTTTCTCAGGCAGGTAATAATTGGACTGGATCCTACTGCTGTCTGCCCTATGGGCTAAATACTTTTGCATGCACCAGCTTTTTCCTTTTTATATTCAAATGACGTTATGTACAACCTTCCTCCTTTCATATCCGTCTCTGAGGTGTGTGCATACGCTTGTGCGTGACTGCACCTTTTTGTATGCACTGTTTGGGATTTGCTTATGGTTTATTTATGCAGGTAATTCCATTGAGGGAAACTCTTTGTAAGGCTGGAGCTAGCCATAGGATCTAATAGGTTTAAAAAGTGCTATCAAAGATGTGTGCTGCTGCTGGGTTTTGACTCAAGTGATGAGGCCTCTGGAGAGGTGGTGTATCTATATGCACTGTGCACTTGCTACATGCAGCCTTTTCTCTGTGTGTGTGTGTGTGTGTGTGTGTGTATTCATATCCATATGTATATGAATGATTTGTTTTAGGGGCTGCCTGCATTGCAAAACCCCTCCGTGCTGACGGTTAATCCCTTTGCTGCCGAGTCTGTCTCGACTTAGTGACCTGACAGAAAATTAGCAGCAGCAACCTTTGTGGCACGCAGTTTGTATCAGTCCCTTATGCTCTTACAAATCAGCCCACAGCTATTGAGATTCCACAATGAATGCAGCGACAGCGTGCCAAGCATTCGGAGACACGGATGTGTAGGTACGCATGTGCAGCACGGGTTTATTTGGCCCCCCGAGCTCCTACGTAGGCATGGAAGTTTGTTTTTGTGCGTGCATGAGTCGCTCTGCATTCATAGAACAATTTAATTTTGTTTTCTTTTCTCCGTTCTAAATGCTAACGAATGAACACGGTTATTTGGATAATATTAAGTGCCCACAAGGAACACATGTTCAGAGGACAAAGGCTTCATTGTTGAGAGAAAAAAAAGAAAAGAATAAAAATTGTAACAATTTACACTTTGACTCCATCTCTGGGGGCTTTACGAATTGTTAATTTAAGTTCCCATTATAAAAGGTATTTAAGAGAGACTAAGAATTAATTCCATTAATCTTGGAGGCAGCTGGGGCTTCTGTATCCGTCGACAGTTTTCTGCTCCCTCCTGAGACCTGTGGGTTTTCCCATCACTTTTAAAATCAATTACCTTCTACCTCCCTCACCACTCCAACTCCCTCTAAGTACTCTTGTCATATTCTTCATTAGAAAACCCACCACTTCACCTATAGTTCACTATGAACACCTCAACCAGAGCTGTGTGTTTTTTTTAAAGTCTTCCCTGAGTGTCTCTTTCTGATTTATTAACGTGACTTATACAGGGGGCGTACTGCTGCATTTTCTGTTTTGGTTTTGTTTTGGTATGTAGCTTCAGATTTAAGTAGGAAGACAGTCGGCGGCTGGACAAGACCTGTTAGTCCTATGTGACACCGAAGCCACAACAAAGGCGCTCTGAGGAGCGGCGGCAGCCCCTTTGGGAGAGATCATGTTATTCTCCCTTGTGCACCATCTCACAAACATCTCACTGCACAAACTGAGGGGAATAAGCATGGATGGGCTTGACGGCTGCTTCCTATTTTAGTCGTCGGCAGGTAGGCGGATGAGTTGAACTGTGGAGGATCTCTGTTCAGCGAAGTCTTCGTCTAATTAGTTTGTCTAATTATGTCTTTGTGCTGGAAATTTCTCAAATTAGTGGTATCGTGCAGAATGTGAGCATGCTCATTATGGTTGTCATGAGAATTGTTGCGGCAGTTGGAGAAGAGAGGAGAAAGAGGGAGCGAGCGAGCGGGGTGTCACTGGACCCAAAAGCGACCCGATGCTCTAAAATCCTTTTATCAAATATGTTTTGAAAAGGGAGACGCAGTGCCCAGCTTCATCCTTGAAATTCGCTGGGAAAAAAATGTCACTTTTGCCAGCGAAACACCCTGTTCCCTCCCTGCGCAGAGGCTGCAGCTATTTCTGGCAGACCACAAAAAAAGGTCTCCTTTGATTTACCGTTGTGTGTCAGCTGCTGGAGTGTCACGGCATTTGGGATGTAGGTGTCTCACATGCAGATACTGTTTGGCTCCTTGCAAGCATCGTTCTCACTCCCAGGCCCTCAAATACTGCTGTTTTGTCAAAGACAGCAGCATCTCTGAGATGCACAAGTTTCCCTTGGTATTGCCGCTGCGGTGCAGCAGCCACAGTAATATCTGACAAAAAGAACAAAAGCTAGTTTATAAACAAGTTACAAAGTCCTCAATAGTAGGCAGCAGGGCTTACCGTTGAATAAATAGCAGCACTTTTTATTTTATAGACTCGCTTTGGCTTCCTTGTGAACCTCTAATTTTGACTCAGAGTTCAAAGTAAATCCCATTTTATTTTAGTTTCAGTGATGTGTTGTTTTTTGTTTGTTTTTTTTTTTGGTTAGGTTTAGGCAGCAAAACTGCTCAGCCAGAGGTAAGATAAGAGCATTAATCGGTTTAAAATGTACCTTCTTATAGCGTTAACCCTTTCTGTTTTGATTTTCCTCTCCAGTCGTTACTAAAGCAGGATTTTACCGTCTTTCATGTTGGTATCTTCTGCTTTTTGACACTTTGTCTCAGCCACACAAGGTTAAAATAATGCAAAAAAAAAAAAAAAAAAAAATTATATATGTGTAAATAGCCTTTAGATTACTACCCTATGATTTCAGCCTGAAGATTTAGATTTTTTAAAATTATTTTTACATTTGTTAGATTTAACTAATATGTTAGAAAGGATGGGGGTTTCACGACAGCGATGCAGAAGCTGTAAACATGCTTATGAACATTTAAATGACATGATTCCAACCTCTAACCAAGTATTCATCCTCATTTAAGCCACTTCATATTGATTTTTATTTTTTATGCCTAACCCTGAGCAGCTGTGACTGATGATGGAGCTGAAAGTGAGAAGTCCTCAGACAATATGGCTTGAGTGGGACTTGAACTGGTGCTGTGGTGAGACAGTCTGCAGCGTCCACCCCCTCCTGGTTAGAGCATATGGTGCAGTATCATTTACTGCATGTGACAGCTTCATGTCATGCAAAGCACCATCATGTTACATATGCGAAGGCAAACCACTGTAAGCAATGTTTTTTTTTGTTTTTAGCTTTTAAAATTGTTTAATTCTTCATTGTATGGGCTTTGACTTGCAACAGTTTTTGAGTTTTTAATTGTGAACCTTCAAAAAAAACTCCATAATGCCAAGTTTATTAAATTTAAAATCATGAATTTCTGACACCTCTGTGACACACACATAATCAAAGCACAAGCAGCAATTTATTGAATACATTTTAAAATATCAATGTCGTGACCAGGAAATTTCCATAAATACCAAACGTATCAAATATTTTACAAAAATGAGCAAATAAATACATGAAAAAAATCTATTATTACATATGTCAAGCTTTCCAGGATTACTTTACATTGTGAACCAATTAAATTATTATATTCTGCAACGCTGCATTAAACTTCAATAGATGAGGGGCACGTATGTGAAGTGGGAGACCAAAGGCCTCTGGTGCATCCGCCCAGTTTGATGCCGAGAAGTCCTGACAAAGTAGCGTTGTATGACAAATAACTCTATCGTTCCCTGTAACTCTTCAGTGAAGATCAGCATCTAGGATGCCCTCCATGGTTTTCCTTCTTTTTTTCCTTCTTTCTACCAATTCTCTTCTCCATATCCCTCTTTCCCCCTAATATTCTCCGTTTCACTCCTTTTCACCCTCTCTCCTTCCCCCTCTCCTGGTCCTACAGTAATTGGTATTCCGAGTGGCAGCTGGGATCCATACAAACATACCAGACAGAGGGAGAGAGGGAGCGAGGCAGTGTGTGTGTGTGTGTGCGTGCGTGCGTGTGCATGGGCGAGAGAGGTAGAGAAAGACATGGAGGGAGAAAGAAAGAGAAAGCCAGCAAGTCAATACGCTGGTTCATTAGAGCACTGAGTCACAGTGGTCGCTGCCTCGTTTGTTTGTGTTTGTCCAATACTCTGTCTTAAGCAGAGCCCACCGCCTCTGTCCGCTCACACTGGGAAACCTGACAGCAACACACCCCGGGCTGCCTGGTCATCTGTGATATGGGCTTTTCTGTCCTATTTGGACATACCAACTCCTGCAATCATTACCAGATTAATAGCTCCTAATTGGGCCGAGACCTTTTGTCCTTCTTCCCACCAGGTAGAAGTTCACGGTTAGGGTGTGGTACGTATGGAAAAGTGGACTACATGCATTTTGCTGGCCTGCATGCTGTTCACTAATCATACTGGGTCTGAGTTGTTTTCTGCGACTGATTGCGTGTCAGTAATGCGCAGCGTTTTTGACAGGTTTAGCCAAGGTGCTGATGAGACGGCCATTAACACAACTGATCTGATTACAGCTGATCTGATTACGATGTGAAGGGGGTGGACAAGCTAAGTGAAGGAAAGGTTTAGACTCGTGAAAAGCCAGAAGAGCTCCATGAGCAGCAAAAAAAAAAAAAAAAAAAGATTTTACAGTTATTGAAAATATGAAAGTGGATTCCCCCCCCCAAAAATGACAACAACAAAAGACAAAAACAAGAGTCAGGAGTGTTTTCTGGTCATGGCCAGCTGAAAGTGACCACTTGTTAGAATACTGAGAGCTTGGTTAAGAGCAAGTGGTGAAATGACCTGCCCCTCTTTTCAAAGCCTGTTTGTTTTGGTGGAGATGGTAATGTATCAGTGGCTGTGTGGTGGCTCCTAGGGCCCTCATGGTGCACAGTGACCTCTCATTACCGCTGCTTGAGGGAGCGTGAAACGGAGGAGATCACTCCAAAGGGCAGCTGCGTAGCTGCGCCTAACCTTTTAAACCATCGCAATACGTCAACCATACAAATAACTCATTAACCTTATCCATTTAAATGAAAACCTCCCACTTTTATCCCACACACCCCTTCTTCTTTGCAGCGTTTGATTTGTTTAATTGGCAAATGCACATGATGCAAATGGCAAGTTCTGTTGCAGAGTGGTCAAGAAAAAACTACCAGGCTGGCGATGAGGATTTAGTCCCCTTTAGCCTCGAACATTTAACAAAGCTGGTTCAGAATCTGGGGGAAGGGAGAAGTGAAATGAAAGAGGTGAGAGCAT
The DNA here is from genome assembly GCA_028564865.1 of Zenarchopterus dispar. Lineage (NCBI taxonomy): Eukaryota > Metazoa > Chordata > Actinopteri > Beloniformes > Zenarchopteridae > Zenarchopterus > Zenarchopterus dispar. The sequence goes on from JAOWBL010000002.1 coordinate 9,691,339, forward strand.
GAATGTGTGTGTGTGTGTTGTTTGGGATGTGGTCTCCTCTTCTGTCCAGTGGCACAGGAGTGCATTGATTGGAGGAACTCAATAGCTTGGGTCTTTTAATCACCTTGCTCAGAGGCTGCATTGTCCCACAGGCTTGGGGAGAACGGCTGCTAATGCCTCTCTGCATATGCACACAGCCACCGACTCCCAGCCCCTCGCAGGCTCTAATCAATAGGCCTGATTACCAACAGCGAGGCCTTTGCTATCAATTGTCCACAGAAAAGGTTTCCCCAACATTTCCGAAGACTTTTCCCTCCGTTTGGACACAATCTGGTAATATTTAAGGTGATGCAACTAGCAAAGGCAAAGTTTTAATTTGAGAGATTTTTGGTTTGTATTTTGAACGTGTGTTATCTTTATTGAAACTAGTGAAAAGAAATGACCAAATTCCAAATTTTCATATATATATTTTACAGTAGTTTTTATGGGAGAAAATAACCCAAGCCAACACATTTAAATAACAATCCAAATGGTTATTTTTACATGTGTTGTAATTATTGTTATTATTCCCATTTTCTTTCATAGCCCGATTTGGAAAACATTTTATGAGTTATAAATGTGAAATTATTACTTTTTTCTTGGCTTTTGAGGGTATATTTGAATCCATTCAGTTCAATTACATATGTCTCTGCAATTCATTACTCCTCAAAACGTTATCTCAGTCAGCTTTACATCGAGATAAAGTTCAGATTTCCCTTTTAACCAGTTGGTGAAAGTGAAAAAAAAGAGAAAAATCCTGACACGGCTAACAAAGGCTGTTCCTGGTTGTCCCACATCAGCTTCTGGGGGATAACTAGCTGCTGCAGATAACACCTTACTTTCTTGGTTTGGAGCAGTGCTTCTACATAGTTAAACATCACTTCTAAAAGATTTTATTATAAATATTGTTATAACTAAAAGAAGCCGAGGAGTAACCGAGCATCAGTACTCTGAGCTCAGGGTTTCAGGAAGCTGGGAAAAACAGAACTGTCGTCAACTAAGCCAAAGTTCAACCATACAGCGATTTAAATTTTAATAAAGCAACAAACAACTAGAAGATATTATGTTATATTAATGTTACTTACCAGTGCAGCAGTGCATGTTCAAACACACCCAAACCTGCTAAAATACACAACTCTGTCGTAGTGAGGGCATCTGAAGTTTCTCCTCCACTGAGTAATATCTATCTTTCACTTTCCTGAAGCTGTATAACAGTTTTCTGAGGTAAAGCAGTAGCAGTGCCTTAGGTTCATGTAATTCTTTACATTTGGCTAAGAGTTGCATTTTTTTGTATGTTAGAATTGAAAATTACTTGTTTTTTTTTTTGTTTTTTTAAATGAAATCTGCAGGAAAGAGTTAACTAACCCAGAAAACAGTAACAACAAATGACAATATGCCTCACTGCAGATATCAGAACTCATCGTGGCGTGGTAAAATTCAGTTTTCCTTTAGCAAGATCTATTAAAGAAAACAACGGTTTTGAATGCAGATTTATCCAAAGTTAAAATCTAGTCCTTTTTTAGAACCCCTTACCCCCACACTTTTTTTTTTTTGGTCAAAAGTTACATCATCAATGTTTACGCCAGTAAATCAGTATACACCAATAAACATAAATCATCAGTAATGGAAAATAGTCAGTGATGAAGTTTGAAGTCCATGCCCATTTTTCAAACCACACACCACGTATTACACTTACAGTGTAGTACAGTGTATATACTGCATACTGATTCAGAAGTTGTATAATGTACTATGCTCCTGTAAAAACAACTATGTCATGTGACTGCTCCGACCGGCTTCCACAGTAGTGGCTTAATACCTTATTGCATTATGGGATATAGTTTATGAGGTAGACTGGTCAGTTGCACACCGTCCCGGTGCCTTATGCATACTAAAGTATAATAAAATCAGGACACATAGTATGCAGTTTCAAAGCTTGGCTCGATATTTAACTTGCTACACAAAATGTAGAGAAAACGTACATTTGCAACAAAAAAAACCTGTCATTTCATTATATCACAGTTCTACGTACATTTACTTTCTTTTAACACACTTGATCCAATTTTCACCTCATCGGCTTGTCAACAAAGTCTGCTCAAATCAGCTAATTACGGCGCCGCATTAGTGTGAGCCAGGTGTGTTGGGGGGGGGGACCTGACGACCAGGACGGGGGAACTCTGGCCTACTATGTTAGCTCGGAGTATGCATGAGACGAGTGCACATCACTGCCACGGAAACAAGGGGAAAGTCTGCTTGATTGGCTGAAAAGGTGACAAATCATTTCCCTTGACCTGAGTAAAATAATAACTATGCTGATGTATTTTATAGTACCCTCACAGCACTTATAAAATCACTCACCACTGGAATGTAAGAGCAATACTCATTTATAAAACAATAAATGCTTCTTGAAATGATCACCTGCTCGACCGTTAAGAGATATTTACAGGTGAAATGAGATAGAATTGACACCTGAAACTGTATCTGCAATGCCAGAGCATCTTTTTAATTGTTTGGAGAAGAAAAAGAAACGGAGATGGAAGAACAAAATATGAAAAGCTGTGATAGTCCTCATATCTGCAGTCATATCAAAGTAAATAAGATAATCTATGTTTTTTTTTTAAATTTGCACCTCAAACAATAAGCATTAAGTAGTGTTCTGACCCAGTTGTGAAGAAAACACTGAAACTTACGCATCAAACTTCTAAAAACGGCATTTCTCCGACATGTTTTGCACTCTTATCTCCATCTCTTCTCCTTCTTCCTCCCTCAATCTGTCTACATGCCTTTTGGCTGTCGTTTCTCTTTCTGCTGTTTAGAAATGCTGTACATTGTGTTACAGGGTTGCGACTGATAGCCTGCCAATTTCAGCTGTGGCACATCAGAGACCAACCCTCCACCCCCAATCCCCCCCAACCCCCTGCAAATGCAGAGAGGCACACATTAAAGCCATAACAGTGTGCTCCTTTTACTTCTCCTCACTGATTCAATACTGCCTGATTAAGTGTTGCAAAGGCAAGCCTGTTTTTTTTTTTCATGTATTATGGAGGAAGACTGCTGATCACACAGTGGCCAAAAAAAAAAAAAAAATGCAGCACAGAGTGTCTCTGTGTAGGAAAACACAGAAACTCCCTCCTGGAGTGGTTTGTTTTCGCAGACGTGCTGCAGCTTCACAGGCAACAGACAAGAATTATTGTTCTTTCTCATCAGAGATTCTGAGACCATTTATATTTCTTTCTGCGTTGCCTATCAATAAGCTTCTAAGCCGGGTTTCAAAAACTAATAACATCAGTGACTTTAAAAGGGAAAACAAATATCAAAGAAAGGCGGCGTATTAGCAGGCAGAGATGGTGTGTGAATATCGAGATTAGTCGACGGTCTGAAGGGCAGAGTAGTGTTGTTGCTCCGTCCCGTGATCTCGTCATTATTGCGCTCAAACATATTGCGCACGCATTCCTTCTTCGACTAACACCCTTCTCTGGATTTTTCTGTCTTGTCTCGTTGGCATTTTTTTTTTCTCTCCCCCTCTTGCTTCCCCTTACCCATTCCCTCACTCTTTCGCTCTGTGTATCTTCTTTCTTCTCCTTCTGTCCTCTGCCACCCCCCACCCCTCACCGCCCCCCAGCTCCCACCACGCCTGCCCCTGTCCTTTGGTTTTGAAGCCAAGTAAAGGAGTCGCCTTCTGAAGCAACCGGGAAATAATTTGTGGCTCAGAGAACAAAGGGAAATCTTTGCTATGAGAGTAATGGAATGGATTTTGTGATGTGGATAAAAACTGTCTTCATTTCTGACTCTCATTTTACAAGAAAAATACAGATAAAATACTGTAATTTAAAGAGGAAAATAACAGTGTAAAGCTCAGATGGATGACTCACCAGCGTATCCTTCTTTTAGATTTAAAGAAAGTAAAGGATAACATACTATTTGGCAAAAATCACAGTCGTTGAAAAACTGTCATGCGCAATCTATTATGGTCACATTTTGTTTGAAAAAACTTTAAAGCCCTGAGGAGACCCCTGTGTTCACTTATTGAGCTGTTATCAATGAGCTGCCTTTGTTTTGGCTCTAGAGACTGTGGAAGAATTAGTAGGACATTTATTGTGCTCAATAAACCTAGTTGGGGGACCAAACATGCTGTGGATCTTCTTTTTGATTCCTCAAAATGTCAAAATTTCTTCAGGGATCTTAAATAACTCACAGCATCCTAGTTTAAACTGTGTTGTTGTTTTTTCTTCTTCTCAGCGATACTTTCTCTTGGAAATAATCTTTAGAAACCTAATTCATTTATTCGTTCCAGTTGCTGGTGCCTATCCACTTTGCTTTGCAGGACTTGGGGTACATCGTGGACAGGTCGCTAGTCCACCACATAGCAAATACAGAAATGAGTAAAACAAACAACAATGTCTATTGTCTTATAGCACCTAACAGTTAACCTGTTTCCACGTCCTGCACACTCTGAGCATCAGTAGCATTTTTTTTTTTTTTGAAGATGTGTTTCTAGCCTGATGACTTGTAATTCGAAAGTTAGGCTTTGTATTTGCCGACCATCTGGGCACTCAGCATGCTAAATGCTTGGGTGCTAACCTTGTCTGCTGCCTCGCACAAGGCAGGTAATGAGGCATACTGCGGTTTAAACAGAACGTTTTATCTTCAGGAGAGGTCTGTTTTAACCATAAGGTACTGGAGTCAAACCAAAACAAGTTAACAGAGGCTAAAGCGCTGTGCATGTGTGTGTGTGTCTGTTTTCCTGTAGTACAGTGAAGTACAACAGAGAATCTTTCCATCTTACTCATTGTGACTGAAAAGAAAAAAAAAAACAGGTCTAAACATTAAGATAGCTGTTTCCTTCTAAGAGCGGTCTTCATGCTAAGCTAAGGCATGCTAATTTAATATTCTGTAGTTGTTTTTGTTGACTTATTAGTAAGAACTTGACGAACCACCTGTGACGTTACTCGTGGGTTTTCTGAAGAGTGCTTTTGAAGCCATTCTTTTCCTCAGCTACTTTTTGGCGCCCTGTTCCAAACTGAGCAGGTCTGGGAACCCGACTGGGACCCGGCCACCTTCGTGGACTAGCAGAGCTGTGATTGACTATGAATCTCAGCAGACTTCCACTTCGAAGAGTCTTAAAATGATCTGCCGTGGCTCCTCGCCCCAGTGCAACTGCTGGCAGGCATCAGAAATGACCACTTTCAGACATTTAATATGTGAATAAAATGTGAATGATTATGCTCTGTTAGGTCTTTATTCACAGAAGCCGTGCTCAGAAGTCGGAACTGTGTTAAGCTCAAAGTAGCTATTGACTGTCCTGGCCTCTAATTGAAACACCACACCTGTAATTGTACAGAAATTTGTTGCTTTACATAATTTCACCAGATGTGGCACAAAAATAAATAAAAAAAATTTAGCCCTTATACAGTCGTCATGGATGTAACTTCTAGCTATGGAGACCAAAACCAAGCGGTCAGTATCTTTATTTCTGCTGCAAAGCTCAACGTTTTAACTCGGTGTGTGTGTGTGTGTGTTGGGGGGTGGGGGGTGGGGCATAGTGGCATAGTGTTAATAATTTTTACATTTGCATATATGCCCTATTAAGCTACGGGAAGTACTAATGAGTCATCAGTGTCTTACAGTAGACAGTGCTCGTGGGGTTCAGAGTTTCCAGGACCAGGGAGGCATTTTGATGGGGGCTATGCCGGCAACACACAATGAGGGTTAAAGGAGTGACGTTTCAACATCTAAAACAACGTATGCCTTATAGTTTCTGCCGCTGATCAGCTTTGACAATTTCTCAACAATTTTCTGTCCAACAAATCTGTGTCCACTGTCATCACTGGGTGCGTTCTCACTCAGTGTGGCACAGTGTGATAAGTGTGGTTGAAAAAAAACCCAAAAAACTAAAAAAACATCAGAGACATCCATTGCTTTCTGGGAGCGTCATCAAACAGTGCTACACCCAACACTGTCCAACTGTGTCAAACTACATTTGTCATGAGACAGTTGAAAAAAATTTGGTATCTGGGGTAGATCAACCTAAGACGGTGCTTCCTGGAAAGTGATTGGTGGATGAAGTTGCAAGGGTTTTATTTATTTATTTATTTGTTTTGGCACAGCCACAACTCTGTGCCACGCTGGCCGAGTGTGCAGACTGAGTCGAGCGAACTCGGCGTCTGCTCAGATTGAGGTATTCTTCACCCTGAAGAGAAAACCTTTTCAGAAAATACAATATATGTGTTTGCAGCGTACAGTTTTTTTGTGCTGAGAAAGTTCTGCTGCTGACTCAGGACTGCAGATATTACACCAAACAAAACAATGAGTAGGAGACAGCAACAACCAGAGCTAATGAAAGCGATGATGACAACATGCTTTTGAAAGAGCCCTGGAAAAGCACAGACACGTAGCATCTGTTAAATCTTTGCAGAAGTGACGTTGGGCTGTATGATAGCCAACAAGTCTGACTCAGCTCCCGACAGACACAGCTGATCGGCGGCGGGGTATCGCGGTGAGCCGCTGTACATGAAATGACATGAAGACAAATGTTCTTTGGTTGGAAAAAAAAAGACAAAAAAAAAGTAAACAACTGTCTTGTACAAAATTGACAGTTTGCAAATGCTGTGTGTCAAATGCATAATTGCCAAGAACTTCTGTGAAATTTATAAGATTTGAATTGTTTAAGGTGGTAAAAAAAATCAAGAAAATCTCAGGATTCCTGTCTTATTCTCCAAACCGAGTTTGTTGACTGTTGTCCACTAACGGTAAGACGCTAACTCCTCAGAAATACTTAACACAACCCCACTGAAAAACAAAGTCCCTTTAATTCCCATTTTCACATTTGTTGTAACGCCACAAACATTTTCTAGCTTTAAAAGACAAAACTATTTTTTTTTAGCACCACTAATATTGTACTCACCATGGTTTAAGTGTTAATCAGTCACTTAGCTCCAGCTTGAGCAGGTGCTCTTGGTATGTCCAATAAAGTGGTATCATTTAGGTATGCCGGGAACATATTACGCTTCAGAAATAACCACAACAATTAATTGAATTTTTTGGTGGACAGTTGGTTCATTAAGTGCCGAGCGGACTGTGAGATAAGACACAGCAGTAGTGATCGTTCCAAGTAAACGTAAGAAACCGGTCCCTCAGGTTGTGGCTGGACCTTCTGACTGGGAACAAGGTTGATCGAACGTTTGCAGCACA
>JAOWBL010000002.1:9698644-9714576 GCA_028564865.1 Zenarchopterus dispar
AACGTAAGAAACCGGTCCCTCAGGTTGTGGCTGGACCTTCTGACTGGGAACAAGGTTGATCGAACGTTTGCAGCACATTATTAGCTGTTGGTAAAACATGATGAGATCATTTTCATGGCTAAGCGTGTAGTTTTGATAAAAGGAGATTAGTTTTCGAGGACTAATAAATTACAGCTAGTAATGATTTTATTTTCCTGAACCTAACATGGTATTTTTTATTTTATTTAACTAAAATCTAGCTAAAGCTTCATCATATCACAGGGTTATCAGAGAGTTATTCTGCACAGAGCACGTATTTTCCTATTAACTTCAAGCCATTAAAGAGACAACCCACCTCTCTGAAAAAAAATGCACTGTCACTGAAAATGGCCGTTGTCCTCTTGAATCCAGGAAAATTCCCGTCGTGAGGATGCTTTCAGACAATATTTTATTGAATCAGTGGAGCAGATGACGCTAAATATATTAGGCATGAAATAAATTACAATTTTCTAGAAGATATCAAGAAAAAAATGCAACAAGCCATAAATAACTCCACTCCACTTATTTAATCATGAATTTTATTTAAGCAAAACAACCTTATCTGTGTTGACATTGCTGCTGGATCTTCAGCGTTGGCTGCAGCCGCAACTGCACAGCGCTGCTGTCCTCGCTGGATGTACAACTGTTGTAGTTTTATCTTTGAGTCATTTTTTTATAGGAAGTCAGGGGACCAAACCAATCATATCTGAAGAGATCTTGAAGACACATTGAGAAGACTGCTTTTCTGTCCCAGCCTTCATCACATCTCTGTCATCATCTTCGAGCACAGGGAGAGAGGATGTGAACTAGGTAGTAGCCTGAACATGCAGCCATTAATCACGCGAGAGCCATAGGTAGTAAACACTCTTTGATGGTCATTAGAAAACAATTCTATTACAGAGGTTACTGTGTCTAGCAGTTAACCTCCTCCTCTTTGATGTATAGCAGCGTGGGTTTTTTAGAGCAGGTGGAGGAGGGGGATGCATCCTCACCTAAGCTGGAATATCCCCCCTTCAGCAGCTTTTGAATCGTTGTGCAATCATCGTGCAACCTTTTGTTACCCTCCCCCAGTGCCCCTCCTGCCACCTCCCCATCATACCCTTCCTCCCCCTTTTCTCTCCCTCCCCTCCTCCTTCCCTCCTGTCATCTTAAACGTGCCCTGCATAAGTGGAGGCAGCTGCTTAAGTGCTGAGAGAGGGAGGAGAAGGGGGAGAGTGAAAGTAGAAGGAGGGAGGTGAGGGCCAAAGAGACAGAGAGTCTGACTCACAGTTAGCTTTGCTTTCCCTCTCTCAGTGCTGCAGCATCTACTCCTCCAATTGCACTCAAGGCCTCTCTCTCTCTCTCGCTCTCTCTCTCTCTATTGCACACGGACAGGCACTCATGTATGCACGCACACACACCTTTGCAAGCATAAATAACATGGATTTCATATTTTACTTGAGGTTTCTGGGTTGTTAAAAATGATTTTGCGCTACCACAGTGCAATATTGACTTGAGAGGCTTTATTGTAATCCTGTTTTTCTTCATTTTTTTTCTCTTTTGTTATGAAATCTTAATGCAGACCCTTGTAATTAGGGCGGCTGCATTTGCTGCAGCTACGAAGCCTCTCGCGCTGTTGACAGTCATGGCATGTGAGGGTGCATGTAGTGCAGATGCAACACAGTAAATATCACATGGGTAGACGGGTGACAATTGTCTCCGTCAATAAAATGTCAGATGAAAAATCTCTGGAGCTTAAGGGCAATTTTGTGAGGGTGTGTGCCTGTGTCTTTAGCGCTTTTGTGGCGGTGGACTTCATAGCTAAAAGCACACTCCCCTGCAGTGAAATTACATAGTGATGGTGACGCCAGCAAAAGCCCAGGGCTTTTATTAGCTGTCATTCACACAGGAGAGGGTGGATGGAGGCAGCAAGGCCACCGTGGCACAGAGCAGGACAAAAGCCCAATTCTAGGCTGTAATTGTAAGGAAAAAACAGTATCTAACAAGGTCAGAAGGGTGCTGAAGTGAAGCTGATGTACTGTTTCAGTGACATAACTGTGCAGCAGCCTTGAGTTAGATCAGAAAATGCGGTCCTTCTTTGGAGACGCAGATAATATTTTCACGTTTTCCATTAACTGCATCAATCGTTGGGTCTTAGATTCGAGAGTACACTGACTGGAGTTGGAGCAAAGCGTGTTCAGACATTTGCATTGAAATGTGTGATGCATAATAGGTAATTGTTTCTTCAAATTTGCTGGAAGACTCAGGCTGTTTTTTTGAAATCGAATTCTGAATACTGTGTATACACTGCAGAGCAGAGCATGTACTGCAGTCTTTTACAACAGTCGGTGTTGGAAACTACTAAACTACCACAAAAGTGACAATAATGCAGCATATGTGGCTGATTTCCAGGTTTTTGAAAGCGATTGGTGGCTATTTGACCACTGTGACCCGCTTCTGCTGTAATGGCTCTTTCCATTATGGGATGCAGCACTTGTGCTGGTCTTTGGATACAGGAAATTTTTCTGGAAAGAGCACACCATTGAGTATTTTTCGTATACTGCAGGCTGTACAGTCGTTTGGATAGTGCATAGTCTTGAACTCTTTTTGAAAAGTGTGGGTCTGATGTCAAGTCAATGTTCAGCAGTTTGCAGTATCAATTGATTGATCTGCTACTGCATGAGCTCATAAATACACTCGCAGGAGAAACGAAGACAATGGTGAGTTAAACACTGAATGAACGTTTCTGAAGAGCCAACACCGCACTGCAGATGTTAGAGGGACACCCACCCACTCAAAGAACCCAAGTCAATGGAGTAAGTGGGTCCTTGGCGGATTGTCAGAGTTGAAGATCACTTTCAACACCCACCTTATTTTTCATCCGTTACTTTTACAAAGTTTCACAAGACGTAGCTGAGCTGCACCGCTGCCATGATTCACTGTAAGTGGGTATTTACTCGCTCTTCTGTTAGCTCCTCCCCCTCATTATACGTTGTAAAATTTAACAATGTTAAAATCTACAGATGGGTTGAGGAAAATATTCAATATCTGGAGTATGTGTTTGGGTTGGTTAAGCAGTTTGGTTTAGTTAAGGTGAACTCAGTTCGGTTTTTGCTGCTAGCAGAGCTTACATAAACTGGTCTCAGATCTGACAGTTAGCATCTTGAGCAACAACGTGAATTTTTCTTGTGATTTTAAAGCCCGACTTCAAACACATGATGATAGTGTTTATCATTTATTTCTGGTTCAGTGGTTATAACTCACCTTTTTGGTTTGTGAAAAACTCAGAAAGCATTTTGTTGTTATTTTACTCGAACCTAAAGCAAGCAGGAGAGGGTATGTGTGTGTGTAGCTGAATGAAAAACAGGCTGTAAAGCATTTTTTAAGACCCTAGTAAAAAGTTAAAATATGCTAGTTAATTCTCAGTTTTAGTAACCTGTGCTGCATTGATTTAAGTTTTCATCCTCCACATTATAATTAGATCAAACACAACATCGAGCCACTCATATAGTTAAATATCCCAAAAAATCTATCAGAAGCAATTATAATAATTTATTATTTTGTATGATTTAACAAAATATAAACAGGAAACTCGTTGCACCTAAAGCACTCCATCAACTACAACTAACGTTATTTAAGTAAAAGTGAATGTGCCAATTTAAGAGTATCATTTACGCCCATACACTTGTTTCAACACCAAAGACAGACTTATTCAAAAATGTTTATTCAAAATAATCTCTCATGAAGGATGTAGATGCGGCAACGTTTGCCTTGAGATTTAAGGAGTACGCTGCCAACGTTGCTGATGAAAGCTGCTGCTTCAGAAGAGTAGCTGGAGGAAAAGTGAATGTCTGTCAGTTTCTCCGTAGTTTCACACACAAACCAAGATCTCTCGTACCATGCACCGACCACTGGCTCAACCTGCATTTAGTCTCTTTTAAACTGCTGCTACCCCTCGTCGCCGCTCTTCATTTGTGGTAGGTGAAGAGCAGCTGTGGCTGCTCGAGTTTCACGTGATACTTAAACTTCCCCGTCAACAATCTAACTGGAACCGCCTCGAAAAACGAATGGAGGAAGGCAAACTAGTTATACACCCCAAGAAGGCGAAGTCCATTTTCTGTGCGAGTTATAACTGTATCAAGATAGTAATTAACCATTTTACTGCTTATTAAGCTCATGTGCTCTTGACCAGAAATGAATTTAAATTGATATTCTAACATTTAACATTTTTACGTTGGAAATGATTGGGGTCAAAGTTTCTGACTCAAACACTGACACCCTGCGTGATATTATTTAGCTTGTATTAAGTAGCCATCATTAGTCGCTGAACCCGTAGGTCACTTTAGATTGTAAATTTCTTCTGTCAACGTTCTTTGAAAGTAAAATTACATGACATTTTTTACTAGTTTGAATGTCTGCGGTTGTGAGGGTTTATCTTCTGTGATATGAGCAGATCAAGCGTAGCTACAAACATTCACTTGTAAAGGCTTTACTGGATGCAGGGTGTTCAGTCAGGAACGAATCGACTGAAGCCAAGGGCTCTATTTTCTCTGTTTCCTGGTGGAAACAAGCGCCAGGTAGCCACATGAATGGTCCCATCATCAGTGCTCAACAGTCTGAAAAGGAGACTGCAGCAGGATTATATTATAGTCAGAAAATACCAGTAATACAGCTCCAAAGCTGACCAATCACATGAGATCCTCTCGTCAGGCTCTGCATTGGCTTGCTTGAGGAATACACTGAACTCGACTTTCCTTTCAATGTGCAATGATGCAATTGAGATTTCTGTTTTACTTTTAGGGGAGAGGGGTGTGTGTGTGTGTGTGGTTGAAGTCATTTCTTGTGTTGTGGTTAGTCCTGCTTTCACCTAAATCTGTTCGACTCAGAATTGAAGTACTTTATATATATGTAGACATGCACTAGATTAAAGGTTTACCATGAGGGCTTTATACAAGTAGAGGGCGTTTAATGTGACTCCTGAGGGGTTTCACTGTGAAATTTCTGAAATGCTGCGTTCTTGAATACATATTTTAAAATAGCACTGAAGCTAAGGCTAAGCAGTCAGAGTCGTCCACATTGAAGCTTCTCATATTTGTTTTCAGTTTGGCACTGACTCGCGATGTCATCAGTCCAGAAGTAGTGAGGCAGACTGGCACAGTCAGCAAGCGGGGGCTGCCCAGATACTTCTGGATGTACTATTTTTTAAAGCAACTCATGTTTAGGTTTGTATTTGGCTCAGCGTTTTTTTTCCCTTTAGGTCTTGTTTTTCTGTGGCGCTCTACAAGCGTGAGCCCACACACCCTTCCTAAACATAACTTCATCTGTGCTCCTGCAGGCTCATGCCTGGTTCGGTCCTCAAATGTTCTTCATTTTTTGACGTGCCGCAGAATTGAAGGAAGATTTTTTTGTGAGATGTCTCTTTTGAAAAATCACAGAGCCCCCTCTTTCATTCACTGAAGCGTTGACTCATCGGATGACCATGTTAACATATCATGTTAAATTAACAACAAACCAGAGAAATGTGGATAAAAATCAGATGTGAAAATGGCTTTATAGTAGGGACGGGGACAATTATATTTCTTTTTTTTCATGTGCATTCTTTGAGTTTGTCGCTGCTGGTTTATTGATCTGTCGGACTTGTTATGTTTCAGGCTTTTCCCCGGTTTGTCCCTTAGTTGATTGCCCTGATTTGAGACACCTGCTGTCTTTGTTAGTGTAAATGCCAGCTTACTGTTTGATGAGATGTTGATTGCTCTAAAGTAAATGATTACATCGGGGACATGGTCGTGCTGCTTCGTTTTGGCTGCGAGCCTGCACCTCACAAAAGGAGATTGGTCTGCTTCTTCAGTTTTCCCCGAGACTGTTTACTATACATGAACGAACATATACTGTATATATGTTTGGTTCTTTATGCAGTTGTTATAAAATGATGTGACAACATACCAGCATTTACCGGTATATAAAATGACTGCTGTAGCTGAGGTTGAAGACAGTTTTTATGGCATTTATAGTCCACATTGTGCTACTCTGCTCAAGCTTAAGAAAAGTATCTTTTCACGGTTATAATGGCCTTATATCAGCGTAAAAACCAACCACACGTGGCAGTCTAATGTAATTTAAAAAGAAAGCTTGTCTTGGCTAAAGCCAAGTAGTCATAACAAGAGACATCTCAAACAAAGTCATTGTTGTCACTGACAGAGAAACGCTTAACGACAACAGTCATAAACATTTATAAAGACTAGTATAATGTCTAGTCTTCCACTCTGCTTTGACTAAAATTATCCTGACTCCACTCACTTCTCTTATCGTCGCCTGTGAGCGCAGAAGCATATAATGTTCTAATATAATTTACAGAATCTGTATGTTTTTATTTGTGCAAATCAGGTTAGTTATGTTTCTTCTACATACATCTGACGTTAGCTTGGATTTTTTTTTTTTCCATTTACGGATGCTTACCAACCATCCCGCTCTTGAACATTAGAGCTATTCCATCCATCCATTTTCGACACCCGCTGAGTCCTTGTTACAGGGATCGCAGGGCATGAGAGATATTAAAAATGAAAAATAAGGGTAGCAGGGATTTGGATAAGCAAGAGAACGGACAGGGAGAGGGGTTCTTGGATGGAGCGGCTGCTGGTAAAGATGAATAACTACGAAGAACAACGTGTGCCCTCTGGAATGTCTCTGCCCGCGGTGTTTTTCTAAGGGCTCATCAACAACAGCGCCATTCATTTAGAGGAACTCTGTTATTTGGGGTGTGAGAGCCTTCGCAGGGAGCGTCTCTGAATGGCTGCCCTGGGCGCTGAGCAGAACAAGGCACAGAGAGAGCTGCAGCAGGCGGCGCCGCAGAAGCAGCAACACTCTGTTATTCAGCCCTTGGCCCGTGCTCCAGAACACTGTGTGTACATCTGTAATCTTACCTACCTCCTGGGCTCACAGACACCCCCACCACCACAGCCGCCATCGTCACCGCCATGTTTTTTCCTGTTTTTCTCATTTTCATCTCAGGCCTCCTGTCCACATATTTTTTTTCCCTCCTATTTCCGCGGTCGTTCGCATCATCACGTCATTTGCTTTTTCTCTTCCACAAAGATATAGTCGAGCAAACACACCCACACGCGTTCTCGCACTGGCTCCCGTGCACAAAACACACGAAGGGCCTTGAAGACAAACCATGTGTGAGATCGCGCAGTCTCAATGTGTCAGGGCCACTGCAGCCTGCTCAGTTTCTCCGCTTATTAAAATGAAAAATAAAAAGAAATAATTTAAAAATGCGCGAGGAAAATGTTTTCCATTTCGGGGTCATCGGCCTCTGTGTGAGGCTTGCCCGGATTTTTCGTACATCTTTGCGCATGTGTGTGTGTGTGCGTGCGTTGGAAAAAGTAAAGGCTTTTAGCTGAAATTGAACTGGCGCTGCGAGCGTTTAAATATACATGAAGGAGAGGGCTACATGAATGCGATCCTGTCCTGGATGGTGAGCAGTTATGAGCTGTGTCATGTGTCTATGCTTTCAACCGCTCTGTGCAGCGCTTTCATCAGCCTTCGCCTCTGTCACTGAGACTTTCCCTGCACCCCCCAGTCCCTCCCGCCTCCCTGCTCCCAGCTCCACTTCACACACAGTAATAAGGCATTCGTTCGCTCGCTCTGTTGCCTCGGCTGTTTTGGCGCACTACTACATTGCAGTCCAAGTGTAAAAGCCTGCTGTTGTGTCAGCGAACGTGTGAGGCGCTTTGATGTGAACTGATGTTATTTTACCCTATAGATGTTTTATACATATTGTAAATAATTCAATTTTGAGGGAGTGATGCTTTTAAAGAGGATTTTTGCTCCCTTTTTTTTTTGTCTTGCAGTCTTTTGTCTGTACGAGGTGATCTGCTTTAGCGCCAAAGATATCTTTTACCCCGGCGATCCCTGTGTTATATTGTCATTGTCTGCTGGTTAATATGTACCGCAGGTCCCTTGTGGAAAACATGTGGCTGTCCTGCTCCGGCTCCAAGATACCATCGGGAGATCATGCTGCTGCCTGTGTTTCAATAAATCTTTATTGCTTCGGTTGCATTACCAGTCAGTCATCATTTGACACAATCACTGCTGCATCTCTTTGTTTCATCACACACTACTGTTAACTACGGTTCTAGTTTCAGGGCTTGTGTGTTTATTTCTAATGGGAGGCATTAATAAATACATCTTTTAAATCCTCACAGGATTGAAAACAACTTTCTTTTATTTCTTTTTCTTTCCTCAGACAGCAGCAGCTTACACAATTGAATCTGAATGCCATGCTTTTAGCGCCAGCGTTGTTTGATTATCCACAGACAGAGAGCTGTGCTGGATTTCATTCCTTTCATCATGTTTTAACCAGTGTGAGCTGGCTCCCTTGTCGTATTTTATGAGAGGTGATTTCAGAGCCTCTCCTTCATGCAGATGATTCTGGCTGCCTCTCCCCAGTCTACTCTTCAAGAGGTGGGTATTAGTTTTGACAGGAGAGCTAACCCTGCTACCTTCGCTCTCACCAGGCTGTCTTTGTAACGGCCTCACCAGACTAGATATTCTTGGCCATATGCTAATACGAGTTGCGCTTAGCGAGCTGGAGGATGCAGCTACAGGTGTTTTCAGAATGAGGCTCGGTGACAGGAATATCTCACTAGGCTGGAAACCTCATTGACCCTTTGCACTCCAGCAGGGATGAGATTGGTGTTACATGCTGCCACTGGGTCGGATATGCTCCTTATATGCAGTAATTCTCATGTGGACAGGGGGCCAAGTGTACAATGTGTTCCTTCAAATATAAGTCACAGTCTCTCTATGGGACTATAAGCTGTCATTTACAGGACAAATGTTAATGCCTAGGAAGGGCTTGCTGGTGAGGCTGAACTTTCCATCACGACTTTAAACACATGGTAAAGCAAGTTTAGTGAATGGGGACAAGGAGCAATGTTCATATGATATCCCTGGTCCAGATTCAGCTCTGGCAGGGCATTTGCATCCATAAAACTACATATACAAAAGAATGTGCAAGGCATGGAGATGCACCGCAGAGCTTTTTTCAACAGCAGCTGAACCTGAAGTTGCTTTTGCTTTCAAACATCGTATTTAAAGACTGTAGTTGAGGGACAGTCATTGTTCTCACTGCTGGGCGATCATGTTTCTGAGATGAGCCTTGATCTATGAAGGCAGTTACATTGTGTGTGATAAATTCAGTGTATATATCTCTCTCTCTTACTCATGCCTAAGTAGAGGGCTTTATATGATTGCCTGGATGAGTGCTTCCCCTCAACGCTGCATTGCTATTGTCCACTTGTCCCTCCTTCATCTGCGTAATTGTATGCATGAAGTTTCCACTGTAAATCCCAGCTGTTGGCAGGTTCTCTTCTCTGCAGTGCTGAGTGTTCTGGTAACCCGCTGGCTGAAGGATATTGTTTTTTCTGAAGCTTGCTAACATAATGAAAGATAACACAAAGAGGAGCTAGGTAGGTAATTTTTCCCCCCTTACCTCTCCAGTTGAATAGATTGTCTACAAAAAAAGGATTCAGCCCCCCCCCCCCAGCTTCTGAAACAGAGTATTTCTGTGGGATAAAGGCGATGCTTCTCTCTCTATCACACTCCATCAGCATTATTTACCAGACCTGCCAGTTGCTTTTTACAGCACCTCTCCCTGCCAAGTAGGCGACTGGCATACGACCAGGGGCTAGTGACAACAGGCTACAGTGGAAAGCAAGGAGCACTGTGTGTACGAGCCAAGTCTATTCATTCCCCTAGGCTGCTGACTGAGGCACACAACTCTTATCTCTGCTCTCACTGAGGAGAACGAAGCACTTTATGGATTTCTGCATCACGCATGATGCTAGAAATGATCGGAAACCCAAGCCATTTGTAAAAACATAAGCAGAAATGCCAGAGTGCAGTGAGACAACATTAGTAGGTTAGTGTGAATGACCATATTTGTTAAAACAAATATGAAGTTAAATACCTCACTGTTTCTTTTGTGTACTATATATATTGTGCTGGAGGTGAATCATTCTTGTCATCCTTGCTGTAATAAATGTATGATCCCTTTGTCATTCCCAGCCGTGCTCCCATCAACCATCCTCACAGATCCTATGGAAACATCAGCACTCAGGGCTTGGAAACTGAAAAGTGATTTTTTTTTCCACTGTGTGTCACAGATGGTGGGAAAGCCTTTGTAATGCTAATATAATATCACACTGTGTCGGCCTAGCTCTGCAGTTCACTCTGTGTACCAAGCAGCCTGGCTGTGGAGTGATTTACCAGAATGGAGAGAAAAAGACCTCCCTCGGTTTGTGCTGAAAAGGCTATGTGGTTGGTAGGTCCTGCCGCTCGGCCTGCTGTGATCGGGCCCGCCTTGACTTTATTGATTCAGTGATCCATCCAGTACTGTGTGCCGCTAATTAACTCCGTCGACGAATGTTTGTCACATTGTGCATGCTTATGAGAAAGGATATTACCAAGGGGGACGGGGCATTAGAAACAGCAGGAAGGATATGGAAGGTGATTTTGAGAAGCTGAAGCAAAGGAGCAGCTTTTTACCGAATGCGCTGTGGGCAAAAAGGAAAAAAAAAAGAAACCCAGTGTATTGCAGCATAAATGCACAAATTCTTTCTTTTAAAAAGCCTATATTTGCACTAAAACGAACGTGGCTAACATTGTTCCTTGTATCGCCACTGTTATGCCTCCTCCCAACAAATTGGCCAATGGCAGGCCACTTCCTCCTGTGGTAACCAATGACTTTGTACCTTTTACCAGTGTAGCAACTCAGCTGCCAGAGAGGAGGAGATAAGGACACTGATGTCTTTCTCTGGTGGTGCCACGTCACATGGTTGTGAATTCGATTTCTAGCCCTCATCCCTGGTATTAGAATCACAAGGGGGAGCGTTTCATATCCTTGCTGGGAGAAGAAGGGGGATCTTGTCTATCTAAAAGAGCATGCTGGATTAAGGGGGTTATTTCCCCAGAGGGGGGGATATGAGAATGAGTGTCACTCAGACAGCACTCACACTGCTACTGCATGTTGCCAAGGAGCCCTGTCTTTGACTTCCACTCTCCTCTCTTTCTCCTCATTCCATCATGTAATCCTCAGCATTTTCCTCCCTCCACCCCTCCACCCACCTCCTCTCCCTCTATCTTGTCCCCATCCTCTTCCTCATCATGGCTGCCATCTTCCCTCCTTCTTCCCCTGCTGGTTCAACGCGTGCCTGCAGGGAATAGAGGATTGCGTGGTTCAGTGGGGTGGTTGTTATTCCAATCACACCTCCGATGCAGCGAGGGTCCAGTAAAGTACAGAATAATTGGCAGGTTCCAGACAGCTATTATATTCCTGTGTGTGTGTCTGTGTGTGTGTGATGAGAGGGGGTTGCTGTAGGTGCAGCATTCAGGGGTCATTTCATTAATTACTAGCTCTTGTGATACATGCATGTTCTCACAGTCTGTTTGTCAGGATGTGTAGTGACTTGATGCACATGCTGACGAAAGACCTCACAATTGACACAAAAGGAAATATCTAACAAAGCACAAAAAAAAAGAAAAAAAACCTCTTAATGTTTGACCCTGCTCTGCATCATAACTCACTGAGAGCAAATGTGCTTGCGATTGTATATTTTAGACAGGAGAATTAATGGCATGATCCGAGCAGATGCTTCGTAAACATACACCTTATTAACTAAGGGTCATCCTGGGTCAGAGTTCAGAGGTCCCAGGTGGTATGTGCTCACCCTGTCCCTTCCGGGATTCGCTGACTGATAGGACTCCGGGGTGATCACTGGTACACGTCAATGGAGCCAAGCGGGGCAGCTAATCAAGCATGGGGGTAATACGAATGGGGACAAGCATCAGGGAAAATAAACCAGTGCTATCTGCTGGAAAACACATTGACCCATGGACTTAATGGAACATGTCTCCCATAGGTGCATTGCTCTATTGATTAGCCATTCCAGGCAGTTGTAGCCAACACTGATATTGAGTGTGATTTTGCTTTTTTTTCCATCTCTGCTGTAGGCAGGTCTTTTCTTGCAGATGGTAAATTAAAACAGGTACAGTATACTTCCATGTACCTATATGTGTCTTTTTTTTTCTTTTTCCAACTGTGATTTCATATCACGGATCCCAGCACCATAGCGCCATCATCACTTCTGCTGATGCCCTTTCTCTGTGATCCGGCTTCACCTTTAAGGGCTTCTCATTATGAGAAACTCTTAGCTCTTCTGTGAACAGTGTTGAACGCAAGCACTCACACTCTCTCACAGTCAGGCAGACCTCTAAATAATAAATACCGAGAGACAAAGCCTGCCACGTGTTTATTTATCATAAGGAATGAACACACGCATATACAAATATACCTACTTATGTAAAAAAAGAGAAAGGTAGCAGCCCTGAAAACTGCATAAATGTCCGTTATTCCATGGCTTATGGGAGGGAGGTGGAACAAAGTGGCGGTAATAAAAAATATTGATCACTTCAACCCATAAAGTATTTGACAGGAATTGTTCTGGTGGAAACAGGCATTGACAGAGTGCCTTTGCAGGCGTGTAACCTGCAGGACATTATGTCGCTGTATTAGCACTGATCACTGCGCCGTAATGGCCCCCAGTCTCAACAGCACGACAAATGAAGCATAGCTCAGATACCTTGGAAATATGATAATTGCATCTCTGAGGGTCCCTCCATAGCCCCCTTTTTTTCTGTTGCAATAAAGATTATTTGATCCATACGTGCAGGTGGTTGAGATCACGTCTGTGTGTGTCAGTCAGGGGTTCAGGGCTTCGGTCATGATTGTTAGTTTTAGCTTCGTATTTCTGGAGGGGCAGATCCATCTTCTGCATTTATCAGCAGTTACTCATACATCAGCATGTTTTTAACTGTAGTGAGTGGGAGGCCTGCAGAAGTAATGAGTGTGTACGGGAGTGTGTGCGTGTGCTATTGTGCTCAGAGCTGCTTGCACGCGCAGCCTCATTAAAATACGTAATCGTTTCGTAAGGCTGACCCTTTAAGAGTAGTAGGTGGACCAAACAGGATTTGCTCAAATGATCAAATGAATCTGCAGTGTGAAAGTTTAGGGTTTGCTCAGTTGTGCATGCATGTGTGCAGTTCTGTGAGGAGAAACATATTTAAACTATAATATATTTCCAGCCTTTGTGATCAAATAATCCAGCATTGCATGCCTCACGCAGCTTTCCTCTGTACTATGTGCTGCGCTTGTTTCAGCCTCCTTTCTACTATGTACTGGGCTTGTCATAACAACCTCAGGCTAGTCAAGATGTTTTTTTGTTAATCTCATCACATTAACTGGGTGCTGGCGTGCACCCTCATGTACTTTAAGGAGATTGCAGGATATATCCATATGTGCATGAGGATGCCATTGCCTCTGTCTCATTAGCGGCGGCGCTGATGCCCTGAGCCGCTTCTTGCGGTCCATTGGGACAGCTGATGAGGCCTGACTATGTGACCTTTAACAGCCTAATCAACTTTTAACACCTCACCTACTGCCTATGTTATTGCCATTCTTCTCTCTGTCATTCTCCATCAGGCACCCATTCTTTCTCTCTCTCTTTTCATATATTCATATATATCTATATATATATATATGTGTGTGTGTGTGTATGTATGTATGTATGTATGTGTGTGTGTGTTTTTTGACTTAGGAAGTAGCCTTGTTTTCCTGATCATCTGTACATCTACAGATGGAGCAGCAAACACATGCAGCACCCGTCTCTGGAGGGAAGCGGGGATGTATTGTAATCACATTTCTTTCTGCTCACTCTTGACCTTCTCAATGCTCTTTTTTTTTTTTATCCATGTCTTATCTATTACTGTCTTCTTCGGCCTGCTGTTTAGGAGCTCAGGTCGTGCTGCTGATAAACAATGAAACATTTATCAGTGAATCAATAACTGTTTTAAAGTGACACCATACAGCAGGGTTAAAAATGAACTTTTTTGCTCACCTGTCACCATGGCGGGCGAACTTCAAAATCTAACAACCACTGAGTATTTTTACCACCATCCCTGAACTGAATGTCCTCAGGTGCCGACTCTCCCGGGATGATTTCCTTGACACCAATGCTGAACTTGGATGACACGTGGACGTCGTCTTGTTTCCAAGTTTGGGTCTTTTGTCCCAACAATAGCGCTGTTCATTTTATTCGACTCTGAAGGACGCTGGCGTCACAGCGACATGGTCTGGCTCGTCTCGTTTTGCATCAACCATTCGCAGATTTGACCATTGTCAGTTGATCTCCACTTTTCCTTTTAAAAAAGGACCTTTTTAATTTTCTCTCCCTTGCTTTGTGCTCCTCCTATGTAACACCACAGTATTTTTATATAAAGTCAAAAAAAAAAAAAACGAAAAAAAGACTGCGCTTGGTGGTTTTTTTTCTTTCTAGTTTATGATTACAAAGAAGCTCTCATCATAAACGACGTTGCTGTGGTAACCTTTTATGTCTCATAAAAGGGTGAAACAAGCAGACTTGTGATATGATATCTGTAGTGGAATGTCAAAAAATATTTGGTTATTATTTATTTTAATGAATTGTTTCATGTACCCATCACAGTGGCTGGGAAGTTGAACAATGGAAGCCTCAACTACAAAAAAGAAATAAATAAACAAAAATAAATAAGGCAGCTGCTAATTTCCAGTGCTGCCATAGACTTATCTGCCTGTTTCAGGAATATGCTCCTTTTCTGAAAAATAAGTTGAGTTTGCAATTGAGGCCAACAAAATTTGTGTCTGTGGTGGGAAGAGACTAAAAAATGTAATATACCTACTGCTACATCTCAGGTGAGTAATTTAATTTAATTTAAAGAGTGTATCAGGGTGTTTTTAGAAGTAGAGATGGGGAAGCATTCATTAGTCTGTGAAAGGCTGCATTAGAAATTGTTTAATTTAAAGGTAACAGTTTTTAACAAAAAACTGAAAAGAATTTAGACATTTCAACTGTGATACACCATAAAAGTATTCTTATTCAAGGGTAAAATGCTGTAAAACTAATATTGATCTTCAGGTTTTCATGAATCCTAAAACTCTGACACCATTATTTTAACTGTCTGCACATATATTGTGATGGTCAGTGACTCAATTTGACAAAAAAATTTAAAGTCAGCTATATATGCACTTTGATCTTGCAACAGATTTTCCTTTCCTGTGTAGGTGTGACAAAGAGTGACTGTGCCCTTCACCAGCCCTCTTTGACTTCACCATTTTTGATGGTGTGGGAGAACTTGCACATCTGTAAAAGCGCCAAAGATTTTTAATTGTTTACTCAGGTTTTAGGCCAAGAAATGCTTCCATTCAGATAATGAGTACTTCAGGGAAGATTTTTGAGTTAGCAGAAGAACGTCAAGCCATATTTTGAACAGTTAACAGGAGCTTGGCTCTGCACACAGGAGTCTTCTTAAACTGACCCATCTGCAGGAAAAAAAGAAAAAAAAAGAGGTGCCTTGAACTGGTGAGCAGCTGAAATCCAGCATGAATAATAGAAAAATATCTCAGTTAACATTTAACAACAACATTTGGTCTCCTCAGTTTCCAAACACAGAATGTTCAAAGAAGAGGTGATGCAACACAGTGGTAAACACAACCCAACTTAAAAAAAAAAAAAAAATGTTCCCCTACTCTCAAGTTGGGACAGTTTATATTTCTCTAAGATCAGTCAAATGGAGGACCCAAATTAAGGATGCTATGGAGACAGTAGTAAAAATAATGTGCTTCATTAGTAACAAAAAGAAAACACTATACACTGCAAGACTTCTTGAAGGAGAAAGAAATCAAAGATGAGGTGAGAAGGCAGCACTGGTGGTGTTAAAGAATTTCCTCCAGGGTGGAGTGAATTTAACTGAGAACTAAATTACATTTTCTATCTATCTATCTATCTATCTATCTATCTATCTATCTATCTATCTATCTATCTATCTATCTATCTATCTAT
>JAOWBL010000002.1:9717428-9728892 GCA_028564865.1 Zenarchopterus dispar
CTGATTTGACCCTCACAATGACTGTGGGGACCTTGCTCAAAGGTTGAATTTGGAAGTTGCTTCAAACGATTATTCCTCCAAATTACCCTCAAGTGTGTGATGTCATTACATTTATTTCACGAGTCATACTTGATTTAGCTTCTCAGTCTCAAATTGTAACTATCTAACATATTTTATGTTTGATCATTTTGCACCTGACAGTGATGGTGAACAGAACCCTTTTACATTTATGTTAAACAAAAGAAACATTTAGTTGCAAGACATACCACGGAAGATCCATATTTGTTTTTCTTCTGAAGTCACGTTTTCTGTGGGAATCTGGAATATCTGTCCAAGCACCACTGTGAAGTCATTAGTTTTAGGCACGTGGTTTTGCAGTCTGGCTGAATCTTCTGGTGTGTGCATTCAGAAGATTATAATCCTGAAAATAGGCTGAGACTATGTGGTCTACCATACCTTTTTAAAAAATCTGTTTAGATTGGAAAAATGTATATTGTATTCCCAGCCTCAGAGCTTCTGACAAAGATCTTTTTGTACAAGTCTAAAGTATTGTTTGGACTATTAGAAACCAGACACATTGATGTTTTGTGTTGTAATACACCACAGAAGTGCCTTGGAAGTTGGAGTTTGGACAACACTCCTGAGCTGGCTGCTCTTCAGTGCAGCCGTTTGAATAATCAGGGTTTGCTAGCTAATAAAGTTGTTGCCAAAGCTGTTTTTAGCGATAGCCTTTGCATTATATGGTGTTTTCCTGCTATGGTTACCATAACAACATGTTCACCAATAAAAGTGGATTCATGCGCAGACTGATTTTGTAAGGCACAAACATTAGCTTTTTTTAGTCCAGCTTTCACCGCTGTTACAGTTTGGGACGGTCATGTTTGATTTTGAAGTCAGGGTTGCTGAGGTTTTCTCTACTCCTTAAGTTAAAACGCTTTTTCCTTTTTAGGAACAACTGAGCTGTGACTTTGCAGCTCAAATGGAGCGCATCATTGCGCTCCTACTTGAGATAAACTTCGCTGCGCTTCTACTGTGTTCACACAATGGCAGACAGAAGCGAGCGCCAGAGCCATGAATGAGCTGTTTGCACACGTAGCACCGTGTGGGAATTCTGCTGCTTCTAACTTTGCGTCTCAGTTATCATTTTGCATGTTAATACAAAGAAAACCATGAGACACCTGTTGACACCATTTCCTAAGGTCTTAAGATGTTTGTCAAAAATGTACCACAGATATTGAGTACCTCAGCTCCCTTTTCAACTGTGAACGTACAGCTTTTTTTTTTTTTTTTTTTTTTTTAATCAGAACTAGATTTATGGGGTGGATTGAGCCATTCAACTCCACTTCATTTCTCTGTTTTCCCCCTGGCTACAGCTACAAGGTAGCATAAAAACTTATTTTGACACAAATTTCATTCAATAGCCCTTGAAGTAGATATAAGAGAGAATACAGTATTCAGCCAGAGAGCTCACATTATCACAAACTGAGCTCAAACTACCACACAAACTACCATCAAACTGATAGAAAAATACATGGCGGGCAATTTTATTTTCAAATAGTTACATTTCCCTCTGTCGTGGAAATCAAACCTTACTCCCTGTGAAGACAAAGTGAGACCAGAACGCAGACACTTTTCTTTTTGCGTGTTTATTCAAATATAGACCTCATAAGGGACCATTCTGACACAAGCATAACTTGACAGCAAGAAAAGCTGCAGAAGTGATGAAAACAGTCTTATTGATATTGCCTTGAAAGGCAGTCCCAGGTCATGACATGGTTACTAAGTAAAAACACTGGCTGCTGTGGAATCACACTTTACTTTACTGAATCATGGGCAGAGGAGATTTTCCTTTATCTTTTCTCATTTTATCTGCTGCTCTAAATATGAACAGCATTTTAGTCAATAATTGTATGTGTGCGCCACAAAGTGCCAATTTATTTAGTTTCTGATTCAAAGAGTAAAGAAAAAGATTATTTCTGTACTTTAAAGAAAAAAGTGCTCTGTCTCCATGAAACCTTTGTCTCTGGTTTAATCATTAGCAATTTCTACTTCATTTGGATACTCTCTTGCCTTGATGGGTTGCTCTGACCTCCTTGGCTCCATAAAACTTGGACATCATTGTTTTCATTATTGTCAAATTTTCGGTTTTGTCGAAGTTTTTAGAGGCTAGTGTTAAGTTGTTGTTGCTTACAAGTATGTTTTTGTTATAACAGGGCCCCATCTGTTACTGATGATGTAATTAAGGAGAAGTTGAGAAACTGAAATTTCAAACTTCTGATTTGAAAAAGAAGAAGAAAACAATATCACTCAAGTACTTCTGAGGCATTATTATCTGACTTTCTTTATGAGTTAAGTGAGTTATATAAGTGCTGATGAGAACTGACTTTTAGTATTGAAAATCCATGCGCAAAAGAGTTTCAACATCCTATTTTTGAGGTAAAGTAAATATGGTATGAAGTGAAATTAAAGCGTGACGGGGAAAAGGATGAGGAGTCTGGGTAAGTCTGGGTAATTCTACGTTGAGCTGGGTCTGTGGTGTCACAGTAACCTATAGATGTAAATAAATCACTGATGTCGGAGGCACAAGAGTGTCAGGGTTGCATTGTTGTTCTTAGTCTCTGTGGTGGCAGTGGCTGTAGAGTTTCAACTTCAGCATATGCGCTCAAACATACAAAAAGTGTTTTGTTTTTTTTTTTATTTAATTTTTTTTAATCTATTGTAACTTTAGGTGTGTTTCCACTAGTGGGATTTCCTGGTAGATTTTTCGGGGATCGTTGACGCATGTCTCCATTACCAGGAACAGCACTGCAAAGGTAGTCTTCAAAAACCTTTACGGGGCAAAAAATGTCCCTCTAGTAGAAGATGTACTCAGGTTGACCAACAGGAACTTCCTGTTTGGGGGTCTCTGCTGATTTTGATTTCTAAATTATGTTCTGCACTCTCAGTTGAACAAAAATTATGTGATCACAACTCATTTGAATCCTTTAGACCTGAAACATTTCGCTACAAATACATTTGATGAATAACAAAAATGAAAGTAGTATCCATTGTTTACATGTTTCTTCTTCCCTTTATTTCGTCTCCTTGTATGCAGCTGGATGGTTGCGAACAGCAAAATGTGCATTACTGCCACCTGGTGGTCGGCTGTGCTATTTCTCAGTCAAAGGTCCTTGTGTTGCTGGAGGGGCCGAGGAGAGGGTCGTCCCTGTTCGGGGTTCCTGACGGGTGGATTTACTCTGAACTCCTGCCAGTGGAAATGTGTTTTTTTCAGATGCAGACGGCCATGAGTAATTACTGTACCCCACATTGAGTTTCAGAGATCAGATCTGCATTTTTATTTTACCATTGTGTATTTGTGAATGAAATCTTCGTCTTTTTAAAAAAATTCATATGTTATGTATTGTTATGCATCTGCATCCTTATTCTATCTGTGCCTGTTTGTGGTCCAGCCAAATATTGCTGCAAACTCTCGAGCACAATGTTATTTATTGTGAGCTGCCTGACAAACAGGTTACTCAGCCGGTCTTAGCCAGTGAAGCTGCTCTGAAACTGTACACCTGTGTTGAAAAGAAGAGTCGCCATTTCAACTCTGTCTGTTTGGATCGGTGTTCCCTGTGGCGCTGTGCCCTCTTTAAGAGCTCCTCTGTTGGTGATCTGTTCCCTGGCCCCTGACTCTGTCCTTCTGTTGACACAATGGCCCCTTTGTTCCGACATATACTACTGCTGTGGGACCTTGCCTTGTATTTTTGGCAGTAATACATAATCTAACTCCAGCTATCCCTCTAGTTGCCGCTTCATTGGAGAGAAATGCAATTGAATCAAGGAGAAATGCAGTGAAACGGGGACCAGGGAAGAGGCTTGCAGGAATTAGATTGTGGTGCTGATAAGTTCCATATAGAGCGGGTAAACACGTTCTTATCTTGTTATCCAGCTTGCACATTAACACATGATCTGTGTAGGAGGGTTTAAAAGGATAAATCAAATTCTAATCATTCTGTTTGGCTTTCTCCACTTGCTGCTCTTTGTCTCTGTTTCTGTTTCTCATCATGCAAAGGATCCCAGACCACAAGCAAGAACAATGGAGGGGTCAGAAGTACTCGCTATTTTTCTGCACCTGCATGCTCCAGAAATAAGTGCTCCTGTGATTACGTGCCCTAATGTGTAGTGTTCAAAGAGCAGTTTCCTGCAGTAGAGTTAAATGCTGGCGCCCTCTGTGAAGTATTAATGAT
Source organism: Zenarchopterus dispar (assembly GCA_028564865.1). Taxonomy (NCBI): domain Eukaryota; kingdom Metazoa; phylum Chordata; class Actinopteri; order Beloniformes; family Zenarchopteridae; genus Zenarchopterus; species Zenarchopterus dispar. Next base: position 9,721,658 of record JAOWBL010000002.1, read on the forward strand.
GTGGATGGATGAATCAGGTCGGCGCAAACCTGTTGACGGCAGCGACGGCGCTCTCTTAAAGCTGCGCTCAGACATCAGGCTTAACCGCTTGGCAAATTGGACATGCTTGTTGGCTGTAGCTCCAATTTATGTGCACTCTCTATTGCAGTTAGTCCATCTTCATTATTGAAATGGCCTCTCGTCACGTCTTGACAGAGTGGTGGAGATGGTAAAGGAGAAAGAGAGAAGGAGCATACAGAAGAATCATGAATAATGTGGAAAATAAATGCATCTGAGGCGCTGGAGGTGGCTGGCAGGAAGGGAGTCGGGAGTGTTGCTAAATGCCCGGCTTTCATTTTCTCTCTTCCTTTCTCCATGAGATTGCATGTGAAGTTTCTGCCAGGGGATGTTGATGCTGTGGATGGTTGGGGTTTCATCTAACACACATGCAATAGACCATACACGCTGAAAAAGCCGCTCTCGGTGCTGAACTGTAGCAACGCCTCTGTGGCCGGAACAGCATTCCAGCTGTGCGTTGTGTCACAGGCGTGCTGGAGACACACTTCTTGCCAGCTACAGCCTGTTTTTCAATAGCTTGCTGCTGTGCCTTCTCTTTTTTTCTTTTTTTTTTCCCTCAGGACTGCTGTATTGATAAGGCTGATAAGGCCAGGCTTAGCTCATTTCAGTCAGTTCCAGTTCATGCCTTATTGAAGGGGATGTTTTTATTGCCAGAGGTAGAACTTCCGTTTTTCAGTGATTAGTACAACTTGACCTCAAAAACCGTTTCCCAACTCTGCAGATGAGTACTTAAGCTGGGGCTTGAGGTGTAGTAGGGCATCTTTGAAGAGCTGACCACGTCCTCCATAGCCTTTCGCCATAATTACATCAACCTATTAAATCATTTCTGTAGTAAATATCTATACATTGAGTTACCGTATAATATAACCTCACACTACTTATGTTTACGTGTGTGTTTTAAAAAATAATGACATGTAAGTTACAATGAAGTCCAAAAGTACTGCAGGGTTTTCACCACCATTCTAAGAGTCTTTATAAAAACATTTAACAACTCTGAAACAAATATTTAAGAGGTAAATCAACCCCAGGCCTGTTACAAGGAGTGTTAACCTTTGTTCGGGACTGTTTTGTTTCTACTTGCATAGATTTTGGAACGTTGGATATATACTACTACTAGTTGACCCAAAATTAGGAAGAGAGTTTATGGCCCATGCTGGACTAGAACTGGATCAGTCTGACAACTCTAGAGAAGACCTTTTGCATTTATTGACAGTAGTATATCTGACATTTTTTAGTCGATTTGGTTGGAGCTAAAACATCTGCAAAGCAAATGAAAGGACATGGCTGTACAAGCAATTCTTTTTAATACACTTTTTGTATATTTTTGGAGTTTTGTCAGAGGATCACAATAACAATTTAGTCTAAAGCCGCTACTTGCCCTCTGGACTAATGTTAAATCCATTATACTGCAAACACATACTTTGTTCTAAGTCAAAACTGAGTTGGTTCACATCATTTACTACTATAGCTAACTAATAAAAGTTTTTACTCATTACCATCTAGTAATGGACATACGGTTGGTTTATCTCTGGATTATACCTCTTTAGTTCTGTGGCACATCTTGGTATTATCTGTTTGCTGGACCAGAGGTGCAGTAAGAGGTACTGAAGAAAACCTAGAATCTGCAAATAATAGAGTGATCCTTTATGCATGTTTTTTTGTAAATAACTTTAAGACACATCCAGTGTCTGCTTTAAAGTGGCACAAAAGACTTTTGTTCATATTAAAATATGACCTTATATTTCAGTTGCAGGAATATTTACTTCTAGGAAACGTCTAGCTGCCATGGTCCTCACTCCGTGCCACTGGCCAAAAAACAGTGAGAGGACATGTTGGCTCCCGTCCTGACAGCTGTGTATCACTTACAGCACAATGTCACACATCAACACTTATAAATTTAGCTCTCAGAGCTACAGTGGACATCGCTACAGAGGCAATTAGGAGACTCAAGACAGTAAGGACAGAATAAAGACTGAGAGTGATTGAGTAGCAGACCAAACAGGAGTAACTCTGGACAATGTTGTAAAAGTGAATTTGGACATTTGACTGAAAAGATTTCAGGCAGTTATTAACTGCAATGGCTTTTCATCCAAATATTAAAAGTTATGGTTTCGTATACTATCAGTTCACTTTATCCAAATACTTTTAATGCTGTGAAAAAGGTGGTTACTTTGATCAAAGTGGCGGCTATTTCTAAACAATAAAGCTCATATTACAATCAAGTTGAAAGTCTTTGCTTGGGTCACGTTTTATTGTTTTATTTCAAATTCATTGAAGGTAAACCAGTAAAATTCTGTCGTAATTCGAATAATTCTGGGTCTAACTAGTAAAGGTACAACGGTATAAAGTATAATTATAGCTTTGTTAAGGGGAGAGTTTGGCTGTAGAGGGAACAGAAGAGCCCAATAATACAAACAAAGTAACAATGATTAGTATTGATTCTGAAGTTTGACTCATTTTAGGGCTGTGGGGCTTCATTTTTCATATATTTACTAATTTTCTTTTTAGCTTTTTCATTGCCAGTAAACCTTCTAATTTTTATTTCTTGTTTAAAATAAAGATAAATATCTCCATTATAAGGCAGCTGTATGTTATGAGCTGTACAGAGCGTCTGTACCTGCCGCACACATGAGTAGATGCGATGGCTCATGAGGTAATTACCCACCGAGCTGGTGCGTATGCATCTGCAAGCTGAAGCAGGAGATCCCTTCAGGTAGCTCTCCCACTCAGGTCAGTGAACAGCTAATGACATTTAGAAGAAAGTGGATGAAAGAGACGGCAGTTGGTTGTACTCCGCCGCGCGCTATAACTTTGTCTTATTTTCCACCGCCTGTCTTAATCTCCCAGCCACCCTTTTCACACCAAGAGGAGATCCTGTTATTAGATCCCCAACCTTGGCCCATTTGTCATCCTGCGGCACCCCCCGTCTAGAGCCGGACCACAGGGGAAGGAATAAGAAAACAAGATAAAAAGACAGGAGGCAACAATATCAAATGGTAATCGTGTACAGGCTCAGAGTTTCTGCAACCTGCTCTTTTGCAATCACGATGGATTCGGTTTTTTTTTCTTCCCCACCTAGTTTCCAGAGGCTAACAAACTTCTACCTTTAAAAAGTAGCTTTGAATCACACCGCAACCTGGTTGCACACTCACACACCGCACGCACTCCCCCCTTCCCCACTCCCACTTTAACCATCACAAGTTTCTACAATAAAAAAAGTATCGTCAGTGTTGCTGTCACTGTCTCAGTCGCATCGCTTTAATCTCTCCTCTTTGAGCTGGGTTGTTCTCTTGCTACCGAGAAAAGGAGTCCGCTAATTACAATAAACAAATATGCTCAGAGCCGCCTGTGAGAGGTTCGCATAGGTTAACATCTCTGCTATAAATCTTAAATGAAGCTTAAAATAGGAGAGTATTTCTTACAGTTGCCATAGTGATCTCAGCAGTGACTCTTTGTGTACTTTCTTGGTTGGTAAAGTGCAAATTAATCTTAGACATGAATCTGTGATATGAAGAAGAAATGAGTGATTGTTTGGTGCCCTAAGGGCCTCTTTGAGGTCCCTGTCACGTTTGGAGCTTTTTCTTCAATTAGCACAACTTTGTGTCTGAGTTTAGGCGCTCTCTGCGCTGCTCTTCGTTAGACAAGTGGTAGTCACCCTTCACACTCATGCCTCTTTCTTCCTCTCTCGTGTTTCTCTTTCAACAGGTGGGACTGTCAAAATGATGCGTAGATGGTGCACCGTTGAGCAGTATTGATGGATGTGTTAACAGACGGCAGTCTCACATTGATCGTGAAGACTTCAGAAACAGAGAATGCAAATGTTGTACAGAATACAGGTAACAACACTTTTTCTGAACATTTATATCTCATCAACTGAAAGTAGAATTTCATGTAACTTCAGCAAAATGTTAAGTGTGATTTTAATTGATTGAAAATTTAAACACTTAGTTAAGAATTTTTCATTTTCTCAGGGATATGCAAGCATTCGCTTGAATACATGAAAGCTGTGAGGAGAAGAATAGCTTTACCACATACCTGGCAACTAGCTTTCTTGAATTAGTTCTTCACCCCCGGTTTTAAGCTCTCTGACAAGAAATGGGAAGTGTGAAACGTATCCCGTCTTTTTAAAATAAGAAGCGGTGAAGAAACATTAAATGAGGCTTTTTGAGCTATTGTTAATCCTCGCTGTTCATGCCTCAACAACTCAGGAATATGACGTCCACCTTTTCTCATAAAAAGGTGCAAATGTGACAGACGATGTAACCATTAATGCTCTCGCACAAGCTGACATTCATTATTAAGGACAAAAGATTCCAAGTGTAAAGTAAAGTTTTATGGCAGACAAATAAAAATAATTAAAGCAACCAAGTTTAATTGTGGGTTGCATCTACAGCCATAGTGCACACTGTAAAGAGAGACTAACGTAAACCTTCTGTTTTTATCAGGTCCCTGCACATCCCATTCTGCAATCCTTTGCCAACTTTTTGAGGTCATGTTTAATATTCATTGATATGAAAATATATGGTTTTAAAATGCATATTATACTCATGTGTCCTGTGAACTTTCCAAATCATAGCCAGAAGATTGCACATCTGGTTACTGTGAGGTTTTTCCTAACAAAAATCTAACCAAGAAAACCAGACAAGTATGAGACACCACATTTTATTTACGATGCTAAAACCATGAGCAGCAGGAGCAGCAACATCTCAGCCGACAGAGAGCGTAAACTATGCCCTAGCTACATAATAATAATACCAATAACAGTAAGATATTCTATTGTTTTTACTTCATCATTTGTGATGTCTTTTATTGATGAGAAATGAAAGATGAGACGAAATCAAATAATAATTTTCATGGGATTTGTGAAGTATTGGTTGGTCACTTAATCCATGCTTAAAGCGGCTGTAGTGGCGTCGTTTCAGCTCAAAGTGAAAACCTCTGTTGGATGTGTTTGATTAAAACACAAAACATGAGTCATTAAAATGCAGTAGACATATTAAGATAAGATACCTTTATTATCATGACGTATACTTCTCAATGTGTACTTTAGTAAAACCACACAATTAACCTTAATATTCACACTTGTAGGTCACTCATAAAACTGTCACATAATAAAAAAAGGGAAGCGTCAAAAAATACTGCTGTGGCACAGTTTTCTTTGCACAAAGCTGTGCGCTGGAGCAGAGTTGAGTTGTGGAGCTTAAGATATATTAGTAAATAGATAATAACGAAGTTATTCCACAGATTTGTCTACAGATGATATGATTTTGGTGCAGAATTCAGTGTGGTAATGACTTTGGGTTAGAAACTGTTCATTAGTGCTCTGATGGAGCTGTATGTCTCTGTTGATGTTTACAAGTGAACAATCAGAGGACCAACCAGAGCTGCCAAACTGTACTACTGAACTTTTCGTCCCAACTTGTGAAAAACAGCAACATAATCTGTGGTCACAAAAGAAGACATGAATATGGCACGATACGTTTGGCCAATCAGCAGGAGTGCACCAGGAGTGAGACTAACCAAGCGCTGCAGAGTGCTCGGTGAGGTTTATCTTAGTGTCTCGGCTCTAGTCAGGCTAAGGGGCTGACGTGTCCCCTCTGTGAGCATCTCACAGATTATCCCCAGCACTGGACGGGTGCTTGAGAGGCACCCAGAGAAAGAGAGAAGGAGAGAAAATAGGAGAATGAGACTGTCAAGAAGTAGAGGAAACTGTGAAAGCGGCTCCATTGAGCAGGTATAGGGCACCTCTTAGAGAAGGAAGACTATGAATCATGCTGCAGTTACTCACCACTTGTTATGAACATCCTGTACTGGCTGGATTGATCCTCTCCACCACCATTCACAAAATGTCATATAGTGGAGAGTGAGAGAGTGAGAAAGGCTTCTGTGGCTGACCAGTCGGCTGGATTAGTGGACGCCCCGGGCATCTTAGCTGCGAAATGGCTACCTCTGCACTTTACGAATGTAAAATCCTCCATATAACAGGGATAAGGAGCAGGAAGTTGGGGGGGTAGATAGCAAGCTGAAAAGGGTGAAAGAATAGATGGAAAGGGGGAATGGTTTCAAAAAAAACATTAAAAGAGGAAAAGGCCATGTCAGCTGATTACATTTGCATCACACTTCATATTGAAGATTTGGCTGCAGTAGTTGGCTGTATGAATTTTTTTCATTCTAACACGAGGGACAGATGATCTTTATATAGAAACATCCGGGTGTTTTTCTGTTTTTGTTGCATTTAGAAAGTAAGTGCAAGGAAAGAGAAGAAAAGGCATGCATGTGTATGTGCGTCTGACACACCAGTTCTGTACACAAAGCCACAGCAGCCAACTACTACTCTCTCCTCATGTCCATGACCATGTCCCTCGGCATGCGCTTGTTCGCGTGCAGAGCTGCCTGGCACAGACCAGCTCGCCCCTACCTCAGGTGGACGGAGCCCTGAGTGAGAGAGAGACGTGACTTTGAGGACCTCAGAGTGCTAACTGGTCTGGTCTGGTCTGGTCTAGTTTGGCAGTAGCCGTGCTGTCTAGCATGGCTGGGCTTGGCAGCTCTGGGGATCAGGAGATCACCGCCACCTGCCAGCAGCCGGGGTTCTTCCATATGCTCAGTGGCGAAACGTCCAGGCCAGATTGCATGAACTGTGTCGCATCCAGCCTCAGCTTCTGTTCAAGGAGCTTCTCTCCTGATAACACCATAATGGAACAACAACTGTGTTAGGATGATCTCAGAGCATAAAGCTTGTTCTCCCTATTTTTTTTTTTTTTTGAATGCACTATTCTCTGTAAGCTGGGTATTGAGCCCTGGTAGCAGCGAGCATTTGGGGTGTTTATCTTGTGTACATTTGCCAGCTCAGATTCAGTAGTAACATTATGCTGTACCATATCAGCAAATGCGAGGCTGCTGATCCCGCTTTGACCTCTGATGTCAAACTCAATTTGTCAGCTACAGTCATCGCTACGAGCCGCTGTATGTGTGTGAGTGTGTGTTTGTATACCTGTCGGACTGACTGATCTGTGGCACATTCTGAACAGCTGAAGAGCTAATGGTCCAGCTGGAGACAGATGGCCTCTGGATAACATGATACCCCCAAGCCAATACTCACACTCTATCACGCTCGCTCTCATACACGCACACACATGCACAGAATAGATTGTTAATCCATTTTAAACCCAGAGGAAACA
>JAOWBL010000002.1:9737714-9752251 GCA_028564865.1 Zenarchopterus dispar
TGTGTGTGTGTGTGTGTGTGTGTGTGTTTCCAGCCACTTCATTGCTATTAATTACTTTCGGCTCATTCACTACCTCAGAGTACTGAAATAAACATCTAGAAATCCACCTTAAAATGGACCATACAATCATATTCAATCAGTTATAAAATCTGTAGATTTTATAATTTAAAGGGATTTCAGGAGGAATGCAGAGCCAATCAAACAGTTACAGAGTATCTGGTACAAAGGTGTACTCCAACAAGGCCTAAATTTTATATGTTATGAACAAAATATCTTTTCTTTTTTTTTTTTTAGCAGCAATTACTTAAGACTGCACAGAGTTGTGTGGGCAAAAATGATTGATTGATTCAAAAACAGGCCTTGTCACACAGGATATGGCAATTCTGACACACAGGTTATAGTAATTGATTGCTTGCATACAGCAAGAATCATAATCAATCTTTCTGTGTCTGTTTTTTCTCTCTTCTCTGCCATGATCCTTTGTTTCTTCTCTATAGTGTATCAGGGTTAGGACCAAGACAAGCTGCTGATGGGAAGCTCCACATGGGCTGCGAGCCCATTTAGTCTGCCTTCTCTCATTTCTGCCTATTGTCAAATTGAATGTACTTCTCTGAGTTCATATGTTTTTTTCTTTATTATTATTATTTTTTTTAACCTCTTTTTGTTTCTAAAATGTGCCACTGTTGAGCTGCCTCATGTTAATGGTGCTAAGAAAGCTGACAATTGTTTTATTTTCTTTAGTTTGATTTTGGGCTTACACTTCTTTTCTTTTTTCTTTTTAAATATATATTTTTTTGGGTTTCCCAGAGTTAAAAACAAAAAAGAAATGCAAACTAGATTAGGTACCTAACCCTCTTTATGAATGTATATTATAATGTTATGTTTGATGTATTCACTTCATGATTCTTTGACACTGATTGGAATTACTTTTGCTCTTTTCATTAAAAGATTACCGAGCTTTATATATACTGTCTAGAGTTGTTACCAGAAGGAATCTTAATGAACTCTTGACACAACAAAATCTTGTATATTTTTTGTGTGCCAATTTGTAACATATTTTGTAAGTGTATATTTTTCTTAGAAAGTGCTGTGAAGTATTTGTGTGTGTGAGTAACCTTTTATGCGCCTCTGTGGGCAGTGGAAAGGAAATACAGTGACAAGTTTCTGGTTTTAAAAACCAAAATATGAAAGTATCGACAGAAAACTAGAAATATTTACATTTTGTTGGGAGTTTTGTAATAAGACCATGATTTTGTTGTGGGAGTGTTGTGTTACTGTGCAAAAACACAAATAAGCAAAGAAAAAAAAAAGGAAAACTTGGAAAAAATATAATTTGTGAACAATTTGCTGTTTTATAGATTTTCATGTAAATTATTTGAGTATTATTTTGTTTTTGTTTTTTTGTTTTCTTTTTTTTGTTGTAACTGTTGCAAAGGTTTTAAATATTTGTGATCAAGCCTGTATGGTGATAATGTAATATTGGTAACTTGCTGAGTTTTGTAATAATGTTTATGGAGTAAATATACAAATTAAAATAAGATTTTGAATGCTGCTTTCTGAAGAGAGCTGAGTTGTGTTTTTTACCACCGGCCAGTTGCTGTTGTCAGGTCTTACGTCGCACAACACTAAGATAAATTACTCTCATTATTAATGTAACTGCACACAAATTTAGTCAATTTAATTTAATCATTAAGGAAGGTTGTGAGATAGGGTTATAAAAATATTGCAGTGAAAAAAGGCTAAGGAGTACATCTGTTAGACAAAGTGTCCCTCACATCTTTGTGGGTCTATTTTAAGAATAATATCCAGAATATATATTACTGTTTGGAGAGCCACAAATCATGCAAGTGTAAAAACAACCTTCATTTTTCTAATTGGTCTGTCCTTGTTTTATTGGGAGGATTCTTAAAACTAAAGTCGGTCTGATTTCCTTACAAGTCTGGCTTGAGCTCATGTTATTTTAATGTCATATCTAATTAGCACTCAGGGTCAGGCATTGTTGGAGTGACTGCTCATCCATAACTCTGAGCCGGACCGCTGCCGTCCACACTGCAACTCATTGTGGCATGCTTAATTGGAGCTGGAGATGCAGTCTCGCACCATAAACAGATCCCGTGATGTATGCCTCCAAAATTGTCAGCTGGTATTAGCATTGTTTTTGTTCTTTAGTCACCCGTAGCAGATAAAGGAGCGAGCAAATTATAAGATGGGATGTCGATTGCAGTAGATGGGGTACACCTGTGGTTATTAAATGAGCCCCCGCTTGTTTTGTCAGTACGTGCTTACATCGCATGGACGGACACAGGCAGTTCTGTCATTAGGACAACTCTTTATGCCTTAGCTTCTTGTTTTTTCATTATTATTACTAAGTAAACAACAGGCTGACATTTTGATGGAGTTAGCATCATGCATGTCTAATTCTGCATGTTTGCAAATAATGAATAAAATTAAAAATCTACAAACTTATTTTTTTTCAGAAAGGGAAAAAAAATGTCTCCAGATACGTAGTTTTACTAACTAACGGGATGTAATCTGTCCCATAGGCCACTGTGGCTTCATTAATGGTGATGTATTTACAAGTACTAGATAAGCCAGTGGGATAACATGCAGACAGCTTTTGTCATGTTTCCAGATGTCTAATGACAAGCGTTCAAGAGAATCTCAACAAAGGAAACCTGGGATCATATATGCTTTTTTCTCACTTTGTGAGTGATATGGCTGAAGTTTGACAACATTTCTGATTTGTCACCTTAAATTCCACTGAATGTTACGGAATGTCACCTCTACAGCCAAGAAGACTTGGCTGTAGAGGTGGTCCCTTCTGTGGTCTCTTCTGGGATGTTAGTGCATCAGTGCCATCCTTCCACCTACACGAGCATCTTTAACCAATGCTATTTTTTTTTTTTTTTATTCTCCAGAAAAGCGACACTGCAAATCCCAACTTATCCATGATGCAACAGTTCAGAGTAGTCTGTAAAAATGTTGAGAACTGTCAAAACACTATAAACATTTTATGCTCACGTGATACAAATACACATCCCATGAGAGCTTGAAACATTATTTTATAGTAAGTTGAAGTTTTAACATGGATCCAGTTTGAAATGCTGTTTAAAATTTAAATATCTTTATTTTCAGAATGTCATCTTTATTATGAAGGAGAAAAACAAAACAGAAGAAAAAGCATGTGATGTGGCAAAAGTTATCATGGAGGACCGTTATAGCACATTCCTTATAAACCATCACTTAAATGTGTAGATGCACTTACATAGTAAAATATGTAATTGTCATGATATAAACATTGCATTTGTGCTGAGGGACACAAATAGTCCTCTTTTCATGACATCAAACACAGCACTCCAACTAATGTATTTTATTTTTATTTATTTATTTTTGTCTTCTTTTGTGTGTAAGAAGCATATTTTGCATGTGGGTGGAACTTTTTAGTGCTGTCACCAAAAGAGAAGCTGAAAACAGATGAAAATATAGACTGAAAATAAAACTGACATTTCAAACTAAAGTAAGTTTAGAAAGTATTGGTTTAGATTGTAGGCAAACTTGAACCGCCTGCTTGTCATCTCTGCAACAGAAACACCTAACCCCAACAACACCCACATATGGTTTTCACCGCATGTTGAAGCTGATATCACTTGTTTCGTGACAGTTTCATAAAATGTCATGAGACTGTATTCATAAGTGAAGTTATTTTCATGTCAGTGTGCCTTGAAAAAAAAAGAAAAAGTGATGCACCACTTTCACAAACTTCTGTGAATCTGTATTGTGAGCCTTAAGCACCTTGCCACAGAAAAGAAACAACAGTTAAAAGTTGTTTTGTGTAATATTCTTTTCTTTTTTGCTCACAAATATTAATGTATGTAAAAACCACCATTAGCAATCAAAAGAAAAGTTCTTAATAAACATACATTTCCATCATTTATACATTTTTTGTTGACTCAGTAATTAAATAACTCATTAAAAAAACACTTTTCACAAAGTTATAACATGTTTTACATATCAAGATATTATTTCCAGTGTTTAAACTTCATGGTTTCACCATCAGCTTTTCAGACCATTTTTTAATTTTCTTAGTAAAAACAGTTTAAGAAAGTGGCTTTGAAATTCAGTGGTGAACAGTTTGTTATAGCCTCTAGTGGTTAGTCGAGGAACTGCACATAAATTCACCTCCTGGTTCTCATCACACTGGGAAGCCAGATGTTGCTCCTTTCAAAGTCTCATCTGTCATTTCCAGTTTTTTTCTGGCTCTACTTTCATTAACATCGTACAGTGTCATGCACATCTGAAAGTGAAAATTCAACAACGTATTCAGAAGAAAATACTGATGATTTACATTTTGTTCAAAACTGCAACAAGTTATGGGACCTTCTCACTATCACTGAAAAATGATAAATAAGGTGCTCCAACTTACTGTAAAAATGTATTTGTATAATTAAAAACAGAAAAAAAGAAAAAAAAAAGGCAGACTGTACCATTATGAAATAAAGTGTGGGTCCACAACTGTTTTCTCTTTGTTACACATCTCTAAAATATTAATAAGCACCAGGTGAATTTTTTTTTCTCAAAGGATCTTTCAAGAAATTCCAGCATTTGCTTTTTACAAATGAAAAGCGGTACACACAGGTATTGAAAAGCAAAGGAATGCAACAAGGCACCTGAGGCATCTTTCCTTTTTGTCCTCTCTGATCCACCGTTTCCCACACAGGTGTTAGGTAGCTTCATGCTCAACCTGCCATTAAAAAACACTAGTCTTTTATGGAACAGACTGTATATAAAAGATAACTGTGATTTCTAAATCTGAGAAGTGAGGCCAGTCCAAAAAAATATATCTTTAAGCTGCATTTATTTGAATGGACAGAATTAGTTGGTTTTATTTATATATATATATATATATATATATATATATATATATATATATATATATATATATGCTTTCTTTGTTATTGTTTGTGTTTTTTCTTATAAATTTATGATCTTAATTACTATGTTGACGTTTTTTCAATGCCAGAAGCTTATTTTGTAAAACTATGATCAATTTCAGTACAGCAGAGGTTAAATAAGGCATACATTAGGGCTGGGGTTACTTGTCAGCTTGCTACTTTTACATTTACTAACTTTAGAACAATGCTTACTGAAAAAAAACATGTTTGGGAAGGCCAGACACTGCTAAAAAAAAAAAAAAGTAATTTGTCTCTGATGCTGCTGCTTTAACAGCTGACTGCAAATAAAACCACCTTCTACACCACAAACTTATACAAGATATAGAAAATCTTCAGTACATCTGTACATATCCAGTCCAACATGTTATCCAGGTGAACATCCAGGTACTTGTAGCCCCCCCATCACCTCCATCTCTTCTCTCAGGACGGAAAAAGTATTTTTGTTTATTCCTGGTTCTTGTTTTGTTCACCAAGATGTAACAAAATGACTCACAAGTTCTACAGCTGCAGAAAATGGGACCTGATAATATTACTAAACTTTTGTTATTGATGCTTCTGCTCCTCTGGTTCAATAAATTATCTTCTTTACTGCCTGTCACAAAATGTATTTACATTACATTTCATACACATATGCTACTCAAAGGGCTTTACAAGAGGCATTAAGATGACAAGACCAGAAAAAATAAAAAGAGCATAAAAAGGCAAATTAAGATATCAGAAAAAGAATCATACAAACACGTCACATAAATTTCACCTGGTGTAAACATTCTGCACAAGTAACAGCACATATCAATGCAATGATATCACCAAGAATGTTTAGTATTTAGAAATTACCTGAGCTCAAGTATATTTTTTGATAATGAATTAACAGTTTTTTCTTTCAGATTAGTACAGTTAGTTGCCCTTTGGTATTTTTCACTACCAAATAAACTGGGATGAACATTACGCTCAGCCTGCTTTTTACACACCCACCTCTGCCATGATGTTGCACAAAAACCTGGCCATGAACTCCAATTTAAAATTAATACAACAATCCATTTTATTCTCTACAATATACACTACATATGAGCTACTTTGTTTTCTTTTAATGAATGTGTTGTAAGCAGCCGTAGGCATGGATGTTGGAAAATGCAATCACAATGTACTGAATCTACCTACAGCCCTTTTGAACATAGATCAGAAATTCACCAGGGCCACTTCAGATGTTAGTTGAAGAACAGGTAATGCTAATTGAACATATGAATTAGTGAGTTTGAGAAACTAAAATATCTATTGCACATTATAAATTATATGCCACATAGAGTAATATATGTTGGTTTTTTTTTGCATATATGAGCAAGAGTTTAGTTTGTACACCAGAGACTGCATAACACATTAATTCTTAAGACTCAAACAGCACTTTTGTTATAGCAAAACAAAATTTAAAAATGGATAACCATATCTGCTACATATTAGATTAACAATAATAAATACTTTTGTAAAACATACCTGTATGTTCATAATGCCAATCATAATATTAAGTCAGCAGTAGTGGGTAGATGTAAAGTGTAATTGTGAAACTTGGACAAAATATTTTATTTTTAAAAAGTCCTGATGTATTTTTATTTTAACTATTTAACGCACAGGTGCTTGTATATATTTACCCCATCTGCTTTGCTGGCCCTTTATTTTGGAGCATGCAACTGCTTTTTACTATCAAAATTGCTTTTTACTAGGAAAATCTCGTGTTCAACTTCGTATTACTAAACGAGCAAGCCAGTATGTTAGTATAAGTGCGTAAATATAAAGCCAACGAAATACAAGGCGCTTATTTTCAATGAATACCTTCACATTGTTTACATCAGTTTGGATGCAACCGCATTAAGGAGGTGCGTTCACAATGGACAATGTCTGCAGCAGGCTTTGTTAAAATAAATAAATAAATAAAAAGAAAGAAAGAAAAGGCACCTAAGTAAACGGGAACTATGCAAAATAAGAGTTTCACATCATACAACATCCCGGCTTTGTCCTACTGACTGAATTCTCGATGGCGAGGATTTGCATTTTACAACCGCACCCTGACGCTACAGCTGTCTAACAGCAGCCTCGCTCAAAACAAACATTTTGTCGGTTGTTTTACTATACCCTGATCTACTGCGCCCTGCTATTTGTCTGCCAGGAACTCCATTGTCGTACTGCTTAAATGTATTGATTGCATATAGATTATGCCCTTTATATATAATGTTCTGTAGAATCTGTATGCAAAACAATTTCGATTTCAGTCATCGTGAGGCTTAAACCTAATCTAAAAATGCAGAGTTTTGTTTACCTGTAAGAATTTCCTCGGGGACCACGCACAAGTTCCGGAAGATCATTACAGCCTTCCTACGAGAAAGAAAATGGAATCCTGAGGTCGCACTTAGCTAACTCTCAATCCTTTTAAGAGAATCTCAAAACAACATCTATCTCGTCGGATTGCACAGTTCCTACCATCAATAAAAAGGTAATGTGTCAGGGACTTTGTGAGAGACAACATATCGTCATGATGGACTTTCTTACCTGGTGATTTTTGCTTGTTCGCTCTGTTAAACACTGGCTGTGAACGTCACCGGTTGACGTTGTTAGCTGTTAGCTTGCGGTAATGCTAAAGGCAGCTTCATATAATATTCTGTACTCCTTATTTACGTAACCTCTAACAACATTAAATGGGCTTCAGATAACGACGTGCTTCTTCAGTATTGGTAACGTTTAAGAAAATCGTAATACTAATGGAGTGATGTGACTGAGAAGCGCTGGCTAAGTTAAAGTTAGCTCAGATTAGCCGTTTGTAACGTACGTAGATAACTTCCAAGTTACGAGTGGCTAACTTGGTTTAGTCGTCAATTACTGGGCTGGTTTGTGATTTCGTTTCGCCTCTGGGGCTCACCACATTTTCATTTCATGGTTAACTTGTTAATGAAGGCAATTGCCCCAAACTTGTCCGTCTGTCTTATAAATTACTGAAGCGTTAGCATCCCCCAACAATGCTAATTGCTGGCTAGATAACGAAAGCTAAGCTACACGATGCCATTTTGTTTTTATCTCGACTTTGACCAACATGCTGACTCTAGAGTGGAAACACACATTTTTACCCTTATACATTATTCGTGGCATTTGACAAAATCAAACAGCCAGGTACTTATTTATGGTACATCGTACGTCGTTCATTTGTTCAAAGTAAAGGACTCGGCTTTCTAGTGTTGCTGTTAACATAATGCTAGCATGACAGTTGAATTTGTGGACATAAGCAGTGATGAAACTGATTTAGGTACATTTAGAATATTAAATGTCCTATGCTGATGTTAAATTGTGATGTTTGTTGTATTTTAAGCGTTCTTAATTTCTAGATATATACTAGTATACTAACTCAGTCTAGTGTAGCCTAGATAATGTAACGTTCAGACGTTGTTGTTTGAATCCATAGTTACAATATTCCTTTTTGTCCCTGTAGAAATTGGATCTTGTTGGAAGTTGAAGAGCATCCTGTAGACCTCCATCCCTTCTGATTCAATGGAAGGGTCTGACAGTGTTGAGCAGGGTGGCAGCGACCAGCCAGAGTCACAACGCAGAAGGCAGCTGGATCGCCTCGACAGAGAGGAGGCCTTCTACCAGTTTGTCAATAATCTCAGCGAGGAGGACTATCGTCTTATGAGAGACAATAATCTTTTGGGAAATCCAGGTAATAAATTTTACCGTTAACTTAATGTGACTTATCGTGGGATAATGAAACCCTTACTGTTTCCCTTTTATACGTTTGGCCTTTTCTATATAAAACACCAAGCTTCTCTTTCAAAGTTTTAGTTTGGGTAAAAATAAGATGGAAAAAATGCAAATTACCATTCATTTTCTGTTGTGATGTTTTAGAGGGTATCACACAATTGCAAGTTCATCTCATGGATGTTTATAGTTTTGGATGTAGGTGTGCAACTAACTTGCGTTTTAGCAAAGCAGCAAGCAAAGACGAATGATTGTGAGAACGCCACTATCCTTACTATGTAGTTTAGATATGTTGTCCCTTTTTTAGTTATGTTACTATACTCTATGGTAGTGCACTAGCTGGCAATGGGTTGAAAAAAGTTGACTGAAATATGATGGTCTAACTTTAAAAACACAAATTCCAGATCGAATTATACTCGCATCGCTAACAAGGATTTGTATCATGCCAGGATCTTCATACCTGGCACGCAAGCTCTTGTGATTTAACTCCACATTGTAAAGAACAAGAGATGACCATATAGCGTTACATGATGCTGTGATTTTTTTTTTTTTTCCTCAACTTGAAATTAGTTGCCTCTTTGATTTTTTTTTTTTTTTTCTTTTTTAATACATGGGCTTGCATTCTCGAGTATGTTTAAGTGCAGCTGCTGTGGACAATCAAATTATGTCCAATCTTACAGCTGATAATAAATAAGAGGGAGTGAATGCCTAATAACCTTCAAGAAAGTAATGTGTGGGTTGCCAAATAAATGTTTATTGTTGTCTTAATATGTTTTCTGATAATCTCTTTCAGGGGAGTTAACAGAAGATGAGCTGATTAGTAGACTTCAGCAAATCAAAGATGGTCCAGAGCAGCAGAATAACAACCCCAGTACTGAAAATAGTGAAGATCAAGCTGGTAGGTTTATCTTTTTTTTTTTTTTCTTCTTGGTCTTTTTTAAAAATTTTATTTGCATATTTTTAATATTTTGATTTTTTTTATTTGTAAATAACATTTTCTATCAATTATTATATATTCCAGAACAACCAGAGACATCTGAGGACCCTGCTGGTGGGGATAGCCTTCTGGACTGGCTAAATACAGTCCGGCGCACAGGGAACACAACCAGAACTGGACATCGTGGAAACCAGTCCTGGAGGGCTGTAAGCCAGACCAACCCAAATAGTGGTGACTTTCGCTTTAGCTTGGAAATAAGTGTGAACCGCAACCTGGCTGAACAGCAAGCTGCTGCTGAAGGAGAGCAGGAGCCTTCTGAACAGTCTCCTGAGGTTCAAGAGGGGGTCACAAATCCTGAACCAGTTCCTATGGAGACAGAGGTGGTGGAAGAACCGGTTGTAGAAGAATTGGCTGTCATTGTAGAGCCAGAACCTGAACCTGAACCAGAGCTAGAACCCGAACCCGAACCAGAGCCAGAACCTGAACCAGAACTAGAAGAGATTGTTTCACCAGAAGTTGTTGAGGAACCTCCAAGCCCACCTGTAGCCCTGCCAGTACAGCCCCCACCTTGTTCTTCTCCACGTCGAGGTCAAAGGAGAACCCGCAGCCGTAGCCCAGAGCCACGCAGGACTAGGGCTCGTATTGCCAGGAGCCGCTCCCCTCTCAACTTGGATCAGCTTGATGGTTTACCTACTCCACGACATTCTTATAGCTCTCAAAGCCCTAGTTCTTCCACCAATACCGCACCTGTTCTTCAAGTGGAGGGCAGTTCACGGACTCGACAACATGTTCTTTCCAGGCAAAGCACAGCAGAAGGTGATGCTCAGTCACCTAGAGCTGGTGCAGAATCAGTCCCAGAGGCCCAGAATGTAGGCTCTCAGGAAGGAGACACTGCTGGAGCTGAGGGAGGTTCAGCAGAACGCCGCCCCCCTACTATAATGCTTGATCTCCAGGTGCGTCGCGTGCGTCCAGGTGAATATCGGCAAAGAGACAGCATTGCCAGTCGAACCCGCTCTCGCTCCCAGAACTCAAACAACACATTTCTTTATGAGAGTGAGCGTGGTGGATTTCGTAGGACTTTCTCCCGATCAGAGCGTGCTGGTGTGAGGACCTACGTCAGCACTATTCGTATCCCTATCAGAAGAATCTCTGATGCAGGTTTGGGAGAAGCAACTTCAATGGCTCTCCAGTCTATGATTAGGCAGATAATGACAGGCTTTGGTGAGCTCGGCTACCTCATGGATTCAGACTCAGATTCTTCAGATTCAAACCGTGGAGCCAGCACACCTGCTGACTTGCAAACCCATAACAATCCAGATGGTAATAATGCTGATGCTTCAACTGCTGATGTTGAGGAACAGCCAGTTGGTGCTGGAGTTAGGGAAAGGACGATTGAGACTGATACGAATGAGAGCCTTGCCACTGGTTCATCACCCTCTGGTGGTCGGGCTCGTCCTAGACCACCTATCAGCCTAGAGGAGCCCAGCTCACTGCCCTTCCTGCGACTTGCTCACTTCTTCCTCCTAAATGATGATGATGAGGACCAGCCTCAGGGGCTGACCAAAGAACAGATTGACAACCTTTCCATGCGTAATTTTGGTGAGAGTGATGCGCTGAAGACCTGTAGTGTCTGCATAACAGAGTATGCAGAGGGGAACAAGCTACGTAAGCTTCCCTGCTCTCATGAATACCATGTGCACTGCATAGATCGCTGGCTTTCCGAAAACTCCACTTGCCCCATCTGCCGCAGGGCTGTCCTGGTGTCAGCCAACCGAGAGAGTGTGGTGTGACTCTGAATAGAAAGAACCACCCGCCACCCCTAAATTAAGTAAATATCCATGTCATAGAAGATGCTTGAGAACATGTGTCTTGACTTTTGAAATGCATTTCCTCCATGCCATTAGTAAGTTTGATTCTTACACCGCAGACTTGATTTAGGGTGCTCCATAACCTGGCATCAATACTTACAGTCCCTAGTTAGGAGCTTCCTATTGCTGTCCAGAATGTGGCACAAAGCAATGCATGCTGTTGATCAACTTGTAGTGACCATCCAGTGATGCATTGCATCAAATCATTCACACAATCAGGCCTAAATCTCATAAAGAATCCTCCGATTATAAACGCTGCATACTTTCAGGTAGTTTAGGCACTACAGATCTATTCTTTTATGTTAAATCTTAAATGTCGCCTTATATACCACAAGTTGGATAAAGGTACGATCTTTATTTACACCAGGTTGAAGTATTAGCTGTAAATAAGCTTGTAAAATAAGTTTGAATTATACTCTGTATCAGTGAAATAGTTTTGGAATGCAAACATTCTCACATGAAGACCTAAGTCGTGCTCTCTGCATTTACTTACAAGAGGGTGGTAACGATGTGCATCGCTGAGTCGTGTAGAGATTATGTCCAAAGGATGTGGCACATTTGATTTGCAATTTACAGTCTAAATTTTACGTTCATTTTTGGTTTACATAACAGAAACAAGCTGCTTTCTCTGAGTGGCATTTACCAATAAAATTGTAAGTGAGCGCCAAAGACTTTGGTGGGGGTGGTGGCAGAAATGAAAGAAATGACTGTAGTACTGGTAAATGGAAAACAAATTCAACTCTTCAAGCTTTGGAGTACTGTAGTGTTTATTTCTTGGTTGTTGTAATAAAATGAGGGTGTCTCAGATGTGGACTTGCCATCATGTTATCAGTTTTAAATTGGGGCCTTTTATTTTTCTTTAGTTTTGTGTGTAGTTCTCTCACCAGTCACTTGTCAAATCAAATCATCTGTCACCTGCCAGCTGGATTTGTGTGTCCTGTTGATTTACCTTCTTAACCCAAACTGGAATAAATCTGATAACTATTCACGATACTGCTTAATTTATTCACCTAAAAGTTGACTGTCAGACACCTAACAACCCTGGAGAAATGCATTATTGTCCTTTTTTTTTATTCTAAGCTTTGGTAGAAAATACAAACATTTGTCCAATGTGCCCTCTTACTGCCTCATGAGCAAATGCTCCAAATGTGTGCAATACATGCAAAGGTCACAAGTAGAGAAGTACAAACCATGATATAAATGTATACTGTTGTTGAAACGATTGTTTGTGGCTGGCTAAAATCTTAAATGAAGACCTAATACCCTTTTACAGTATGTGTTGAATTTCTTTTTGACTTAGAACTTCTGTAGGTTTTATTAGCACTGTTGAAGAACAGGAACACTGGCTACAACATGGAAAGGGTATCACTATTAATGCCATCCTGTCATATTTCTTGTTTCACTGTTTGATGTCTTAGCCACAGTTATGACATCCCTTTTTGGGACTTAAAAGTTTGAATGCAAGATTTTTTTAAAAATATAAGAAACATGTAAATGTATGTCTTCACTGAGGTCAAATTTAGGTTTGACCTTGTTCTGTGATCCACCCAGTGCAGTATGTTAACTGGGTGTTAAATAAAACTAACCGCTTAATTAAACAAGTTGTTCTTTGAAATATTGAATCACACGTTCGCATGTACTTTTGTGCTGTAAAAATATGCTGCATGTAGGTACACACATTTTGGGTTCTTTTCTTCAGCCTTTTGTTATTGCAATTTTATAAAATATTTATGTGTTTAATGATAATTTGAATGAATCCTGTTATTAATTTCCAATGATCAGCCTGAAGATGAGTCAAAGATGTTTTCTTGCCAGTATTATTAAAGTTATCACATAACTCAGTATAGTTGGTGGGTGCTCCAGTAAAATGCAGAGGTTCAGCTGGCGTGCAAATCACAAGTTACATCATAATACAACATATCAATGACACAAATTTGATTTGATTCATTTGATTCAGTTTTAAATAAGAAAATGTTGCGCTTGTTTTGTCACACGTCAGGGTAAAACATTAACTTTTAAATACAGTGTTTGTGGGTGGAGGAGAAATTTACAAGAATAAAAATACATGTATTAGTGTTAATGGCGCCCCCTGCTGGTACATTCTTACATTATCCATCTCTACAAAACAGTAATTCTGAGCTTAACCTTTTGCTATGATTTCACGATTTATTAACATTTTTGGTGTACTGTTCCGTCCCAACGCCTTGTCGGGATCAACAGCTAGTTAACTCTTCTCCAACAAACCACACAGACGACAGGTCCAAGTCCAATCTTTATGGTCGCTGAAGCAGGGTAAAACTAAAAAATAAAATACAATCCGTTCAAAACACAACAGAGTGCTAATGAAGGCTCAGAAAGCCTAAACAGAAAATTACTTAACATTCAGTCTCGTAAACATCTTATGAAATATAAACATACCGACGATGCCTTCAAAAGCAACCTTGAAACTCCGGAAGAAAAACACGAGTAACTTTAGAACCGTTAAGCAGGACTCGTTTCTCAAACAGAAACGCTTTCCTACGTAGAAAACGCTCACTGAATATGACGTCATCATTGGTTTCCTTAAAGGCAAACACTATCAACATTCGCCAGTAGATGGCAACAGAGGACTGTGAATATAACCTGATAACAATGCATTTCACAACACTAAAAACCGAAGTACATTAAACAGAACATTTTGGAAAAACAGCGAAGTCGTTGTTAAACTTTAACCTGTAATACATTAAAGCTTGAGTTAGTAAAAACAGTGAGTGTGATAGTGGAGTTGGTTCACAGGAAAGACAAACAAGGAAGTACTGCACCTTAAAGGATGGCGCTCCGGTTAGCAGGGAGTCATTTGTGGCTTTTTCAGAGGACTGGTTTCAAGGTAAATTAGGCATTAACTATCTCATTTACTCAACATTTTCTCCCGCTTTTATCCCACCAACTTTGTTAGTACAGAAATGACTTGAATGCAACATCTCTGTAGTCCTCCACAAGCCCGTCGACAGGGGGGGGCAACCGGTTTTGTTGTCCCGGGCCTCGAGACTGGGAGGGCCCATCAAC
>JAOWBL010000002.1:9754471-9786301 GCA_028564865.1 Zenarchopterus dispar
ACATTTTCTCCCGCTTTTATCCCACCAACTTTGTTAGTACAGAAATGACTTGAATGCAACATCTCTGTAGTCCTCCATACACTGAAGTGCTTACGGCGACACCGTCTGTGAAAACTGGCTATGTGGCTTTAAATACCAGTTATAACCACGAAGTACTGGCAAACTAGTTTCTAATTTACTTCGATATTCAAAGATATTCTGTTAATTTTCTCTTGAGTTTACGTATATGTCAGATGCTGTAGCACACATTGACCACTGAGTGGCGCTGTTTCTGCTCAGTTCATGTTGAAGGCAGTAGTTTATTTCATTTCATCCTTTACGTTTTTATTTTGCATTTTGCAGATATCCTCCATTCAAACACAGAGAGGTCCCAGGTACAAAGCAACCTGCCCAGTTGAAGTGAGCCACCTCGATCATTTGGTGTTGACTGTGAAAAGCGTCACAGAGACCATAAACTTTTATACCTCAGTTCTTGGCATGGAGGAAATCACTTTCAAAGTAAGTGTCAGTTTACGAATAAGTACTGCACTCTAATTATAATTCAAATGTAATTTTATTGCCAACAATAATGGTTTACTGATGTACTGAGAAAATGATGAGCAATATATGTGCACTGTTTGCAGCAGTATCAGCAAAAGTGAAGCACTTTGTGCATTTGGTTTGAGTGAACATCCACTAGATGGCAGGCTCTGACGCTCCAGTCAGCTCAGACGTTTACTTGCCCTCATGTACACACAGTTTTTTTTTTGTGTGTGTTTTTGTTTTTGCAGGGAAACCGCAAGGCTCTCAGTTTTGGGCAGCAGAAATTTAACCTTCACCAGCTCGGCCAAGAGTTTGAACCAAAAGCCAAATGTCCGACTTCAGGCTCAGCAGACCTCTGCCTCATCACTAAAACCCCTCTGGCTGCTGTAGCTGCACATCTAAAGGTCCTGCTTACGTAGCCCGACACTGTATGGAATTAGCAGTTTTAGTTTTGTGGATTTTGTGTCACACTTTGTAAAATTAAAATCAGATGTCATTGGCATGCTTAGTGTCAGTTTGTGTCTTGTGTCTGTCTCTGCAGGCTTGTGGGGTCAATATTGAAGAGGGTCCCGTGGAAAGGAGTGGCGCTGTGGGATCCATCACCTCACTTTATTTTAGAGATCCTGATCACAACCTCATTGAAGTGTCAAACTACGGGCATTGAATGCCTCACCCTCACTACACCACCTGTTTTGACTATGAAGCGTTTAAGTCAAAATGTATTTAAACATTACTGTTTGAATACATTTGAGAAAACGTCAGCTGGCTCTGATGCTCTACTTTGGTTTCTGTGAGTGTATGTTGTGTCAGCACCGTTGAGTCAGAAATGCAAAACTAAGCCAGATGCCATAGACATTTACTTTGACTACACAATAAAATGCCATTAAAATATACAAATTTCTCTGTATTTTTTCAATTTCTGTTTTTATTGGGAAAATTCAATCGTCTGAAAAAAAGAAAACTGAAAGCCTATAAAGAGGTCTACATTAATTTACTTGTGCAGGTTATGCTCCAAAGTTACTCTGAAAGTGTGAAATTTATGCAAGAAATTCTTTTTTACATGTCTGTTTAAGTGTATAAATATCTTAAGCAATTGATATTATGATATAACAAGAAAATAAAATAGGTTTCAGACTGGTTCTAAATAATTTCTGGAGTGGGACATTGAGCCAGAGTTGTAAAGAACTCAGAGACCAGAGGATCAATAGTTCCTGCAACAGTCTGGTTTTATGTTGTCTCAACATTTTCCCACCTGACATCTGAGGTTCATGAATGGCCTTTTCTATTTTATTTTCTATTTATTTTTCAAGGTAATGACTTATTTCACCCTCAAACAGACATCTACCACTGGATTTTATTTCGTCAGCCTGACACAGTCTGTAGTCGCCCCAAACAGGGGTGTGTTGTCTGTCTTGAAAATAACAATTTTAGTTTTTATTTGTCAACCAAATAAAACCATGATTCACACACATATCATAGTTGTGTTTAAGACATATGTGAATAACCTTACTTGGAGAGTTGGTGTCATCTCATGAGGCAGGGGAAGACTCAGACCAAACCCGAATCTTTGGAAACAGCCTTGAGCCACTGTGTACACAAAACCTGTGAGAGTCGGCTTTGCTTTGAGTAAGTTGATTTGTTTTCGTGCCCTTTATTAAATTATGTTTTTTTGTAACTGAATCGACAAACACTATTTATGATTGTAGTTCGAAAAGCATTCTCACTTTACTTTTCAAATATTTGTCACATAGTGTGCAGTTGATGGTCATGGAGAGTTGAGCTTCATCCTCATGATCAAGTAAACAAATGAGGCTGAAGGAAGGTAGCGCGTGGCTTTGCATAAACATTTATCTTCTGGCTTTTGCTTTTACTGATCATACAGGTTCCATGTGACCATTCGCTGGTGGCACAAACCAGTGTAGAGCCATGAGTGGGACAGCAGGTGATTTCTCTCTTCCGCAGTTCTCCTGAACTGACGTTACTTGATAAAAGGCCCTTTTGAACAGGGAGAAATGTAAGCACATTAAAATTATTTAAAAATATAATATCCAGACACACCATGTAGTGATTTTTAAATATTCCACATGAAAAAGAGACCTTTGACCTCAGCGTGACTAAACTTTGCTTCAATAAAGGTTAAATAAATTGACTATATTTTGCAGGTCCTACACATATTCTCCGTACAGTTAGTTCCTCATGCTTATTGTTTTCCTGGATGCTGAAACAAGAGGGACAAAAGAGAAATTTCTTTTAATTTTGCTCACACAATTCTCACCCACTTGGAAAACACGTCAGTATTCTCACTACGTTCACATGTCGGTGATGAGACATCTCAGCTGACCCAGTCCCACCCACTCTGACATAGGTTTATGAGAAACTCTAGGGATATTTTGTGGGTTTAAGATTTAATCTGCAGTCTGGAGAAACAAAGGCCTTTACAAAGGTCAGACTGTCCGACTGAACATCACCTGACAAAAGATACCTGGGCAGGTATTGTTCTGTGGAAACTCCATCTATTTCACACTTTCTAGAGGCTCAAGTTTCTCTGTGTGGTGTTCCCTCTGATGTTACACGCTGCTCTTTTCCCTCATTTGTGGTGGGAGGTGAAAGTACAAAAAATACTTTTATTTCATGCTCACTGTTATTGAACTCTGGCT
The DNA here is from genome assembly GCA_028564865.1 of Zenarchopterus dispar. Classification (NCBI taxonomy): domain Eukaryota; kingdom Metazoa; phylum Chordata; class Actinopteri; order Beloniformes; family Zenarchopteridae; genus Zenarchopterus; species Zenarchopterus dispar. The sequence goes on from JAOWBL010000002.1 coordinate 9,757,651, forward strand.
TATTAACTGCATCTCAAATATTACTTTGCTGTTATATTACCGGCTGATATTGGCCTAGTGTAGTTGGCGTAGTGTCTATAGAAGACCGATGAAGGACTGAAACTGAAAAAATCCAAAACAGAAAAGCATTAATAGATCAGTCAATTTAAAAAGACAATAACTATATGACCAATTTTAGTATTCAGTGGTATTCATGTAACCATGTGTTAATAGCTTAAAATTATTTACTCTATTTTCATTTATCATTTCAAAATGTTCAGTTTTTCTTTCTATAACATCTATATGTTTTTATTTTAAACCTTTGAATTATTTCTTTATGCTTAATATGCATTTTCTTCTTCTTAATATCTCTCCATGTGTTTATTTCTGTATTCTGTTTTCATTTTGTAATCTTTTTCAAATTAAAATACTGTTACTCATTTTTGACACCAACTGTTTTACTCCTATATCTTTATCCTTTATAAGACAAATTTCCTAATTTGGTAATACATTTACAAAGTAAAGAGGTCTGCTTGTGTTCTCCAGTGACCCTCTGCGGTTAGTGTTTGTAAATTCCAGGTATTTGATCAGATGATGGTTGTTTGATGTATTGTATGATTGTAATTGTAACGTGATGCTGCTGTTTCAGCCAGTGCAAAAAAAGATTTATGGTCTCAATAGAAGTTTTCCTGGTTAATAAGGTTTAATAATAAAATATATCTGTGTGTACTTTTTGCATTTACATGCTTCTGTTTCGTTCTGCCTCATTACACAAGCAAGGAGAAATGTTTTGTTTCATGGTATTTGAAAGAAAAAATCACTACTTCTAAAAATAATAAAAAATCAATTCATGTGAGATGTAAATTGATATCATTGAACTGTTTCTGTTTTTGTATTCATTTAGTATTTTTTCAGTTTTGGTTAATATTCCATTGGTTTGAATTCATTTCTGACCGTGTGAATGCGCATGTTTATGTCACAAAGGCAAAATGTAAAGTTTCAGTTTGTCTTGTTTTTTTTTTTCTGCTTTTGTATTATTTGATAACAGGAAACTGAAACTGTACTAAACTGAAGTTCATTTTGAGTTTTTCTTTTTCTTTCCATCACTTATTTAAAAATGATTTAATTTTTTTAAATGTACATTTTATTTTAATAATTTAATGTAGTCTAATGGCAAATGAGAGCTGAAATCAACATCAGATTTCTTCATACGGCTCTGGGTCTCTCTATCTAGTAAAAGCAGATATAATACACACTGACATTAACTATAAATATCTATTAAACTCTACTACATGAAAAGATGAATAATAAAATTGTTCATTTTTGTGATGAGTGTCAAGATAGCTATCTACCACGTCTTGAGGTACCAAAGGGATTAGATCTGGTAAATGGGAAGGTCACATGACTAAAAAAGCCTGCCAACCAACAGAGCCAGTGGCTTTCCTGATTGTTCTAATTTTATGATTAATTCATTTTTCCGTGTAACTTTACCAAGATTACCTGACTCATATGTCCGCTGTATTTTAGAGTGATGAAAATGTCATCCAAAGGAGTTGTCATCGTGTTTTCTGAAGGATTACTGTTACCCAGCCCTCCATTTCCTTCCTTGTTGCATTTGTTGAGCTCTAGTATTAAAAACTCAAATGTTTCCTTACCATCTAACACATACTTTCTTATTAGTCATTTAGTCAGCTGTCTCCAAGACGTCTGCAGACTTTGGATCACTTGCGTTCATTATCTCAGAGTATAAAAACATATTAGAAAGGTAAAATATTAGCAAACACAACATAACTTTAAAGTCATGCTGTGTATTTATTTACGTGGATCTGTAGTCAATCAAGTGATTGACTATTGATAAAGTTGATTATGTGATCAAGATAATAGTCTTGTCTAAATAATGAGTGATTCTAAAATAGCACTTAATTTTATGTGATTACTTTTCATTTATCAATTCACTAGTATTGTTTCAGACACAGTGCTGAAAATGCTAAAAATACCCTGCAAGTTTTCCATTTAAAAGTCCATGTCCACATGATTTCCCTGAATGCTGGAATTAGATTCAGGAAAGAGACTTCATGAATTGTCACCTTGTTTGTTTTTCATTCACGTGTTCCTGGCCAGTCTTATTAAATAATAAACGAGTTGCTCATCGAGTCACTACACAAGTTCCTCCAAAGCATCTTTGGTTTCACCTGTTTCAGCTGACACCATGTTCTCTGGGGTTTTGAAACCCAAAACGTGAGGGGTTTGGCATTCAATTAAAAGCCATAAAATGACATGCAAAGGCTTAAATTCTTCAACTGCATAAAAATGTGACAGATGAAACCATTTCTTCCAGCCCACTCTTTGAGTGGGAAACACTGTGTATTGTTATAGTATAGCATATTGCCAGGTAAGGGATAAACCTTTCAGTACTTACCATCACCTAACAATAATAACCTGATCAGCCATTTTTATGTGGAGTTTCCATCTATTTGATAATTATAGATATCAGGAAGAGTAAACCTTTATATATCATTACATTGTTATTGTATTACCTTGTTTTGTGTAGCTGAAGGGAACACGAGAACGGTGCATGTGCAATTCATGCCAATTGTAACTTAAGTCCTGTCCTTGTTGCAATGAAAATGCCTCCAACTAATGTTGAAAAGAAAAAAAAGGGAAAAGAAAACTAAACCCTTTTTAGTTATAAGGAAATATCTATCAGGAAATAAGATGAAAAAAATCATCAGGCCCTTATTAGGAGTTAAAATTTGATAAATACAACCACAGAGGAACAACAACACGTGCCAGATTGCGCGCTGTATTTTTTCAATGTTAAAAAAGCCTAAATAAAAATGCAGAAGTAGAGTATGAAAAATTGACTGGATTCTATATTCATTAGCCGTTAGAACCAAACATTTAAATTATGCTATAATAACTTTGAGAAGAGAAAATTAAGGTGCTCATGCAGGTGCTGTGGTGGCCAAACAATCCCAAATCATGACTCTTTCGCCGCCGTGCCTGGAAATTGCTACGAGGTGTTGGTGATGAGCAGCTGTTTGTTTTTTGTCAAATGTGAGACATTGGGTTATTACCAAACAAACAGCTGAACTTTGATTTAGTTTGTCTTGTGGTTTACAAACCTAAGCTGTGCTCCCACATACGTTTTGTAGAGAAGGGACTTTCTGCTGGCAGCTCTGGCCAACAAGCCATATTCTTTCAGTCATTTCAAAAGGTAGTAGTAGCCTTTATGATTGTGGAAAATTGTCATTAGGATTATGGCATATTGTTATTTTATTTTCCATCCATTTTCTCTACCTGTTGGTCCCTGTACAGGGTCACGGGGGTCTCCTGGAGCCTATCCAGCTCATTACAGGTGATAGGCAGGGTACACTCTGGATAGGTCGCCAGTCCATTGCAGGGCCACACACATAGACAAACAACCATGCACGCTCACGGGCAGTTTAGAGTTCTCAACTAACCTAACATACATGACTTTGGACTGTGGGAGGAAGCCAGAGTACCTGGAGAAAACCCACACAAGCACAAGGAGAACATGCAAACTCCACACAGAAAGACTCCAGCCGGATCCAGGAGTCAAACCAGGACCCTTCTTGTTGTGAGGCAACAGTGCTAACCACTAAGCCACCGTGCTGCCTTTATTTTATATTAGTTCATATCTGTGGATTATATGGACCAACGCGCTTACAGGAAGCATATTGGTTTCCTCATATCCCTTGGCAGGTGGCAGGTGCATGAAACAGAGGCTCACTGTTTGCAAGACACACATCACCGTGAGGTCTGCAGACTGAAACAAGGAAGCTGTCATTTTTCCCAGAACTGCTGTATATGTGCAATAGCCCTTTTTTTAAATCAAGGAAATCAGCTCTATTTTTGTCCGAGCAGTTATATTGTAACTGTAAATGTTTATTGTGATTTATCATTTATGATTTACTGACGTTAACTATGTCCATGACAAATAAATGATGCCATTGGAGCGACCTCAACAATATTTTCTCCACAAATGTGAACACAGAATTTTTTGGTGCAAAACTGTGTTGCTTTCATTTTTACAATCAGATTGGTGCCCAGTTACAGGAAGGCGCTGTAATCTTGACCTCCACCCTCACTCCCACTGATGTTTTGAGTTTTATTTTGATCATGACACCCAAGAATAACAGGTTTATGATTTCTTTTCACTTCTTATCTTCATCTGTATTCTTCCTTATTTGACTGTAGTTTTCTTCTACTCACTCCGACGTCCAGACTCTTACTCATTACCCTCAACTATTTCATCTCCTGTCGCCATCTTATCCATACTTGGATCTCAGCATTTCTTCCAAGTACTTTTCACTTGTGTTTTGACCCTGCCTATAAAACGGTTACCATCTGGATTTTATTCTGCTTGCCTACTGTGTTGGACATTTGAGTACTTTGTTACTAAGCAGATCTCCTTACAGTAATAAAATATTGGTAGTAATATCCTGTTGTTCTTTTGGAAGCATCTGCTTAGGCGTTTTATATGTCTTTTCCTTTCACTTGTCACCTGTTTGTGTTTTGGGCTGTAAGAGATCAATACACACCACAATATAATGCATTAGTTATCTGTTTTGAAACCTTTAATTCGGCTTTTGGGCAAGATTTTTGCAGCTATAAGTGACTTTCAATGCAAGGATCCAATGGACATGCCCCCTGATAACTGTGAGCCTTCCTTTAAAGATGAATAACTCTCAGTACAAATAAAATAAAATAAAATACAACTTTCCCATCGTCCCATACATGTTGGAAAAAAAGTAGCTACAAAATCCAAAGCAGTTTTATTTTGTACCACACTGCCAATAATTCTATTTGTGATGTGAAACTTTTGCTTTTCCAAGAACTGCTCATGTTTGCACTAAGTTTCCTTTTTAACCATGAGATGTTGGAATTTGATCTTTTCATATTTACAGGTTGTGTTGAAGAAAACATAGGAAACAAGATATGGTTTTTAGTGAGTTTATTAAAATGAAAACATACAAGCAGGAATGCTACATTTAGTTTGAATGAAAATATAGTTTATATATATGTATATATTTTTAGAGAACATTCAGCAGCAACTTAGAGTACAGTATTATGAAAACAACATATATACATACACACACACACATACACACATGCACACTGTATATCATATGTATCTAACATTGATATCTGAGAGCACTCATAGAAAAATCCCCTGTTTACCCATTTGATCACATTTTCTCAGTTATGTTATAGTTTTCATTGAAAACTATTGTAAAAAGATAAAACTTTGGCTATTCATACAAATGGCTCATATTAAGCTTCTACAGGTTTATCAACATCTTTCAGTAAAAGTTTAGGAAAAATGTAATTGAAAGATGTTTGTAATGCACAGATATTTGTTAAACACCTTTACCTTGCAGTAGTCTAATGTATATTGTATATTATAGGATGTAAAAATCATACTGAGCAGCATTTATTTGGACTAATGTACCATTATATCATATTGCTATATAATCATTAGACCCTCCTTCATTTAGTCATATACAATCATTTTTTCTTTCTATATGTCTGCAATTGTTCATTGCAGTTGGGAGAGAAGGACCCTGCAGTCCTCCAGTCTGTCCAGCTCCTCCACCGCCTCGATCAGGTGTTCAGCCTTCTCTGATGGAAGGACCGTCGCTGCGTTGTTTCTGAACTTCTTCTTCAGGCTCTCATTCGTCAGTGGGTTTCTCCAGTGGCCGTAGAAAGTGTCACAGCGGCTTTTCAGAATGTCCCCCCCAACCAGTGTGACCTGGACCTCACCATACATACGGTTGAAATTAGCAGGGTTGTCGTGAGGATGCTCCAACCGAACACGGCTCAGCAGGGTGAGCAGCTCGGGACGCCTCATGGCATCTGGGGTGAAAGACTGCACGGTCACCTCACCGTCCAGGAGCGCGGTGCAAGCATTATACTGGAAAGAATGGCGTGCCTCATGCTCTGACTCAGGGAAAGGCCTGTTGATGTATTTAGACTGAGGGACTCTGAGCAGGATATCTTGGACATGAGCCGGGGAGACTTTCCCATCATCGACTCCCATAAGAAGTTTATGGACCGAGGCTGCAGCATCTGCCACCCAGTGCATCCCCAGATGGGCAGGAAAGCGCTTGAAGCCCATGTCCTGCTCCTCTAACAGAAACACATGGCCCTCATCGCTGGGTGACTCTAATGGCTGTGGCACATAATCTTCATAAAAAGCATTAAAGCCTGCCACTCCTGCAACGGCATCCAGGACTAGAGGACTGGCCTCTAGGCCTCGGGAGGCCAGCAGAGCAGCTTCAAGCCCCAGACGGGAAGCATTGCCAATATGAAGGGGTTTAGACTGAGTGGCAGCATTAGCCATCGGGGCTCCAGCTAAAGAGGCAGCTATGGCCAAGGCATGACTGCACTGGGAGGCATCCAGAGACAAGAGGCGAGCACAGGCCGCCGCACTTCCCATGGTGCCCACCACACTGGGTGGATGAAACCTGACAGGAAAGACACACAGAGACACTTTAGTCAGATGTTTTTGGAACTGTTTACTTGTGTGACTAAGAACCTTTCGTTCGGTGCCGCTCTCTACATATAGTGGCAGCTTATTTGTTAAAAGACGTAGATTTTTTAAATTATTATTATGTCAGTATTGCATAAACAAGCAAGCAATGTGCCAGGCTATTTGAGCTGGCAAAAACACTCGGCAAATGGAGGGTCGTGAGATATTCTCACACAGAGCCCGTATTGTTGCAGAAATGACCATGTTAATGCTCCATTCACCACTTGCTGACACAACTGAAAGAGCACACTTTGCACCTCAGAGGTGTCCTTGTGTAACAAAGTGCAGAGATCAGCAGATTCAAAAAGACATGTCTATAAATTCATGTGGGTACTTGCGGAATCGGTTAGGAATGAGAAAATATCAAGAAAAAAAATGATGTAGGGAGAGGAAATAATGCTGTTACCAGACAACAGCTCTGAAGCACAAACCTCTTGGGGATGTTGTGGGCCTCATTAGAGAACCTCATTAGACGTCCCTGGATCTCGATGCCAACATTGAAGGCGAGCAGGAACTCCAGGCCGCTAGGCTTCCTAACAGAAGGCATCATGTCGCTGAGCGCTAACACAGCAGGAAGGACTGCTCCTGAGGGATGAGTGGCAGGGTGCCATGTATCATCAAAGTCCATGGAGTGAGTCTAAAAGCAAACAGATTTAAATCAGATGCTGATACATCATAGCGTGTGTGAAAGCGATTAAAATGCAATTGATACTCTGTGTATTTACGACGCATATGACATTGCTCTGCTTCCTGAAATACCACAGAAGCAGGTTGTAAAGCCAGTATCTGTTTAATCTAAGTGGTGCAATTTGTTTTTCCACACCCATCCTTTTTTTTTTTTTTTTGATTTTGTAGAGAACACTGACTCTTTCACTGTGCTTAGTCAGCTTGGTGCAGTTTAACCGGAAAATCCCCGTCATTGTCATTATTCAGCTTGAACTCTCAGAGGCAAATACATGGTGCACAACTTAGCCGGGCATTCACACGGCCTCTGTGAAAACGAAGGGTAAGTGTTGGGTTGACATGATGGAAATTTCTTAGGCTAGTTTAGTTATCTTTTATTTTTACAGACGGGAGGGGCTTATTAAAATGAAAAACATCCTGTTGTCTGACTGTTCCAACAGCTGAGTATCCACAGAGTGTTTTTTTTGACTGAGTTAGTGGCATTTTAGCTGAATGGAGTTTTCTGATGTAATCGGGGTAATGGTGACTACTATTTTATACTCACCGCCACTCCATTGACAAAAGCTGCCAGTGTTGGGGAGAGCCTGGTGCCCCTGCGGCCATACACAGAGCTGATGTTATCTGGAGCGTACATGTGCTGGAGGGAGGGAAAAGCACACACAGCTAAGCAACTTTCACACACCAGAGTTTATGAATACACTTGCAGTGAACCTTCAGTACCTGAGGGACATTACTGTGTAAATGATAGGGAAGTTTCTTTGTATGGGATATAAATAACTTAAAGGCCATCAGTGACAGAGAAAAATGAAACCAAAGTTGTTCTTTTCTGTTTTTCTTCCCCTTAGTCATTCCAGCTGTCCACACAGACAGGTGGAATGACTATGAGCACTAGTTCAGCTCTCCTGTTTATATAAGCTCACACATTCACTTTCATCTCTGTTACTGAGTCAGATCAGACAAGATATTACTGAAAAGCTTTTGTTTATTTTAAGTTACTTTTCGTTTCACTTCGTCTCACCTGGCAGTGCTGCAGAACCAGTTCAAACACATCTGTTGTGCTTCCAATCAGACCGACTCCGATGCTGTCCAGGACCATCCGTTTGCTGCGGTGGAGCACAGCAGGTGATAAATGCTGGGGTTTGATTTCACTGATGAACTTCCCAAAACTGGCAGTGACTGTGTCCTCAAGAGCAGGGTGCTTCAGGACTGTAGGAATTCAACAAGTGGAAAGGAGGGACAAATGTCAAAAATTGCACTGACACTTTTGACTTTTTCTTTTTTTCTTTCTTTTTTTTTTTTTTTAAAAAAAAGACTGAACCAGAGAAAAACATGTTTTCTGGTATTTGGGATCATGACACAGTGAACAAACTCTTTCACCTTCCACTGCAGATTTATGGAGTCCTCTGACAGCCTTCACTGGTCTTAAGAATTTCTGCATGACAAACATCTGGAAACCACAAATGAGGACAAGTTTTAATCATTTGTTTTCTTTCATTGTTTCTTCCTTCCTTTCCTTTCGTTCTTTCTTTCTTTCTCTTTCTTTCCTTCTTTGTCTTCCTTTCTTTCTTTCTTTCTTTCCTTCCGTCTTCCTTTCTTCCTTTCTTGTAATCTATCATCCCAGGTTGTTGAAATACATGACAACTATCTCCTTTTTTAAAAAACTCAGACTCAGAGTACACTTTGCTATCATTATAATGAATAGCCCTCGCTCTTGTGCTCTTGTTTGAAAGCACTGTTGGGCTGTTGAGATGGTGTTGCGACAGGTGTGGTTCAGTGCATTTGACACAAGCTCTTCCCTAACATGCTCACAAAACCAACAATCTACACAGAAATAATTGTAAACGCAACATAAAATTAAAATGACTAGTTTAAAGTGAACCTCATGATCTATTTTAAGTACATAACAGAGATTTATGCCTATAAATTGAATCTAAAAAAAAATCTATTATTACAGCAGATATAGTAAGATATAAAAAGGATTATTTTTTACATTTACCTTGGAGAGCATGGTTTTAATCAGAGGTGATGTGATGTTGGCTTCTTTCTTGTTCCTCTTCGATGCAGCAACTCTGTGTGAAGGATGCTGATGCTGTCCCGGATTAAGAAGTCACTTGTATTTATATTCCAGGTCTCACAATGACCACAAATACCAGGCTTAAAGGAACAGAAAGGGGAGGCATCCTTCGGAAACTCTTATCGTATCAACAGGAGGAATTTCCTTCACAGTCATCATCACCATTGTGAGAGTTATCATCATCATCCTCCTGAGGGTGGAGGAAGAGGAGGAAGCAGTTCCAATTTCTGTGTAAGGTGAAGTCACATCACCTCACCTTGTTGATTGTGAGAGTGGGGAATTTTTTTTTAAACCAACTCCTCCTTCTCCTCCTCCAAGGAAAGCCTTATTTATAACAAACTTTCATCCCTGCTTCAGTGCTACTGAACAGTTCATCTGTCTCAGCGACATCACCAGGTAAGAGTTTACTCTTATTTCTTTTGCTGACAAGAGAAAAACCTTGTTATTGTACATGTATCGAGGATGTCATTAACACACTGTTTTCCTGGGCTAAAACCTATGACTGATTGTTACTCTATTGACAGACAAAGATATTACAATAAAAAAATAGTGATAAAGAGACCTCTTAAAGATAGATATAAAAAATAACTGTTTTGGGATAAATACTTAATAGCAATGTTTTCAACTAAGAATAAAATGCCTGCTTTGGGACAATCTGGGGCCACAATCCACTGAAGAGAGCAGAAACCTGAATTCAGTTTTTTCTTTAACATTTTGAACTTTGAATTTACTTAATTAATCATCGACTGAATTTGTTAGACAGTTGATAATCTCTCATATATTTGTTAAGTACTTTAGAATGATTTTCTTCCTTCAACATTTCAAGACAAAATCAAACTTTTCTTCACCATATTGCCAAATCTAGTAACATGTACTGTCACACTATACTACAGTATTTCACTGAGACAACTTTGCTGTCACAATACGTAAATAAAGACACTATTTTAAATTTGTTTTGGATGATGAGACATTTATCTGTTGTGAATAAAATGCACAGGCTGTTGTAAATATTTATTGTGTGTTTTTTGTGTGAATTGTTTTATTGTTTTAGTACAACTGCAGACTGACAATAAAAAGAGAGAGTCATGGCAGCTTTAGATGGATTTCCTGCCAGTTTCTATGGAGAACCAGGAGTGTTAGGCATGCTGTCCAATGGGATCAGTGCATTCCTTGTACTTCTGCAGAACTTTAATACAGCTCACACTGGGAGTGCACCAGTCGGAGTGGAGAACATACTTGCAGGTAAAACCTTTAGGAAACAAGGTAAAAAACCATACAGCTGTCTTTTTAAAAAAACATGAGTAATTTTGAATTTCTGTTGTTGTTGTTGTTGCAGGTGTTCATCTCATCCTGATTGGCTGTATATGCCAGCTGGTGGCTGGACTGATTTCCTTTCGAAAATATGATCACCTGAGTGGCACCGCCTTTGTTGGCTATGCTGCCCTTTGGGGTAGTTATGGTGCTACCAGAATTTACTATGGTGCCTTAAATAATCCCCCTTCAGATCAGATGATAAACAGCTCATGCAGTAACTTAATGAGCAACACGTCTCTGAATGCCTCCAGAGACTGTCATTTATTCTTGTCCTTAGAGGAGTCAGCGATAGCTGGTCTGGTCCCCTACATCCTTCTGTCGTTCCTCCTTGCGTTTTGCTCTGCCACGGTCAACTACATCATGCCTTTTGTTTTTGGGGCTATCACAGCCACTTTAATCTTTGAAGCAGTAGCTTTAGTGGCAGAGTCCTGGGCTCTCGTGGTCGCTGGGGTTCTAGAGTTGCTCATTCTGATCTTTGCCATGTACGGTTCAGCTGCTCTGCTCATCAAAGGTCTGACTCAGCGTTTAGCTCTCAAAGGCTTTGGGACTCCCCTCTTTAATGTTCTCCTGCTGGGGACTGCCAACTCAGCGAGTGCTCAGAGCATTGGTCAAGAGAAGAAGAAGAACACGAAATATGCAGAGCCAATGGCCTTGGGTTTCTTTTGTGATTCCATTGCTCCTTTCATTTTTGCTTTTTACAGTTTTGGTTACATGAAGTCGTTTGGTTTAGGAGTTGCATGGGTCTCAATCGTATCAGTCGCTCAGCTGCTGTCCAGCTACTATGCCCATCTGCGCCAAGACTGCTACCATGCTACGAAGTTTGGAGTTCATGCTACATATTGGCTTGTCAAGGCTTGGGATGAGTTTGTGGTATCTGCTCTGAGTGTGAAGGACAGTCCAGTTGTCCCTGGGAGGGAGGCAATGGTGGGAAACTGGTTCTTTGTAGTGGCAGGCTTAGTGCTCTGCATGGGAAGCCTGAATATGGACGTTTTAGAACTGATCCACAACTTGTTCTTTGTCCTGCTCACAATTGCAACAATCCCCCAGATTCCCCTGCAAGGTTACTACATCTTCTTTGGTGTAGCTTGTTCGCTTTTCACCGCAGCCTCTTTCTATGGGACCTTCTCACGTCTCATCAACACCATTGCAGAAAAGTCTCTCATCCCTGTTGGACCACAGCCCGTCTCCACTGACCAGCTGAAGAGGGCTTTGAACTGCAGGGGGTCCAAACAGGGAGACCAGGAGGCACTGCCCCACACTGACCAGGCTTCAGATGCTCTGTTCTACTTTTCCAATGGGGTTGCGTCTCTTTCTGCTATTCATTCAAGCATGTCCAGTACAAATCCTACTTTCCTCCATCTGACTGTCCCCTGGGTCCTCATCTCTGGAGGAATCATTCAGGCCTATGTCAGCAGGCTGCAAGTCACAGGGGGTGGCCGGTTTGGGTCAGTCATTGCATCCATCTACGTGGTTGTCTGGGCAACTTGGACCTGGTTTAGGTTTGCAGGTAAATCAGTATATGTGAGATTGCTGATGTTGTTTTCTCTGGTTTAGACGTGAATCTAATCTTGTTTTATTATTTTCCAGGTGACCAGCTTCAGCTTTCCACAGAGGCAGCTTATGGTTTTACAGCAGGAGGTGTTGCGTTCTTGGTCATCAATGCTTTCCTCATGTTGATTGGTAAGGTTAATCATGATTTTAAAAAATGAAAATTTTCTTACAGAATAATTTTCAATGTGGTTTATTTTGAGAATTTGCTTACAGTTATTTTGTTATTTGTGTCAGCTGCTTACAGGAACCTGGTCCTGCTGTTTCTAACAGTAGTAATGGAAGTTGTTCTGGTCTGCTTCCTGCTCTCCACCCTACAGAAACTGCCATATGAACTTGAAAGTAAGAATTAAAAAAATAATGTAGAAGCACTCTTTAATCAGAACTTGTGCCCATTTAGTTAATGCACACCTTTTTTTTCACAGTTGCCATGCTTGCACTGGTTTCAATCATTTGCTTGTATGGCACTTTGGCTTCATTGGTAAACTGCATCTTCTCACAGAGGATGCTTCCTATGGGGCCTCCACTGATCAAGGTAAGCAGTAAAAAAAACCTTATTTGTGTTAATAGGTTTTCTCTAATATATCAACCTGTGCATTTAACAAACATTTGCCTTCCTCTTTGACTTGCAGGAAAAAGTGAAGCAGGAAACATCTCCAGAGCCGCCCTGCCCGATAGCTACCTCCCGCCTCACCAGCGGCCTGCTGAAGATCGCTGGCATCCTGGAGGAGGGAGGAGTGTGTGGTATCCCCACGGACACTGTGTATGCTCTGGCTGCCTCATGCAAGAATCCTCAGGCGATCGAGAAAATCTATAATATTAAAGTAAGAGTCAAAGATATAGTTATTGTTGGTGTGTAATTTGTGAAAAGTGGTTGGACTTTACCCACCTACTGTCCTTCTGTTTCCAGGATAGACCAGCAGAGAAACCCATATGCATTTGCATCTCCAGTGTGGAGCAACTGGTGGCAGCCAAGCCTCCCTTCAGTCCTCTCCTGTGGGAGTTTATGAGGAACGTGTATCCTGGAGGCATCAGTTGCATCGTCAGCAAAGGAGACTGGCTGTTCAAACTAGGTAAACAGTGTAGCATAGTCTAAAAGCACTGGGGTCATCATCAGTCATCAGTGCTGACCTAATCTCTGAACCTATCATTTGTAGGAGTGGGACCAGCTTACGACCGCGTTGGTACCAGGGACAGCATCATGATCCGTGTCCCTGACCACACAGTGACAGGCCACTTATGTAACATTACTGGACCTCTTGCTATTACTTCAGCCAACCCCAGTGGAGAACCAGACAGCACCCACCACAGCATGGTCATCAAGTCAGTTTTACCTTAAAAGGACTATAATGTAGTTTTCAAGCTCCTAAAAGTGGAACTACTCTGACAAAATATTTAAATTCCCTTTTCTACCATTTTCTTTTGCCACAGTCGACTGGGCCACAAGATCCAAGGAGTTCTCTGTGATGGGGACTCAAATGAAGTTGTTGCTTCCACTGTAGTCAACTGTCTGAAGATCGACGAAGGTAAGTTCAGTGTGTCAACGTAATCTCGTTATGTGTGTTTTATCAAACACTTGAAAACTCAAGCTCATCTCACTCTTCACCTAGGCTCCATCACCATCGTGAGAGAAGGTTGTGTTCCTGCCGTTAAGGTCCACCAGATCTTTGACAGGGTTAAGAGCACAATGCTCTGAGTCTTCTCTAGGAGAGCTGCTTCTCTCCAAGTCAAGTTGTGCTTCCTCAACTCTGCTTTACTATTAAACCTTGGAGCAAAAGCACAAGAATGACTGGATGAAAATCAAAGCACTGCTGTTCATATAGATGTAATTGGAGATATTATTACAGAAGAAACAATATTGGTATACTTATGATTTTATTTTTGTTTTTTACATTATGAGGTACTATATGATGAGGTACTATGTGTGTGTGTGTGTTAGGACTTTTGTCCTTTCATACATGTTGTAAATATGTATTTATGAATTTATTTATACTGTACACATTGTGGGTTGAAGGTGGGATGTTGATATTCTGAGATGCATGTATTTAAGTTCTTTGTATGTTCTTGTATTGATATGCTTGTATGCTAAAGCCAAAAACTGTATTTAAAGGAGTTATAGTTGTCTTGATTTACTCATAAACGGGTTCGAAAAGCTTTCCTTAAGTTCAGTAATTGACAAATGAGAGTAAAACAAACAAAAGCACCAAGGAAGAATGTAAAAGGAAAATGTTGTTAAATCGCTGTGCTAAGTTTCAACTGACAATAAAGGAATATTCAAAATAAGAATGTTTCCTGAATTCATTTACCCTTTTTTTGAAAATAACGTCTTCTTATTTGGTTGAATTCACAAATCTACTTCAAGTGTTGTACAACTACAATTAATAGTGTGACGTCAAAGCTGCAGAGCAAATCCACCAGAACAACAGTTCTCAATAGGATTCTCCAAGTTCTCCAAGGAACCGGTCTCTGTGTAGTGGGTCGTGACCAGATAAACGCTGGTGCTGACAAGAGACTTACATTTTCTGTTGGAAATAGATGCATGAATCTGTGTTGTTACTCACGATTATCACAACTGATTATCACAACTTCAAAGGTCTTTAAATAAAAAAAGTAAAATAAAAATAAAAATCAGTGTTGTGTAAATGACAAGTATACTATTTTAAAAGCAGGTTCAGTGGTTCTACACGATTTCTTACTCAGAGCCCTTCTTGTCACATTCAATGAAAATCTCCTCACCATCTGCTAGCTGACCATCTCTTGTGTACATAGTAAAAAATATATTTTAAAAAAAGGTGTTTTTACACAGCCCTGGCTCCTGGAAGCAAACAGTGGGGACAAACTTTCCCCAGAACCATAACAAACACTGATCCAGCCAACTGAGCTGCAGATGAAGTATTTGCGCTCGTGCATGTGAAACTGGGGAAGCTTGATATGACAGGTATCAGAAATTCATCTCAAACGTGATAGATTTGTGAAGAAGATGGGATGAGCTCGGCTCTCTTGACGCTCTGATTCACATATCAACAGATTTTGTGTCATCTGAAAGCTACTGCTCTGTCTTTATTCCAAGCTGCATGTTTAAGGAGGTGATGTTGTAAGATGGTTGTAAGAGTCATTTTTTGAAACCTGGTTGCACTTGAACAAATATATCTTTTAAAGGTTGGGAAGGAGATGTTGGAAAAACCACTAGGAATCAGCAAGGTTTTGAAAATACACCGATTAAAAACCATAAGCCTTTTTCTCCAGACCTGCCTCTAAAGCCATTGCTCCAAAGTACACGGACCCGATGTCTCTTCACTGAAGAAAAAGGGAGGTGGGGTGGTGTTTTGCTTTCAACTTAAAGAGTAACAATGTCCTATTTAAAAGGGTCTACTATTTCCTGGTAATGTGTTACTTTACAGTTAGATGAGTGCTTTTTCAGCTTGCCAGTAATTATTCAGGCATTATTTAAACCAGGAAAACTTCCCTCTGTGAAGTGGTTAACTGAGTAAATCCAGTGGTTAATGTTTTTAGTTTTGATATAAGGGTGTTTCGTGTCTTTGTTTGCCATTGCTGTGTAAAGAGAATCTCATTTAATATAGCAAAATAAGTTAAAAACAAGAACAAAAATATTATTAATATTTTTATTATTGAGTACAAACTTAAAAAAATAATAATCAAATTTTTTGAAAATACCGAAAATGGTTGCATGAAAAAAAAATTCTTTATTTTTTATTTAACATCCACAGCTACACATCTCTACAAAGCTGTGCTTTGAATTAAAGTAAATCATTTTCAATTTAAAAAAAAGGATTACATTGTAGCGCTTCACAACAATTGTAACTGCAGGTTGTCACATAAGGAAAACCTTGTGATTTCCCCTAAGCAGATACTTTTGAAAGGTACTGTCAAAAGTTTCTTTTAATAGAAAAAATATCTGACAGAACCAGATCTGGGGAAGTTCACCATCTGTCTTAGATAATTATGCTGACAGAGTTAATTACAGAAAAAAAAAAAGAATTGATGAGATCAGACAATAGACAATGCGCCAGTTTGTGGGGGTAATGACAGCAGATCAGAAACATCTATATCCGGAACCAGAAATACCTGAAAAATGAAACAAGAATAGAAAGAGGAAGATAGAAAATGAATGCACTCAGAACATTGAGTCTAGAAGAGGAGAGATGAGTTATGCACCTTTAAAAGTCCTCCAGTAGCCTGCAGTTATATGCAGATAACTTAAATATGGTGGAAGGTCTAATTATCTTAGAGCTGTCCTTACGTTAAATTAATTATAATCTGTTGTATCATTCTGTAAATTCATTTCCATGAATCACAGCAGAAATGTCTTGATTTTCATCATATTTGAACGTTATGTTTGATGGGAGGTGTGGGAGATTGGCTGTGCCACGTGGAATTTCAACACATTTTGTTTTTTGTTTTTGAGCACTAGAGGCTCATTTTTCAGATTATATTATTTCACAAAACAGGTGTTGACAGCATCACAGTGTCATATCCTCATTTACTTACTACATCAGTGAAAGTACGCTGTGATCTGCTGGAGTAAGTGGGTTGCATGACGAGTTCTTCAACTGGGACATGATGAGGATCATTACAGTGCTCCTTTGTTCATTGAATTATCTTTACAGGCGTTTCCAAACACTAAAAAGCTGTGGTACGTGACGGCACTTAAAATGTCAGTGGAAACACGTGCTCAAATTCCTTTGCACCATTTTTAGTTTATATGTCATCACAAAAAAACTCCTGAGCAACAAGTAAGTGGTGAAAGACAATTTCAATTACATATCATCTTACTTCCTTTATTTTCCTCATCATACCCCAGAATATCTAATACTGCTGTGTTATCAACAGAAAATAAAACATAAAACTTGGAAATATAGTGGAAACACTGGTTGTTAGTATCTACTGCTGATAAGAACATGTATTTAAGTTCAGTTCAGAGAGTCTAGATAAACATTTAAGCAGAGACTCTAGCAGGAAGTTTTAATGGGAACACTTACAACTTTTTCATTATTAGATTAAAGTTTAAACTTGCGGTTTTATTTTAGTAAGATATTGATTTGTTCCTGAAAAGACAGGGCTATAAGTAGCAGTAAGGAAATGCTCTTAGAACTGGCTTCTGAATCTGATACCATTGTAGTGATTTATGTTTGTATAAACTAAGTAAATTATTCTTGTGGGATATTCCAGTTTAAATAATGCCTGAACAGTCACAGGCAAACACAGGAACTGCTTATCTCGCAAAGTGACACATTAACTGGAAATGATAGACATGAGTTAAAAACAAAACAAAACAAAAACCAAAAGAAAAATAAACAAGAATATTTTAAATGGGATCACAATGATTGATTTTGGTTGATTATATTTTCCTTTTTTTTATTAAAATACTTCCCGAAGAATGGTGAGACTGAAAACAAAATACAAAATATAAACAGACGAAAATCTGGAGAGCAGGAGAAAATATTTACATTTATCCATTCTTGTCTCAGAACTGATTAAATAGTGATGTCACTCTTACAAATGAAGCGACTGTTGGCAGAGTTGAAATGAGGACTAATAGACGTCCGGCGGGACCCATGGACACTTGGCTTGGTGCTAGTAGGAGCAGACCTGTTGTATTGAGACAATCCAACTGGTTTTGGTACCTGGTTGACTGCAGGAGCTACCGGCCAACACCTGCAACAGAACCTCCCTTTTTTAATTGTCATTTTTGATGGCAAAAATGCTGACTGTTGTCTTTAGCCAGGACTCAGTTAGGCACAAGCTGCCCGCTCTTACCTAAGCTCCATCCTCGTATCCTTGACTGGCTGCAAGGCCTGCCACTGTAGTCTGTTAGTAAATTAATAGCACGATATAACTTATTCTCCTGTTAATATGAATGATTATGATTTGCCAGGTGTTTTGTTTTTTGTTTTTACAGCTTAGAAGCAAAGTAAACAAAGTGGTACATAAGTGCTAAGTAGCAAAAGTGATGGCAGCTAGCCATTGACTTTACCAGATGCAAATCCATAGTCCATGCTCCTCAGTTGACATCCGTTTGATATTTTATATAATTTTAACTGATGTGGTACAAAACATTTTCCCGTCTGTACAATTATCATCCAGCTAGGGAAACCTAAACCATGTTTTTTTGTTGTTTTACCAGGCTGTAAAGATGTTGATGTGTGCTGTAAAGTACCTATCTTTGGGGTCATTGAAGACTGTCTTGCATTTGGAGTCAGTCCAGCAGTCTGTGAATTTTTCTTATTTCTTTGTTTGCATCAAGCCAAAATTTAGAACGTGTTAGCGCTTGATAAATACAACACTGCAAGTTCTCCACCCACCCAGGCCTCTAACAGATAAGTAAGATATAGTCGAGTCTCCTAAATGAAAATAAATCTAAGCTACATATTTCACTTTATTTTATTGTATTCATTAATATTAGACCTGTTCTTCATTACATTATTATAATAGCACCAGAAAAGTCTAGGTTATGGCTTATATTTGAAAACTATATTTGGGCTTGCATGACCCAGACACCTCTGGACTACTGGGCTCCACAAATTTGTGTCTTGTTTCAACCATAAACTGTTTCCACAGTTGCTGCCATCTTATTTGTAAGTGATGTGCCACTTGGAAGCCACTTGGATGCAGGCTGGTAATTAATCACACACGGCCGGGTCGTGTGAGGGAGCGGGTCCGAAATTGAAAGTCACAAAACCCCTGACGATGCCGGACACTTCACAGAAGATGGATCCAAGTGCATCAACAGCTGTATGATTCAAACATGTCATCTGGAATTTCATTTTTTCTCCTTTGTATCAGAAATTCATCTTTCAGACTATATTATTTCACATAACTTGTGTTTTCAGCATCATACTGTCATATCCTCATTTGCTTACTACAACAGTAAAAGTACAGTATGATCTTCTGGACTAAGTGGGTTGCATGATGAGTTCTTCAACTGGGTCGTGATTCGGATCATGACAGTGCTCCTTTGTTCATTGCATTGTTCTTACAGGAGTTTCCAAACACTAAGAAGCTGTGACACGTGATGGCACTTAAAATGCTAATGGAAACATGCTCAAATTCCTTTTCACCATTTTCTAGGCTGATGTCATCACAAAAAATTTCCCGAGCAAGAAAGCAAAGTGGTAAAAGACAATATAAAAAACCCCCCAAAAATCCAAACATCATCTTCATTCATGAATTCTCACCTTATACTGTTGTGTTATCAATATAAATTAGGACATACAGTTTTGAAATGTAGTAGACAACTGATTGTTGATCTCTACTGCTGATTAGAAAAATCATAATTCAAATGTCCATCCATCTATACCAGATTTTTTTCCCGTAGGGTCACGGGGATGTCCTGGAGCTTATACCACCTCTTTTTGACTGAAAAACAGGAGTGCACCCTGGATATGTAGCCAGTCCATCGCAGATAATTCAAACACGTGTATTTAAATTCAGTTCAGAGAGTCTAGATAAACATTTAAGCAGAGACTCTAACAGGAAGTTTTAATGGGAACACTTACAACTTCTTCATTGTTAGATTAAAGTTTAAACTTGCGGTTTTATTTTAGTAAGATATTGATTTGATCCTGAAAAGACAGGGCTATAAGTAGCATTAAGGAAATGCCCTTAGAACTGGCTTCTGAATCTGATACCATTGTAGTGATTTATGTTTGTATGAACTAAGTGAGTTATTCTTGTGGGATATTCCAGTTTAAATAATGCTTGAACAGTCACAGGCAAACACAGAAACTGCTTATCTTGCAACGTGACACATTAACCAGAAATGGTAGACCTCAAGAGGTCAAAAACTGTGAAAAACATTTTAAATAGGAACATAATTGCTCTTTAAAATATAGCAGTTGGCATTTTTTACTAAAGTACTTCCTGAAGGTGGGTCAGAGTGAAACATAACACGCAGACCAAAAACTAGAGAGCAGGAGAAAATATTTACGTTTATCCACACTTGTGTCAGTACTGACGAAAGTAGTGATGTCACTCTCACTCACACGAGTGTTGGCGGAGCTGAAATCTCTTAGGAAATTAACAGAACAATATAACTTATTCCCATGATGATATCAATGAATGTAATCTGGTATTTTTTTCACATCTTAGAAGCTAAACTAACAAGTCAGTAGATTTGTAAGTGCTAAGAAGCAAAAGTGATGAGAGCTAGCCATTGGCTGCGCCAGTTACAAGTCTATGCATTTTGTCAGTTTGTTGTGTTATATCAATGGCTGAAATACAAAACCTCCTAATTAAAAATTCACTTTCTTGAGATAACAAACAAAATAAAAAGTTATTTTTTCCAAAAATTATATTTTTGTTGATACCCGATAAATGTTACATTGTTTTTGGATAAGATTACTATGCTATGTGTTAACTAGACCAACTAGGTATTATTGAGTTGCAAAGTAGAGATTATTAGATTTTCCTTCCATTTTTTGATCATTTTGCAGATAGGAGCTTCTGCATTTAAGCCATCGATATAATTTTACCTGTTGGGTACTGGTAAAATGACATCGGTGGGGTCGCGTTGGGGAGCAGGTCTGAAGTTGAAAAGACACAAAACCCCTGATGACCTCGGCCACTTCACAGAAGATGTATCTAAATGCATCAGGTGATGTATGACTCAGACATGTCATCTGGAATTTCTGTTTCCTTTTCTTTGAACCAGAAACTCACCTTTCAGGCTACTTTATTTCATATCACTTGTGTAGTTGGCATTGTACTTTTGCATCTTCAGTTACATATTTCTTCAGTGAATGAGCTGTGCTATCATTCAGGCTTGCTTGACAAGTTCTTCAACTGGAACATTATCAAAGTGCCCCTTTGTTCATTGAACTATCTTTGTAGGAGTGCCCAAACACTGAGATACATGAATAAGATTTACAAGAAATGAAATCACATGTTTTACAAAAAGCCATACAATTTTTGATTGGGTCAGAGTTCATCACGTTTCGTCAGCAGGAAGCACTGCAATAAAAGACAAGACATGAATTTAAAAAATCTACTTCCACTTTATCGGGTACTTTTGGTGTACCTAATAAAATGATGTGTGTCATAAAATGTGTGTGTATATATATATATATATATATTTATATATATATATATATATATATATATATATATATATATATGCAGGCTAATGTTTCAATTTGTGGTTTTGTTTTTTAATTTTTAATTATTAAATTGCTCCTGAAAAGATTTTAAAGATAAGGCTAGTTGTAATAGTAAAAAAAATCTCTTTGGAAGTGTCTTCTTGATCTGATACCAGTATCATCATGTCCACATTACCCCTTTTTAAAGATAAACTGAGTGAATTATCTTTTGGGAGTTTCTCAGTTCAGATAAGGCCTGCGTTCACAGGACAGCAGTGAAACTGCTTATCTTGCAAAGAAACACATTACCTGGGAACAATAGCGCATAACAACTCAAAAACAGCTATCAATATTTTAAATGTGACAAAAATGCTCTTTAAGTTTATTCTATAAAATATCACCAGTGACCCTGATCAAAGGTATATTTTACCAGGTGAGCAGTATTTTTCCAGCATACTTCTGGAAGGAAGGGGAAACTAAAATATATCAACACAGACCAAAAATGGAAGAGTAGGTGATATACATAATATAAATATACATATTTACTCACACTGAAGTACTGAAAAGAAGAACTGAACTAAAGTGGTGACGCCGGTCTTCTGCAGAATTTCTATGTCATCTTGGGCAACAGTGATAAATAAACTGCAGTCTCTAGTTTACTTACTCTGACTCCCAAGAGGAGGAAAGTTTTCAGAAGGCACACACCTACTTTAAACTCAGTGACAGTAAGTTCCCCTGTCTAATTTCATTTAAGGTGTATTTACATGAGTAGTTCATGTTAATTTATTCCTTCCTTTAAAATTTCAACGTGACAAAGACTTCTCAGAAAGGTGCACGGTGTTCACAGGAAGACATATGATTTTTTTTGGTTTAGTTGCTCTAAGCTTTTATTTCCTTTTTCTTTCATAACTGTCTCTTTGTTTGTATGAATCAAATTTAACTGTAGCTAAAACACAGTGACACTAAATTACTAGTCATAATAGATGGATAGATGATAATAAATTAAACTAGTTTTGTTCTTTGTTGCAATTTTTTTCCTTGGGAGGAATACTTTTAAATTTGATCTCCAGCTACTGCATCATTTTTACCTCTCAGATTAGCCAAACGTTTTGAGATTGTCCCCTAGTTTTGGATAAATTTCACTTCTTGTGCTTCATCATTGAGATTTATTTTTGGGACGATCACATAATAAAACAATTTATTCCTTAACAAGATTTTATTTGGTTTTATCAGTCTGAAAATGTCTTTGCTGGCTTTAGGAGAGCTTTTTAATGAAGTTTTGCATCTACAGAAGACTAAAACAACAGAAATCAAGCAAGTTTGTTTGTGTGGTATTAAGGCATATGTTTTAACTGATTCTTTTTTATTTAAATGTTATTTTATCCTTTATGTTTTTTTTCCTTTTTACCATTCTAATCTGCATATAATTTTTTTTTTTTTGTTAGGTATGGCTTATTTGCGTCTATGTAAGTTTCATCTCCTCAATGCTTTTTAACAGGTGAAAAACTAAAGCAGTCTACTTCATTACAACACAAGAAATCAGTAAAAGTGAAGCAGACCTTTTCTCCTTGAATGTTAGTGTCATGAGTATATTCCTAAACATGAGACCCATGCAACATGAACTGCTGGCATGTGGGAACATGCAACTAATACTAAATCTAATGTATATATTATTTTCCCCCCAAATTATTATATAATTAGATAAAAAGGAAAAAAAAAATTAAATTAAAATGAGTCAGACTCATGTCTGAGCCCTGGATTTGAGTACAAGGCCGATATTTTAATCTGCTAGGAACCAAGCTCCAGACCTGATGATGGTCAAGCACGTATAAAAAATAAACAAATGAATACATTAGAATAAGAAATACTTTCACTGTTTGCAGTCCTAATCAGTTTACAAGACAAAGACTGATATGTCTAAACTGCATGAACATAACAGTCTCACAAAACTAGAAATTCTGTGTACTAGATGTAACATTAGATAAACATTGTCAGTTTACAAATGCTGACTTTGTATTCTTTGTCTCTTTACTTGTAAACGATTGAAAACCAAGGATCATATTGGCATAGAAAATGATGCAGCTACCATGGACAAATTCTGCACATAAATGATTAAACCTTTTTTTTAAAAAAAAAAAAAAAAGTATGATGTGTCAGTGTGATATTAAGAGTTTCTGTGTAAGTGGACCCACACATACTGGTGTCTTAACTTTCTCAAGCAAATGACTCAGTCTTGCTGGGCGGAGGTATGACGGGATTTTCCACGTCACCAGGCTTTCAGCTGTGTTATTAGTGGAAATGTGTACTTTATCCATCCACAGGTGGAATGAATGATCACAGGCAAAAGAGACTTAGAGACATGTTTATGAGGGGAAGTCTGCACAGACCCACGCAAGCTAATTACAAAAACACCAGTGAGAAGTAAACACACGTAATCGTGCAGGGTGGGGATCAAAATAAGCCTGATGAGCTGTTTTCATAAAGTGCAATAATAATAAAAAAATCATTGCTGTGGATGACTGCATTTCAAACATTATATTACTATTTTTTTAACCAATGATTTCATTTCTCATTTCTTCTCTTTACTTCCACATCGCGTTGTCAATGATGATACCTCACAGTCCAGTCAGAGAACGTTCACGATGAAGAGAAATGCTCAAAAAACATTTTAAAACAACTTTGTAGAAACAACAGAAAATCCATCTTAATAAAATAACAAAACATAAGCATTTATAATGAAAAAAAACACATATAGTTCATTATTGTGTTCATATTGCTACAACTTCTTCAAGGTAAAAAAAATATTTGTGAAAATGACATTCTGTACAAAATATAAAGTTTATCAGCCTGTGTGCAATTAAATTTACGTGGCAACAGTTAATTATCCATCCATGTGATATCACAGCCTGGGTCAGAGTTTATTTTACAGCCTGAGACATATTTAAGCAAAATGTACAAACAGGCTGTTAGGATCCATCTCGCAGGACTGGGCTTTGTTCAGGTGAGACAGTAGATGGTGTTGAGTTTCCTATCCCGCTCTCTGACTCGGAGTCTGAAGTTTGGTGCTCTCCTGAACTTTGTGTGTCTGTTTGAAGCGCATCATCTTCAAAACCCCGATTCATCTGTCCTTGTCTGTGTCGACTCCGAACCTCCTCAAAAATCTGAAGAACCTAAAAAACAGATGAGCAAGAAAAACAAAGCAGATACGGATGTCAAGGTTTGAAAACATAGGGAATTAAAACGAATTGACGCTGGTTAAAGAGAACAAGTGTTACCTTGGATTTAGGGATGAGACCCACTCTGAAGAAACCAATATGACCAGTTTCAATCTTGGTGCAGTCAACGACAGTGGAAGCTATGTTTTCTGGGGACGCTCCATCACACAACACTCCATCCACCTACAACACAACCAAATGCACATCATCCCAGATTTAAAGGGGAAAAAAACCAAATCCCACTCCCCTGATTGCTCCTGAATTTATGTTGAATTACTGTTATGACCTTGTCTCCCAGTTTGGCGTAAACTTGGTTATGATGAGTTGTGTCTGCTTCCCCTGTAGGGTTGGCTGAGGTTACTGCAATAGGCCCCACCTACATGAATATAAAAAGGTTTTATTCCATGAATTGTGTGCTGTGATGGCTGTCATTAAAAATTTTAATGCTCATTATTCAAGACCTTTACCATATTAATGAGATGTGTTGCCACTGTACAGTCTGGGTTTCTGATTGCAATGCTTTGTGGAGTTCCTATGTGTTTGGCAGCGTCTCCCAAACCAAAAGTGTCCATCCAAGGGCCTATGTGAGACAAGGAAACAGTATGAAGCTTTAAAAACCCACACCATGATTGAAGATCCCATCAGCACACAAAACGTGCAAATATGGAATTACGCACCTCTGGGTATGACCATGCTAATGGAGGATGGCCATGCAGCCTCCATGAAATCCAGGAGCAGAGGGCTCAGCAGGTGTCTAACAGGCTCCAGCTGTTTGATCGAGGAGATCCACATGGACATGGGCCGGTCCTGAGCCTGCTTTTTCACCCTGGAGCCAAACAGTAAAGGGAAATGAAAGGGGAAACACAACACTGATGCAGCTAAAGCCACATCTTTGACTTGAAAACTCACTTGTAAGCTTTGACAACTGCATCTGGCCTGTTGCAGGCTGCAACCAGCACATAGACTGTGTCAGTTGGCATTCCACATATGCCACCATTTTTCATGATTTCTACATGAAGAAAGGTTGAGAAGAGTAAAAATTAAACTCATGTCCAGCATATAAACAGACTTTATTCAAGACTTTATTAGCATAACTGTCTTTTACTTCTCACCTGCAATTTGCTGAACTGATGTGGCCTTGCGGGCTGGTACATGGGGGCATACCTTTGCACCTCCTCCTACACCACCCATTTTGACTAGAGGTCTCCCTAAGGGGATCTGGGGAGACTGGAAGGTACTATTGAAAATCTGTGCCAGGAAGCAATAGAAACTGACAAGACCAAAGATAATGGTGACACCTATGTCATAACCGTAAGGGAGCACTGCTATGGCATCCAGGAGGAAGCTAATGAGGATGAGCTGGAAGGTGAGTGCGTAAACGAACCAAGCAACATTTACAAACAGTGCCGCAACGGTCACCAGACAGTTAAAGAGTATGAAGCTAATGATCCCAACAGCCACATTGAAGCCTCTGGTTTCACCATAAAGGCCGCCATATCTTGTCAAACCCCACACTGTCCACATCATCCCATAGAGAGTAAACGCCGTACTCTCAAATGTTTTACCCCGAGCGAATGCTACTGAACCACATAGCAACTGCAGCACCCCACCGGCCACCACCACCCAGGGCAGAATCAGCACAGACAGAGGAGATCTGTCACCAACTGTGGCTGTGATGGCAAAAGTGGCCAGCACGCTGCAGGCATGACCTAACACCTCTGCATCTGCATATTTGGAATAGCCCAGGTGAGGTGCATGCCGCTCTTTATCGTGAGCTCTGAGAGTGAGACTTTGCATCCTTGTTACTAGAGCTTTGAAATGACCCTGCCCTGTAGGAATCCTAGTGCTGGAGACCATGTTGAATGTCATGATTAAAATCATGCCAGCAGAAACTATGAATATTGCTGCCTGCACACCTTGAGTGCCTCTTTGGAAGAAGCCCTGAGGTTGGGCTGCAATTGAAATGCAGTAGGCAACGAAGAATAACTGGTAAAGCCCCTCTAGCAGGCTCCTCTGACAGCTGAACAGTGCCAGGACACAGAAAAGCACTGAGAATACGACAGGGAAAGGGACGGGGGAGAAAGGCTGAATGGAGTAAAACGACAACAGAGCGCTGTAACCTTCTGCAAACTTCAGCAGGGCTGTGAAACCATAGAAAGTGGCAGCTAAAGGGTCCATAGCTCGGTAGAAGAGGATACAAATACCAAGCTGGAACACCCCAGCGGTCCAGAGCCAGGGGACGTGACCGACAAAGAGCCGGGGGACCACGCCTAACAGGGGGCAGGCTAATACAGAGGCAGATAGCAAGTTCATCACCAAACCTACAATTACCACGTCACTGCAGCCCTGGTTTTGTTCTGCATTTACCTCTGCTTTTTGCTTCAGTCCTGGGGGTTCAACTTTACCTTGAGTGACTGTGGACAGCAGACGTCCAAAACCAAAATAAACACACACTAGACAAACAAGGAGGTAATTAGCAGCAGTGGCAGACTGTCCAAACGCTGAAGCCGACAGGCCAGCAATTTGATGTGCACACGCTAAGGAAATACCAACAGCTAGAAGAAATAGAACCGCTTTCTTCACAAAGAGCGCAACACTACCAATAATGAACAGAGCTAAAGTAAAAGCAGCCAGGCCAGGGACCAGAGCGGGTCTCAAGTCTTCATACTGCAGCACCTTCTGCCCTACCAGGATGTACACCAGACCTGAACCACACCACAGAGCTGAGACGGTCAGGCACAGAGTGGAAAACAACTGGGCGTGGGACAGACTGTGGCAGACACCTGCAAGAGAGCAGAGGAGGAGTCAGGAGGAAGTAACTCTCTGTGTGAGCCAAGACAGATGTGCAAATAAATCTGGACAAACCTGCATATGCAATAAGAGCTGCGATGATGAGGAGCAGGATCCCCAGAGCGGTGAGGGGGATGAAGTCTTTTTCAGGGACACTGGCATAGTTGTTCACCAAAAGTAGGAGAGAGCCTGTTGGTCAAAAGCACAGTTCTTATCTTCAGCTGTTTACCGTGGGCTTTTAACAGGAGCTAGGATTTTTTTTTCCTTTTATGGAAACGGTAACATAACATTTCAAGAGGAGGTATTTGGATAAAAATATGATTTTTACATTGGTACTTGAGCACATAAGAACATAAGTCTCTACAGTCAGGTATTTGAAAAAAGCCTCAGCAAGCTGTATTATGAATTTATATTGCTCACATTAAATTATCAAGTCACTTTCATTTTACTTCATTAGTTCACATTTAATAAATCACCAATGGAACATTACTTCCACGAATTTTGACATGAGGGCAAACAAAATAGCTGTGTTTTGCATACATAACACTTCATCTCAGGCTCATGAATTTGCCAGCATGTCTGAAAGCAGAGCTGTAACTGCTGTCAAGGAAATAGGATGCAAACTGATAAAACACATGTGAGTATTTGCATAATAAACATACATAGGAAGGACTTTTATGCTCGTGAAATTCAGCTGACTTGATCACTTATCTATTGATCAGTCATGTCCGACACGCTAGTTTTCAGCTAATTATGAAACATAATAGTTTTAAAAAGAAAGTATCCCACCCTTAATAATTAATAAAAACAGGGGACACAAATGAGCTTATTATTACTAAATTTTAAGTGAAATCTACGTACAAATAATGTTCGTGATGATGGAAAAAAAAACCCCGAAAAACTAAGACTGGTAAAGATAGGGAGAAACGGAAAGATAAATAAAAAAGAAATAAACTAAATTCAAATAATAGTAAATAGAATAGAAGATGGCGTTTACAATAAAAGACTAAAAGAAAAGAAAAAGAAAAAGAAAAAGAAAAAAACCTACCACCAAAGATGCCCAGAATGCCGACAGACACGTGAAGTGAGCTGTACTCAGCCATGGCAGGAGTAGTTTTCTCAAGCGGGAACGCCGAGATTTATATTGAAGCGCGTGACGTCATCACACACGGAGAAACACGACACGCGCAGCAGGCAGACAGAAAACCACACTTCCCGGTGTCACTATCCTTTCTAAACGATCCTTTCTGTTATATTAGCTTCTTTCTTTCTTTTCTTAAGTGGGAAACTCCGCACTTCAATAGAAGTTTGTAGGAGACACAAATCTATCTATCTATCTATCTATCTATCTATCTATCTATCTATCTATCTATCTATCTATCTATCTATCTATCTA
>JAOWBL010000002.1:9786401-9797391 GCA_028564865.1 Zenarchopterus dispar
GGGATCATAAAAGTATTCTGATATCTATATCTATCTATCTATCTATCTATCTATCTATCTATCTATCTATCTATCTAAACAGAAGTAAGTTGTCACAGGTTTTGGGATGACTTAAGGGTTCAGCACAATATTGATGAGATGATGTTTGCTTTTTATATAATTATGCCAATACTCTATACACCGCATACAATTGTGAATACGTGTTCACACACTGAAATATTTCACAAATTAGAGCTTTTGATTTGCAAATGGTTCTTCCTGAAAGGGTAACTCAAGAAAGCAGTTATTGAGAGCAATGATTCAGCATTTTACTTCCAGGATTAACTGACTTCCTGGTCACGGTAATGCCCATGATGTCATTTTTGGACTTGAAGAGGTGGGAGGAGACACAAGAGGGAGGCAGGAGGAGGTTTCGGGAGCAGACTATAAAACCTCTGTCAAAGAGCGCAGCTTTCACACCTGTCCTGGAGAGCCCCAGAACCTACATCTCCACCTTCAGAGATACCTGTTCAAGGTGAGAACCGACTTCTGCTTCTGTTTGCTTCTAAATAAGTGCTTGTTTTCACAAGTATGGAAACCAAATGTGTGTTTTCATGTGAAAGTAAAACTCATACAGACAGACTAAATTAGCTAATGTTTGTTAGAAACTAAAAGATTTAGAGGAGTCTTGAGGAAATAACGGACTCCGTCTGCTTCCTGTAACCTTTCTTTACTGGTGTCAGATGTGTAACCCGATACCACACTCCTGGGACTCATTTCTCACCTGGCTCTGTAAATTTTTTATGTAAACATGCAGCAGGTGTCTTAGGAACAGGGCACAGATATCCACATCCTCCTCATATCGCTCAGGGAAAACAAAGCACACCTTTTGATCTAAAATTAAGGCCAGTTGAGGTAATCTAGAGGGTCTCTGTATTTTTTCATGAGTTCATTTTTTTGTGCGTGTTTTATAGGAGTCATGGCAAAGCGTGTTGCGGTTATTCTGTCGGGCTGTGGAGTCTATGATGGCACGGAGATCCACGAGGCCTCATCCGTCCTTGTCCATTTGAGCCGTGCTGGGGTGAAAGTAAGAGAAACGATGAAACAAAGAAAAACAGTTTCTTTTGAAAAAATCAGGCCCGTAATACATTTAGTATTAATAGCAGCTTCAAGGAAACAGAAAATAATGTGACTGTATTATGTACTGATGTTTGAATTCAGGTGAAGATGTTTGCACCAAATGCAGATCAAATGCATGTTGTAAATCACTGCGAGGGGAAACCTACGGAGGAGAAGAGAAACATCCTTCAAGAAAGCGCCCGCATCGCCAGGGGTGACGTGACTGACCTGGCCAAGTTAAATGCCTCAGAATTTGATGCCGCCATCATCCCAGGTGAGACCGACTTCGCCGTAAAGTAAAACATATAATGTACCTGAGTGTTTCACGTGAATCTTCTCATGCTCCGTCAGGGGGCTTCGGTGTGGCTAAGAACCTGAGTAACTGGGCTGTGAAGAACAAGGACTGCACCATCCAGCCACATCTGGAGAAGGTTATCAAGGATTTCCACAAAGCTGGGAAGCCTCTGGGCATGTGCTGCATCTCCCCCGTCCTGGCAGCCAAGATCCTGCCAGGCTGCGAGGTCACCGTGGGCCAGGACAAAGAGTGTGAAAAGTGAGTCAAACAGATTTTTGGTTTACATAAATGCTAACAGTTATAAGAAGAATTTTAGGGAATGTTTTCTTTTTTTTTCACCCCCTCTTAGGTGGCCATATGCTCAGACAGCAGGTGCTGTGAAGGAGTTGGGCTGCACACATGTGAACAAAGACGTGGACGAAGCTCACGTTGATACCAAAAATAAGCTGGTCACCACGTGTGCCTTCATGTGCAATGCTCCCATCCACAAAGTGTTTGATGGAGTAGGCGTTATGGTTAAAGAGACCCTGAAACTGGC
Organism: Zenarchopterus dispar; assembly: GCA_028564865.1. Taxonomy (NCBI): domain Eukaryota; kingdom Metazoa; phylum Chordata; class Actinopteri; order Beloniformes; family Zenarchopteridae; genus Zenarchopterus; species Zenarchopterus dispar. The sequence goes on from JAOWBL010000002.1 coordinate 9,788,333, forward strand.
TCAGTAAGAGTCTGAATGCATAACTGGTTGTATTTATTTTCTCAAAAATATGTCAGCTTTGTACACAAATGTTTTTTTCTAAATTTGAATCTGATGTTACACCATCAAAGTCTTCAATAAAATCTATCGAAATGACAGCTTTGCAGTTATTTTTCTTTTGCAGACATTAAACTATTGAAATAAGCAATAAGAGTCTACAACATAAATTTTTGATGGTGTTCTGATACACACACACACACATACACACACACACACACACACACACACAAATATATGTACACACCAACTGTTATACATTAACATGAAAGACATTGATCAGAGCAAAATATGTTTTGGCAAACACTATTAATGATTTCATAATCTCCAAAGGAAAAATATTTTGTTTTAGTGTTATTTGTGAGAAATTTACTTCAAAAAAGAGTAACAATAAAGCCAAGTGAAAGAGAGAGAGAGATTATGGATCTCTGCTTACAGGAGCCCCCTCTCATTGGTGCACGGTTCTTGCAAACTGTTGAGTGAGCAGAAATATCCTCTTCTACTATCTTTTACTGCCATCTCCAACTTAAACTGATTCACAATCCAGTGTTTTTGTATCAACACGGCTTTCTGCTTCGCTTTCAACGCTGTACACATTGACACCCCTCAGCACAGTCTTTTAGATGTCCAGATCCTTCCCATCATGATTTCACGAGTCGGTCATTTTTACTTGACATACCTCTCTCAGTTTTATATGGTTTTAAGACCAGCTGCCACCCAGGATGACATTTTATTGCCCTCTCTCCTCTCTGTGTACATTAAAAATGTTAGCAGCAGTGACAGACATGGCTCTGGTGTTTCAGCTGAGTTACACTGCTGGCTGTTGCCATGACCCGTTACCACCAGCTCATCAGCAACCTGGTGCAGCGATTCATTGAGGATTCGCCGGAGCTCAACATCTCCAGGACAAAGGCCCTGTGCAGTGGCGTCAAGAATAAATAAGCAACACACTGTTTTGCAGGCAGCTCAGTGGTCAGGCTCAGCTTGTAGAGACTTTTAAATATCTAGTCTCAGAGTTGGACACCTGTCTCATGTTCCCTCAACGTGCTCGGTAGATAAAAAAGCCCAACACCTGCTAAAGAAATGAAGGTCTTTTAATATCAGTAAACACATTTAAACTCTGGCTTACTGCCCTCTTATTGAATCCATCTTCTTCTTCAGTCCCTTGCCACCAAACACAAAGTTAATCAGGAAAATTAAATCACCAGCTCATCTTAAACCAGTCTTTCTAATGCGTGCACCCACTCTGTGATCAGGAAACGCTGCCTAAAAACCACTCTCTCCGTTCCAGCTCTCGCTATCAGACAGATCCCATAAAGTTGTGGATTTTATTTATTTAAGTTGTATTAAATGTGTAATAAAGGAGGGGTTGAATGTGCCATGTTTTCTATCTAAATCCTTTACATTTCATGCAATAAAAACACAATAACATTTATTCAACACACTGTATAAAGAGAGAAAAAAGAAATATGATCCTTTTATAATTGACAAAGATATTTATTTAAAGCTTTATGAATCACCACACACATTTATATTTCAGTTCAATATTGTGCAAAAACAGGCTACCACAGATATAAAGTTAGAAATACAACTGATGACATAGAACAAACTTTGATTTTTATTCATATATTGTTGTAATGTGTTAAAGCAAGTGTTGTCAAGACTCCAATAATTGTTTATCTGGTGTTTCTGGAGAAATGATTGAACTGATCGATCCCAGAAGCCAGCATTGCTGCATGAAATTTCCTGGGTCGTTCAGGATCCTGTCATCAAAACAAACAAAAAAAAACCCCAAACCAAAACCACAAGAAGATCAATATGCAGCGCATGACTAACATTTTAAAACTACAGACAACAAAAATGAAGTTTTTCTCACCTCGGTGGGGTATGCGCATGTAGGAACATAACGGATCACAAAGCCACAGCGCCTCCTCTGGGATGTGTTGGCATCGCTTGCGTGGACAAGAAGTCCGTCGTGGATCTGGTGAAACGGTTTTGATTTTTAAATAAGGTTTATTCCGCTTAAATTGTTTACAGATACATTTAGGACCATACATTTTGACTTACAGACATCTGCCCAGCTTTCAGGGGGCAAAGCACCGCTGCCTCCACCTGCACCAGCTCCTCTGGGATCTCCTGGTTGACTGACAGCATGTTTCCAGGGCGGATGGCTTCACGATGGGGCAACACGCCGGAGCAGTGGCTACCTGCAGGGCACAAGCCACACTTAGGAGGCGTGCTTATTTAGATTAATACGTTGTATGTGCAGTTTCATTCCTGTGCATCATTATTATTGTTAAAACATGTAGATTTTCAAGGCTCTCAGTTTTTTTTAAAGCTGTAATTAAACCAGGACTTTAGGTTTCAACTTAGATAAAAAGTAAAAGATGCAGTTTAGATACCTGGGATGACCTGAAGGGCACCGTTTTCTTTTAGTGAGTCATCAAAAGCGAGCCACACAGAGAGAACAGGCCCACCAGCAATACCCCAGTACCTGTGAACAAAGCAATTACAGTTAGTCAAAAAAAAGAAAGAAAGAAAAGAAAAAGGTTTTTCTATTTAAGTTGGATTCACCTTATGTCCTGGTGCCAGGCCACATATGGAAGTTCAGCCTTTCCATCACTGCCATCTGCTCTGGCTGGATTTCCTTCATTCTCCTGGATGTTGACTGGAGGGAGAGCCGGGTATTTGCAGATGAAACGGGAGTCCAGCAGTATGACATCAGGGCCCAGAACAGCTTGGACCACTTGCAGAACGCGGGGGTGTTTGGTCAGGTTCATCACCCACGGATACTGAAGATGAACATTGTGGAGGCTGTACTGAGTGTACTCTTCACCTGTGCATTCATACAGATATATTACACATTCATCTTTGGAATCAGAAAAATCATGGCTTTTCTCTCATGGATATAAAGTGCTGGAGTAATATGAGTTAAAAATGCACAGAAAATATTCTTTACAGATGGAACTGGAAGGAAATAGTATAGGTTTAATTTAACTTTATTTCCCTGCAGCTCCTGCTTTCTTTTATTTGCCCCCCACCTGCATTCCCAGATCCCCTAAATATTGCTTACCGAATTCCTCCTCCAGCTTAGAAAAGGCCAGTCTGGCCTCCCTCAGCTCTGCCTCATCCAGCACGGGCAGTGCTGAGAGGAAGCCCTGCTGCTTGTAGCTCTCCTGTAGTTCAGCCGCGGATGGAGTCATGCCTGATGCTTCGGGCTTCCTTCTTTCACGTTTGCAAGGTAGAAACTAACCCAGTTGGTAAGACAGTACTGCAAAGCCAGAGAGGACCGTTTTATTGCGGTGGGAGTTTTAGCCAGTTTTTCACCATTTATAAAGACTAATTTTGAACTTAATTTACACACGAAAATAAACACCACCCTGCTCACTCGTTCTGAAGAAGAAACCCTTTTCACACACTGAATCTGTCCTTTATGACCTCTGTAGACAACGCCCCTTTATCACCCTAAATGAAGGTTATGTCCGAGTTTGGAAGCATTTTGCTTGTTTTTAGCAGGTCCAGAGGAAAAACCCACCTTTGTTTTACCAGATGCTGAAACACTCATACTCCAGAGATACAAATCTACCTTGAAGCCTGTCAATTATCTAAATGTCAAAAAGCTACACCCTCCGCAACCAATGTTCATTTTTGAAGTTCTCATTAAAATTAAATTTTATCTGCCACTAAGCATATCTACTTTATGGGTAGAACACAAGTCAGGCTGCCATACCTGTCTGCTGTTCAGTCTTCTCCTGATTGCTGCTGCACTCTTCTGTGTGAGAGCTTATATAGTGGACACAGCAGCTTGTGGAAACTCCTACTCTTTTGTTGCCACCTTAATTAAGTACATTCTTATCACATGACCTATTGTTTCCAGGAAAAAAAAAAAAACTGAAAAGGGAAAATCTGTAATTGCATGCCAGTTGATGCTGTGGAATTGTGACAAACAGGTGTGCTGTGCTCTTAAAAGGTTTTCATCATTCAAAGTTAATAACTGAAGCCTTTTAAACCATTGCATCACAGATACTGGGAATTTACAGGTGAACCAGTTCATACTATTTTTGGTTTGTTTAAAAAATAGTATGAACTGGTTCATACTGCATCACATCACAGATATTTCTCTTATCTCAACCCCAACTTCAAGTTCTTTGTTCCTGCAGGGAATCAGAGAGATCACAGACAAAGACCTGTTTCACAGGTGCGTGATGAGGTTGTGGTGACAGGTGTGTAAGAAGGCAAATGAAGAGAAAAAGGAAGAATTACAAATCCCTTTCGTGGTTTCAGCCAAAACTGACTTCATTTAATCGTGATCAAACGCTATATTTTTTGGTGACACAATGTTAATGTGACAGCTGGGATAGACTCACACAGACCGCGGTGACTGAAGCAGGTGAAGATAATGAAGGAATGATGTGAGACCAGTGATTTTTCCAGTTCAGTCTTTTCCCTTCGTTTGTCTTAATATAGAATGGTGAAAAAAGGTAGAGTAAGATGTTTTATAGTTGAGAAAATGAAAGTAGCTCTATAAAGTGTTTACATTTTATGTTTTCTTTTTTTTACTCTTAACTCCCTGAAGCCAATATTCAAAATTGCTGTCAGTGTTTTTATATGTTGTTCTCTTCTGCACTCCCCTCCCCATGTATTAACTATACCTGCTTATCCCAGGGTCACATGGGGCTGGGCGGATCCATCCATCCGTCCATCCATCCATCCATCCATCCAAGGCAGGGGTACACAGTGAACAGGTCAACGGTCCCATTGCCAGGCCACAAATAAATAAACACTCACACACATGCGCTCCAATGGGCGGTTTTGATTCAATATAGAATACAGGAGGAAACACAAGTACTTGGAGAAAATCTGATGCAAGTATGGGAAGAACATGCAGGAAGCAGGAACCTTGTTACTGTAAGACAACAGTGCTAACCACCATCCTCCCACCCTGCCCCCTCCATTCACTTTTTTCTCAGAAACCCAAACAAGGATATTGGTTATTACTATTTTACGTTACAGCGACAACACGCTTCATTCCCGTCAATTATGCAAAGCTAGAGAAAATTTATAGACAGGATGAGTGGGTAATAAGGAGCAGTGAACAAATAATCTTTCGACTCTCTGTCTGAAAACTGCTGTAAAATCCCTCACACTGACTGAAAAAATGTCATGCTGCTCCCTGATGTCTCCTCGTATTTACTTTGCCAGTCTTCAGCTGTTACATGATGTCATTTCAGTACTTGCGCTAATTAGTCAATAAATCGGTGACTTATGACTTAACTCATCTGGAACAATGTAATTATGCTGAGAAAATATTCACAGTGGAAAATCCCTAAACAGTCAAGTACTATCTCTGTTGATAGGTGACAGCTGTTTGGTTTAAGATTGTGACCCATGACCAGGAAAAAAGGGCAGAAATTTTAACAAAGACAGAGAAAATACATGCAGGTTTTCTTTGAAACAACTACTACTTCCTTATCTGTCTTTCTGTAACTGGAAACACAATTCATAGAAAAGTTAGATGTGTGGTAGTTAAGTAAATAGTTGAAGAAACAAACACAATAAACATGGATTTGTTTAGATGACTCACTATGAAAGTCAAACAAAAGTTATTATTATAAAAAAAGGATATATAAATCTGACAAATTTTACAAAGATATGTAAGGAAAATATATATATATATTACATGTGTTAAATAAAGTATTAAAGTGATGATGAGTTGTCTGCACAACAGCTTTTTCTATGGGCATCACTCTGACTGACTGCAAATTTCTTACACATTCAGTGATTTTCAGTTTAGCAGGCTTAATCTGCTATTTAATTAACTCAGTTATCTAGATCACGATGAGATCAGGATTTTCTCCCTCTCAAAGCCTCAGCCCGACTCTTTGTCCCTGTTTGGGTGCTTGGGGCAGAGTGGGTGGTGCTGCTTTCTTTTGTCTCCACTTTGTGTCCTCTTGTCTCCCCCTAGCGGCTGCTGCTCGTTATTGCAGCGGTGGATGAGCACCGGCTCCTTGCTTTGAGACGATTTCTGCAGCAGCAGTCGCTGGAGCATCTGTTTGTCAGACCTCTCCCGTCTAAAGTCGTCCTCGTAAATCTTGAGCTGTGGGAGTGTAAGAACAACAGACAGCAGAATGAGTGAAAGTCAAAAGGCTTGAGATAAAAGGAAACATCCTTAAGACATTCAGGGAGCAGCTTGTAAACTTGAGGAACTGAATTTTCGGAGGAAGCGGAAAGTGTCCAAATTCGAGGATAGCTCTGTAAATAAAACGTTTTTGTGTGCAGCAGTGCCTTTATGTGGACATAATATGCAGACAACTGAAACGCTACCTGTTCCTGCAGCAATGCCACCTGTTGGCGCATCTCCTCCCTCTTCTTCCTCAGCCTCCGGTTCTCCTGAAGCGTGTGCTTGTGGTCGTTGTGTTCTGTCTGATATTCTGCTTCATAAATCTCAGTCTGCACAAAGAAGGCATCAAAATGGCAGCAAGGTGTTAAAACACATCTGGTTACTTCATGTACCTCTTTTAAATTTCCGACCAGGACGCGGGGCCACCACTAGGTGGTGCACTCCTCCCTCTGATTGAAGTCTATTTCAACGTTTAGTAAATCTTTACCCGGCAACAGTGGCCTGACATCAGTTCTGCAGTCTTCATGTTTGATATGTAAAACCTTTTTTTTGATGCTTTACTGAAGAGAGTGGCCCACCTGACATTTCAGTGCATCCAGTTGCTCTTTTAAGTCTTGTACTTCTTGCTGGGAGCTTCCCAGTGTTCCCAGTGGGGTGCTGCTTTGGCTTTTTCCCTGCCATTCTGCTTCTGGGTTGGGAGAAGCTGGGGGAAAGGAGGAAGGGGGGTTGTACCCAGAAACATGGTTGCGTGATAGGTCGAGCCCTCTGGAGGGATTACTGTCGGGACATGAACCATGACTTCCAGTCCCAGCACTAAAGCTGCCCTTTAGAGAAAAAAATAAGACCATTTAATGAGCAATAATATTCATGAAGCCAAGAAAGTACTGACTGATATTAAAATGACACAGGATCAGGTGCACAGACGCTTTGGGCAGAGCAATACCTGTTTGGCAGGTGTGCAGTCTCTCTCTGAGCGGTGCAGTTTGTCCTCCAGTAACCTGATATATTCTTGCAGCTCCTGGTTCTTCTTCAGCTCTGTCATCAGCGCCTGCTCATAATAGTCCTTTGCACTCTGCAATTTGAAATGCAGCACATTTAAACCACAAATTCTGCTATTTAGAACAGCTGCTTTAGGAATTTCCCCATGTGCTCTATCTCGTCCCACATCTAGAGTATAGGTCAATATACTCTAGCTCACTAGCTTGTGGTCGTGTGGGTGCTTGAAGTTTTGTTGTGTTTACTTGTTGATGCTCAGCTCTGAGGAGCAGTCGGCTGTTTAGCTGTTTGATGGCACCGTTCTCCAGCTCCAGAGCCTCCAGTCTGTGCTGCAGACCCAGCGTGGCGCTGCGGTACACCTGGTCCCAGTCGTCATTCAGCTTCATCAGCTGTGACACACCACCACCACCATTATCATCATCATCACATAAGAGCCATCACTGCCAAGGCCTCCACTGCAGCAATCAATAGTACCATTCATTTCACCATTACTGCTGTCATGCTCAGGCTGTCCCCACGACAACATTAGAACCTGACCCGAGGCGCTTCACTCTCCACTCTGCACTTCTCTGAATCTCTAAATGCATTGCACTTGCAGTTATTAAGCAGCTTGTTATTAAAATCACTTGTCAAAGGTTTTATAAGTGTGAAAAATGTAACTTATTTATCATTTTTCACAGCTTTGCAGTACTTTTCACAGAACGCCCACGTCTTTCCTCAGGTTTTCAGAGAGAACTAAATGTAATTGCCAGCAAACGTGATAAAATTTGAACCTTAAGAGAATTTTTTTCTGGTTTAAATGTTGTATACCTCTTTGTTGACTCTGCGGAGCTCGGTATTCTTGTTGAGCAGCAGCAGTTTTTCCTGGTCAGTGGAGGTGACTGTCAAACTCTCAGTGATCAGGGTGATCTGCTCGTCGTTGGACAGCAGCCTGTCACCCATGGGGCTCCCATCTCCGGTCCTGAACACACACCACCACGCAGTGACACAGAGTGAGGAAACTGTGCCCCATAAATAAAGTCATGATGATGAACATTTGACGAGGATTTCTATTATTAAGCAAACACATGCATGCACAAAAGAAAGTCAGGGTACTTTTGAACACCCACTCACGTAGAGTGCACTTACAGAGAATCGAATAGCAGCTATTATGCACACCCACGCACACACACACACACACATCCACAGCCACATTATGCAGTCAAGACACTCAGACATACAGATGCATGCACACAGGAATGTATTTCTGCTCCCCTGGCCAATCAAAGTCTCAGTTTACAGTCAGTACCCTGTGGAAACAGTGTGGGTGATGATCCTTGGAAAGTGTTGATTGTTGCTAAAATAAAAAAAGATTTTTTACAGACTAATTAGTGAAACCAGCTTCCATTTCCACCAGCTCTCTTGCAAGGCCTGGTTTAAAAGTAAAAGCTGACAAGGCAGCAGTGGAGAGACACCCCGAGGGGATCTGCTCATACAACTCTGCATGAACCCCCAGGCTTCTTCACACACATGCTGCTGGGCTACTGTAACCTCACCGAGCTTACTACTACAAAAAGTCACAATGTGCAATCACCTCTCATCCCCCTTAAGGCTAAACTCCCCCACAAATACATGCTTTTATCCACTTAGGTACACTGTCCTGCTATTCTGAAAACCTGTTACACAATTTCAGAGAGCAACACTGTCAGGTGATGAAGATGCAGGAACATGACAGTAAGCATATTTAGCAGCAAAATATGTCAGAAGAAGCATATTTTAGGGAGTTACATGATTTCTAAACATCCCAAGTACACACTCACAGGCCACTTTATTAGGTACACCTGGTATACTGCTGGGCATTTCTACCCCACCCACCTCTTTTCATTCCCCATGCATGTATTTGTTACTGCTGCATGTCATTAAATGT
>JAOWBL010000002.1:9810661-9823273 GCA_028564865.1 Zenarchopterus dispar
ATCCATCCATCCATCCATCCATCCATCCATCCATCCATCCATCCATCGTGCACATAGATCTTCATACAAACAGATACAAAGCTAAGCGATTAAACATCTACAATTTTAAGGGACTGATTTACAATTTCCACTTATTAAGATGACCAAATAAACACCGTGACTGTTTTTGTTTGCTCTAGTTATTCTTAGTGTTCATGGAGGCCTTTCAAAAATCCTTTTCTTCTGCGTTTTCAGTGCAATTAATGATTCATCAAATCCACTGCCCTAATTAAGTATAGAAACATGTTCCAAAGTTAATTTGAAGCAGTATGAGGATTAATCAATATGAATTAGTCAGATGAAGAGAGTATCTGGTTACAGTCTTATTAGTATGAAAGCCTCTTTTTGTGTCAACTTTCCTAGATCTAAAGGGAAAACAACTACAAGCATAAATCTTGTACTAAAAATACTGTTTGAAGAATAATCCCTTAATCGATTAAATGAGAACGAAAGCCTTGTGTAAATTTAAAAAAAAAAACATTTTAAAGATTATTTCTGCCCATAAAACAGGCTATCCAACAGTTTTCTTTTCTTTTTTTGCTTTGCCAAACCTTTTGTTTGCTTGATTCGTAAAAGAAAATAAATGTTTGCAAAGCAGGAAGTTGAGATTTCTAAAACAGTTAATGCTTTGTTTAAAAGTGCATTTAATTTTTATTTCATTGAAGCGACAGCTCTTATCACGGCTTTAATAACTGCACTTGTCTCCACCTTGTACAGTAACTGACAGCATGTAGCTTGCTGATCAAAGTTAACGTGCTGATCATTTGTGAATCGTCACAAATTTTGAAGGTGCCTCCATTATTTGTGCCATTAAGTCCTTTTACATAAAATATACATCTATTTATTAAAGTAAGTGAGACTTACATGTGCATTTCAGAAGCGTCCATGACAAGGACTGTTTGTAATGTCGATTGATTAGCACATTATGTGTCAGCATTTTGGATCAACATGTTCCGGTTTGGCCTGAGAGCCAGCTAGAGAAACACCAGCGGAGCGATCAGAGATAATCGGCGCTCTGACGGTGATTATCACCTGAATTTGTTAGCCCAATTTTTCTGCTTCTAGCTCCGTGTTCTTTCCAATAAAAAAAGAGACCTAATGTATAATTTTGCTCCACTTCCACAAAAGATACATTACTAATCCACCCTTCATGCGCAATTAACTTAATTCACCTGGAGCGAATATTTATAATCCAGAGCCATGAAGAAATAAAAACAGTTGCAGCAAAATAGAAGCAAATCAAGCCAGAAACCTGAAGCTAATTTAGAGCTGTAAAAGCCAAGTGTATCATATTTAACACATGAATTTCAGAGATCCCTGTACCAAGCATGCACTAAAATTGTTGTATGCAAATTAAAAAGTAAAATTAAAACTGCTGTAGTCAGTAAATTTCTATGGATAGCATATGAATCTATCTATCAAGGAATTTAAAAAAAAGAAACTTTCCAAAGATTATTTTTTGTTCATTTTGTTTAAAGGGTCAACTTCCAGTTCAAATCAGTATTATCTTTTATTATTCCATTTTTCCGGCGCTGTATTAAAGGGTGAAGACAAATTTCAGAAGTTCAGCAGCTCTGGATCAGGCTGAGTCTGAGCACAAATCACCATGGTGATCTGGATAGTTTTAAAAGAGAACCACCTTTAAGTGACCAGAAATCCTGGCCTTACATTCGACAGAGCTCACTAACTAACTGTCTTACCTTACATCGAAGTTCACCCCTCCAGGTCTGGGTTCAATCTGGCAAAAAGCAGCAGATGTGGCTGCAGTGATAATGAACACTGAGCTACAGCTGGCTCACAAAACCACACCTGATGGTTTTACATCGCCTCACAGATGTGATATTGACAAAAGTGTTGGAGGAACACAAATCTTCACCAAACAGATTTTGGTCTTTTGTAGAGCGCGTTGTCTCTGAAATGTTGTGTATTGCATCATTCTTCACTTTTCTTCTGCATATACTACATTTTGTGGCAAACCTTTCCACTGTACATGATGTTATGTGAATTTCATTTTCAGTTTACAGTGCACGCACTCTATTTCTTACTTCTCTATAAGCTATTAGCTGTTGATAAATTTGGTAATCTTAAAAGAAAATTGTGACACAAAACATTCATCTGGTTTAAAAGAAAGCTACTTTTTCTCACAAATAGTTGAACTAAACAAATTTGTACATAAAATAAATTTCCACAGTTTACTGCCATTGTCTAAAAGCATCTAATCATTTTGTCCAACACAGCTTAACATAAATTATTTTGTTTTCCAGTGTCAGCAACCAATTTACTCACATTTACTGACATTTTTGAGGCATGAATTATTTTTAGGATTTTGGGTTGTTTACTGCCGTTTGCAGAGGTGTGATAATTGCAATTACAGCTTATAGAATTTTAAGTCTTTACAAAAATAAATAAATAAATGGCTAAGTGATAGCGAAGGGCTAGTTCAGACATCTGAAGCTATTATAAGTGTGCTTGTCTTAATACAGACCTGGTAAATTGTGAATCCGTTTCTCCTTTAGGCCGTCTTTTCTGATAAACTGTTCCCCAGCGACAGCAGCAGTAAAAACGTCATATTTTAACCATTTGTTAATGCTCGACAACCCGCAGAAACAACTCTCAAATACCCTCTCAGAGTGAAAGATTGAAGAAAGCTGTTATCAGTTTGTAGCTCTGTTAGTATTAGACCTACTACAAGATGAAAAGTCCTGAAAAACACACACACACACACACACACACACACACACGTGTTCACAGAGTGAATCATGCAGAAATCAGGGTTATCTTCCTCTAATGTTTTCTCCTTCATGGCATTAGCTGATACTCGCTGGCTGTATGTCTTTATGCTGGATTATAAAAAAACAGAATCACAATTGATCTTGTCGAGGAATTTTAGTCCTTACCTGATCTCAGTTTGCACTGCTGAGAGCTACTGCTGAGATGAAGTTCTCTTATCTTGTTAATTGATGGTCTTCAGGTAATGTGGGCGGCACAGTCTTCAGCAGGCAGTAGAGTACATTCTCCGGAGAGGAGTCTGCCTATAATGAAGAGCACTTAGACCACCTGCCGGGAGACCACAATCATGATTAAAAGTCACTAAGAGTTTCGTCTGACTAAAACAGATTTTCACAGATGACTTGCTGAGATGTAATGGGGAGATAAACTCGCAGATTGTTATATGTCAATATTAAAACGTGAGGATGGTAATATCCATACACTTTCCAGTATACCTGTATTCAGATTAAAAATACAAAGGAAACGCAGGAATAAAGCTCACAGCACTTTTGCTCATAATCATAATATTGATGATAAAATACAAAGCTTAATCAAAAAAAGTCGGGATAGCATGCACAAAAAAAGAATCAGCTGCATTTAAATTGTTAATGCACTTTTATTGCATATCATAAAAGTTGTAACAGTGAAGCTTTCACAGCTTCGTAATGCTGTCTCCCTTTCTTATGTCACTTAAAACAGTCTGGCTTTTAAGGTATCAAGCAATGAAACATCTCAGATGCAAGGGTGAAAGGTGCCTCCCATGCCCTCTTATTCAGGTTCATTGCAGATCTGCCTGGCCTCAATTCAGACTCTGCATTAGATGGTTCTAGTTTCCATTTCCACTAGAATTGGACAAAACTGAGATATTGCAAAGACATGCCTGCAATTGAAACGCCTACAATTCGATTAAAGGGTCAAATGTTGGCAAATCTTTTTATGCTTACATGAGGGGGGTTTTGGGACGTATTATTACTCTAGTTTAATCCAAAAGTATAATGGAAGCACTTTTTTTTTTCATTTTTCTGTCCAGTTCATCCTAAACCAGCTCAGCGGTGCTTGAGTCTGGAGACTGAGCTGACCACTTCATGTTTTTAAGCTCACTATCTTGTTATTTGTTTTTTCCTAAGGTAGCTCTGGAATAGCTTGGACTTATGTTTCGGGTCATTATCTCGGTGTATGATGGATCCCCGACAACTAGGTGCGTACCAGAGACGTAGCTGTTGTGGTTCAGGGTGCCTCTCACTCTGTACAAGTCACTGACCCTGAATCCAACAAAACACCCAGACCATCACACTTCCTCCTCCATGGCTGACACCTGATTTACAATTCTGAAATGTACATTATTTTTCAGTTTTGGGTAACTTTACCCTTTTATTGCAACTACTGGTAGTTCAAGACTTAACTTTTGTACCATTTGAAGCTATTCACTGGTTTTGAACATCTCATTTTCAACTAAAAAAAAAAAAAAAAAAAAAAAAACTCTACAACTTTTGACCAGTAGTGTATGTCATCAGCTCAATGTTAAAAAAAAAAACATACAGTACATCACCTATTTGAGCTGGTATGTCAAAGAGAAGTTGAAAATTCATTTCTGATGGAAAGGAAGGTGGTCTGGTTATGTTTCCTGGTGGTGAGCCACTGTGATATTTTTTTCAGTGCTTATCCTTCATGCCGGGACAAGTTACTTTTATTTTCAGGTAAAAAGTAGTGTGGGCATAGAGTCTACACCCAGATTCATTGGCTCTCTACGCTGGGGGAGATGAGGTCTTTTCTGTACTGAGACCTTGCCAAGATGATGATATTCTGGGGAAATGGAAGATAAATCAGGTGGTCAGGTGTGCTGACCTAGCTTCTAATGAAACTCGATTCTCCAGAAGGTGGCTGCCTTAAAGGCAGGATGAGTGTGAGTTATAACTCCATCTGACTAATCAGCCTGTTTCCCAATTTACTTACATGTGTGAGTTATGAACCTTTAATCAGTGGACACCTAACACAAGAGGGTAGTTTAGAGAGGAGATAAAATAGACCTGAAGAATTTCATTAGAATTACCAGAGAGAAAGAGTTAACTGAAGTGCGTATATTGTGATTGATATCGCAAATGACCATCTAAAGTGTCAGCTTAAAGAGGTGACTCCAATGGTAAACATTAGAGTGCCACATTTAATCAAAGAAATTAGCTTCAGCTTTTTTTAAATCTGGATTGGTATGGAAAATGAAAGATGTTAAATAGAGATATCCTCATAACTGTGTCTATGATGAGGGTCTTAATGTTGGGATGAGCTGGCTCATCATCATCTTGGGAAGGGAAGTCAGCATCAACATGTCCCAATTACCCTCCACATATCCACTCAGTGACCATAAGGAGTTCAGCTGTGATGAGATTGGCTCTTCCTTCATGCAGGAGTTTCTCATTTTTGAAGTGGCCAGGGAAACTTGCAGGGGTGGCTGCTGCTTCGCATTAATTTTAGACTTTGGTTGGTCAGAAAAAGGTCTCTCCTAGTGTCAGCCTCAGTGTCTGTTGTCTATTTCTGTTGTCAGGAATTCTCATGCATCCAGAGTGGCAAGCTCATCATTAGTTTGTTCATTACCATGAAGAGCTTCCCTGTAGTGGCCTTGGTCTGCTAACATCCTAAATCCATGATCTGTTGTTCCAGAATTATAGACCCTAGAATAATTAAGGAGTTTATACTTCTCTTCTTCATATGGGATGATTTCATATTTTTATTTCATTGACAAAGCTTGTGGAAGACAAAAATGTGATATTCTGTCATTTTAATAAGGACTCAGCTCAGGCTAAAGCCCTTCCTTCAGAGGAATAAGTTACCTGGAGCAGTTTGCTTGACTGGAGGATGAGGAGGATGGTTGCTGGTGCTGGAAACAGGTCTCACAGGAGCTGGGAGTGAGCTGATATTCCTGGAGTGGACTGGGGATTTGGTAAGCAGTGGTTAGCAGTAAGATCTGTTCTGCTGAATGGAATATTTATGCTTAAGTAGATAAAGTACTAAAGTGCAGAGTTTGGAGCACTTGTTCAGTTGGTTTTAACAAAATACCTTGAGAATGGTAAGATTGTTCTTTCAGATAGGACTGATAAGACCAATTTTAAGGGGATTTCTTGACAGATTCAGGCAAGTTTTGATAAATGAAAAAGGAAACTTCAGACAGAACTGATTGAAAAATGGCATCTGACAAGGAAGTGATGACACTGGCAGAAGACCTGAGACACAAAACCACACACTGAATAAACTGGAAGGAACAACAACAACAACAAAGGATAAAATACTGGTACATTTAAGTTGAGGGGTGGCTGTTAAACAACTGTGGGTACATGGACACAAATATACACAACAGCCTTCAAAGTACGGTACACTTCGTCTGGGGAGCATACTCTGTTTATGTCTTCTAGAAAAGATGTGGAATATTGATTCGTGGGACCACAATACACCTTTTGGCTGTGTGATGCAACAACTGACCCCATCTTTGGACAAGATTACGATAAAGCTTCTTTTATGCACAGTTTGGCTTTAAATGACATTTATGAATATAGCTCTGTACTGGAGCAGTTGACAAAGATTTCCCAAACTAAGCTCCTGATCATTTAGTCATATTATTTGTCAGTGAAGCTTCTTGATGCAGTGTCATCTCAAATTCCTCCAAAATCTTTCAGTCATTTCATGATATTTTGTGCTATTGAAGAATACTGGATACTGCCTTTAAACTAAATCATGATTACAAATGACCTACATCTTTTCTTTTCTTTTTTAAAAAATTGTCTTTATTCACACAAATCCTTCAGCAATGATCTGTCATTGGCTTTGTAAAATCACAGATTAGAGTTTATGTGTTCCAAATACGCTGACAACACCAAGCCCAACATGTGTAAAAGGTGAATAATGCACTTATAATTGAAAGAGAAAAGTCAAACTAAGGAAATATTCATGAAAATATGCATGAGTCTTTCATTTAAATGAGTAAACTATAATCAGTTTTTCGAGTTTGCTGCAACAGTGCACAGGAGGACGTTGCATCTAATTTAGGTGAAAGCACTTTCATCCTTCCATCTCGTACAATCATGGCTGCCGATCGCCAGGTTTTTGTCTCGTTTCACTCACAAGCAAAGAAGAATTAACTCTGCCCTTTGAAAGTGGATCAAGCCAAAACAGCTGTATACCAGCCTCTATTAAAACTGAGCCCACTTTAAAAGACTTGCATTCATCTCATTGTGAAAATTAGCTTTGTTGTAGTAATTATGTTTGTAAGTTTGCCCTCTGTGATTAAGATAGCAGAATGAGTTGATGTGTGAAAGTTTCGTGTCAGCTTTAATAGCATCTTTGTCACACTCTGTGCTCCAGTTAATATCTGATCATATTATTTTCATTCTGTTATTCGTTTATCTTCAAGCTCAGAGGCTGGATATATTAATTTCACCCCCTTTTATTTTGTTGACAGGGTTTCTTTTGTATCACTCATGGAAAATGACACATTACCCTTTTTCATTATAGTACACTGAACAGAGTTAATAACTAGTTTTCCCAAACCAAAAAAAAAAAAATCTGAGAAATGATAAATCAGAGAGTATTTATTGGCATTTTCATAGTCACTGATACATCATTTTCACCTCAAGTTTCAGTCTGCTTCATATTACATGATCTGTAACAGATGAATATTGGAGGACTGTCAAGAATTTATAGGAAAAGTTGCTAATCTATATTTCAAGAAAGCAAAAATATCCATCTGTCCATCTTTGTACAAGAGGCTGGGTTGCACTCTGAGCCGGTCACTGGGCCACACCAGGCCCACAACCAGACACACTCATTCTTAAAGCCAATTTAGACTACCGATATATCATACAAGGTTTCAGACTATAGGAGGCAACTGGAGTACCCAGAGAAAACCCACACAAGCAAAAGGGAAACATGCCAGCCCTGCACAGAAAGCCCAGATTCAAACCAGGAACCTTCTCGCTGCGAGGCATCAGGGCCAACCACCAAGCCACCATAGTTAACATGTGAAATGTATGTTCAAGAGCCTGGAATGGACAGGATACCTGTCCAGGGTGTACCTCTGCCTATTACCTGTAATGAGCTGGGATAGGCTCCAGCAGACCCCCGTGACCCTGTACAGGATTAAAATGGGTTTAGAAAATGAATGGATGGATGGATGTTCAAGAGCATTGAAATCATGGGCGTTGTATATTTTCTTTAATACATGTGCACAATGTTTTCATGATTTATGTAAACTTAAAGTCTCCAACAAAGAAGAACAAGCCAAGCCAAGACTGGGTTTCATCTGATGAAACCCAGTCTTGACTTTTCACAAATACAGCCTGAACTTTGGTGAGACTCTTAATAAACTGAAACCGCTTTTGTGCTCATGTTAAGTAAACATACGTGGTTGTGGACACTAAAAGCTGTTTTCTGTGGAATGTGCTCCAGTTTTTATCCCATGCAACAGTAAAATCTCTCATAAAATTTAAAAGACTGGCGAGGCAGTGCTATGGTTAGGAAATTAATTAAATATCATAATGTAGCCATATTGTAGTGGTGGGAGGGCAGCTCTATGGAATTTCTAAATGTCCATCTGTTGTTGTGGTATTTGGAAAGGTTATTAAGAATGGCTTAATTTTGAACGGCACATTTTATTCTACATCTTGGTTCGTGGTGCAAGAAAACATGTGCAAAAAAGCTGATACCAGAGCAAAAAAAAAAAAAAAAGGAAAAAAAAAACAAAACATATTGATTTCTTGGCCTTAATTTCTAACTGGCACATCTTGTTCATTATATCATGTTGGCACTTTTGATGTACAGTCCACTGAATGCCATTTCAATCAATTATCGCAGTTACTCACACTATATTTTTAGAACATGGTCATGTTGAAACAGAATTTGACTTGCCAGTTTTCAACATGTCATTTCCCTGGCAAGTAGAGGCTCTAACAGAACATGTGGTCTGTCTGTCTTTTGCCAAATGTCTCACTGGGTAAAGGTGCTGCTCCCAGCTAAAAGCTGTAATATCTCTCGCACCTGCCAAGTGTGACCAATAACTGCATGCCTTTCAGGCTCATCAGTCTGGCAGACAGTAAATCAGCAAGGTCTCCTGCAGAAATCCTGAAGCACTGCTGCAAGGCACAGACAGCACTAGTGCATACGTTCCTGCAGGCTTGCCCGTCTGATGAGATAAGCTTGCATTTGACTGAAAACAATTAGGTGTTTTTTTTCTCTTGTGGTGCTTTACAAAGTTCTAAAAAGGCATTTTGAGCATTTTTGATGCAGGAATAGATGACAAGGTACCATCCGGAGGGATTGCTTTCAGCCTTTCTAAAAAGACTGAACCATTACTTTGAATGTAGTTCCTCAGGTTGTCTTTTGTGGGAGCATTAGGGAAGAACTGACACACTGTACTTGTGTTCCTACTGGCGCTGGATTTTTATGTGTATTTGTTATGAGCTTATGCTGATGCTCCCATATCTGTCTGCGTGAGCGCATGTTTGAAGTGGGTTTCTTACTGAGTCAAAAGCTTCAGCCTGCAACGAGAAAATTTTATGGCTCCAGACAGACAGATGTTCCTCTTCAGATAATGATCGCAGTGTGGAACTTGGCTGTGAGAACAAAGCCATCTCCTGTGATTACGCTCTGAACCTGGGGAATTCTTGGTCCGTGGTACAGTCGAGACCCAGCTGATTGGAATCACACGGAGTAAATGATTAATGCATATGTGGTGGTTTCTATTTTTATACTAACCACGGTGGCTATTTGAAGCAAAAATGTTGAGGATTCACCATCTTCCAGCCTTGTTTTTGCTGCAAGTTTGAAAGTGCGCTGAGATAAGAGAGTGAGGAATCTGGCAGATGCCTGAGCAGAGGCTATTTTTGAAAAAGGAGAAACATCAGAGCCATGTGTAATCTCCATCGTCTTGACTAAATAGTCCCAAGCAGCTGGAGGAGGAGGATGTGAACATGTGATTACCAATGGCAGCAGCAAAGATGTGACTGAAACACAGAACACACATAAGACCCAGCGGTCATAAAACACAGCTGGAGTGACACCAACACGTAAACACTCTGTGTTTAGCATTCATCACTTCTTGACTGACAGCTTCAGGACCTCTTCGAGAGAGACCTCGTTTCTTGATAGCTTGAGGTGAAAAAGGTGAGGGTTTCAAAAATCTTTTCTGACATCAGTTGACAAGCTGGCCACCACATTGTGATGCATGGGGTAGAGAGCCTTAATGTGACTAACAGCCTCAGGTTTTGGCTCTCACGGGAGGCTGCAAGCTTAAGCTGTGATATAAATGTGGAGAGAACAGAAAATCTCATTGTGGAGGGAAAATCTATTTATCTGAGAAAGGACTGTATGCCCCCAAACGAAACCATTCGCCGGCTCAATAATAGGCTGCAGTGATTATCCAATATACCGAAGGCAGTGATTGATATGAATTGGTAATGCTTGACACGATGGACAAGAAATTAAAAAAAAAAAAATCTGAGCAAAATTTGAGAGACTGCTACTCACATCCTATCACATCCATTGCAGAGCGTTATGTATTTATGAGTTGAGGAGGAGTCCAAGCATTTTAGTGGCATCTAGAAAACAACATGCTGCATCCTTCATGAGTGGATGTCAGTTCTTGCCTTGATAACTGTTGTCAAAATGTTAGTGCTTTAAAACAGGTAAAACAATAGGATAACACTAAGGTAAAATGTTCATTTTTCTTTTTGTCCTCCATCAGTCATCTTGGAGCCCATAAAATGTATCGTGGGAACTTTTGTAAAAAATACACACTCCAGCATGTAAGCCACTGAACTAAATTAGTCCCATGGAAACAAGTCAAAAATGTTTCCAGTCTGAGGTTTCAGTTAAACTTACCCTTTACCACTTTAACTATACTGTTATTAGTTACATCTGTTCAGCTGCCCCTCAACGGAAATAGCTTATCAACCAATCACATGGCAGCAGCTTAATGCTTTTGGGCATGTAGATATAAGGACCTGCTGAAGTTCAAGCCAAGCGTCAGGTTAGGCCAGAAATGTCATTAAAGTGAATTTCAATGTAGCATGCTTTTAGGTGCCAGATGGGCTGCTCCATGTATTTCAGGAAGTGCTCATTTTCTGGGATGTTTACACACACACATACACACACACACACACACACACAGCGAGAGAGAGAGAGAGCATCTAAAGGATTTGCAGTAAATGGTCAAAAAAATAAAAAAAGGCAAACTTCAATGAGTGGGTGGCAGTTCTCTGGGTGAAAATGCTTTGTTGATGCCAGAGGTGAGAGGAGAATGGCCAGGAATGCCCTGGTTCAAGATAAAAGAAAAGCAAAAGTAACATGTAGAAGATAATCTCTTAACTCAGAATATGTCGATCCTGGAAACAGATGGGTGACAGCAGCAGAAGGGCACACCTTGTGACTCTCTCACAGCTAAAATGAGGGAAGTGAGGCGACATTTTGCATGGGCTCACAAAAAACTGACAAAGTTAAAGATTGGCCAAATGTTACTTTGTTGGATAAGCCTTGATTTCCAGCGAGATTTTTCACTGATAGGGTCTGACTGTAGCCTAAACAAAATGATGGTACGGCTCCATCCTGCCTCATATCGGTGGTTCAGGTTGGTGCAATAGCGATGAGAATTTTTTTTTTTTTGGCACTATGTAATGTTTATATGCCTCCAACTACCTTAGATCCTCTCATTCTCCATGCCTTTATGACCACAGGATACTTATCTTCTGATGGCTCCTACCAACAAGAAAAGGCACCAAGTCGCACAGATAAAATCTCCTTATACTGGTTTCTTGAACATGACAATGAAGTCCCTGTACTCAGATGCTCTCTGCATTCACCAGACCTCAGTCCAGCAGAGTATCTTTTTGGATGGAAAGATTTGCATTACAGATGTGCAGCAGCTTTGTGGTTAGCATGGGCCAAGATCTCCTGACCTTGATGAATCTGTGCCTCAAAGAATTTAAGGAGCTCTAACCTGATACTACCAACTTGTACCTAAAACGGTAGACTGGTGCTGTCTACTCACTCCTTTACTTTTACCAGAGAAACTTGCAAATTGCAGGAATTTTGAATGTAATAGAGTCCCATAAGATCAGTTTTTGCAACAATAAGTACACTCATTTTTTAAAATATTTATAAATTGGAATTGAAAGACAGGGTGGTGTTACATTTTCCTAGTTTAATCAAATTTCTAAAAAGCTTACAAACTTGAGATTGAAGTATTTCTTGCACTCTCAGTTGTGTGTCCAAACTTTGTTGTAAATTAGCATACAGTCCAAAAGTCTAACACTCTGAGGGAGAGATGGAACATGGTTCTTCTAACATATACCTTCATGTGTTTGTTTTTTGAAGATTTGGCGGATTGTAGCTTCTAAGTGATAGAGTCACAGTTGATTTGAAATCTGGTGACCATAAAAGCCTCTGTGCACAACTAATCATTTTCATATTCATCAAAATATACAGTGACCCTTTGTGGCCCCTGGATGGGGGGAATTATCCTCAAAGAAGTGCCCATTCCCATCAGGACACAAATGTTTAATCACGGGATGGAAGTGATTACTCAGGACAACTTTGTATTGATTTCCAGTGACCCTTTTCTCTGAGGGATCTGTGGATTCAAACAACGTCAGCAAAATGTTTTCATCAGCATAACAGAACCACAGAATTTTTTCTACTCTCTAATTTTTTTTTAACCTATTTTTAAATTTTTGCATTAATGAAAGGAACCTATCCATATTTTGGTCACACACAAAGATATAATTTATAAACAAACACACATAAGCATACATACATGTACACACA
>JAOWBL010000002.1:9841083-9855324 GCA_028564865.1 Zenarchopterus dispar
TATCTATCTATCTATCTATCTATCTATCTATCTATCTATCTATCTATCTATCTATCTATCTATCTATCTATTCATATAATATTTTATGGTTAATGCATGCTGATTAATTCTAGTGGGTTCACATACTTTTTCCTGATACTGTATCAGAGTTGTAAATTGTCATCTTAATTTGTTTATACTCACTTCTTCAACCAAATTCATTACTATACTGTCATTTACCATGAGATTAGTTTTTTTTTTTTTACCTATGACACAAACTTATACTCATATAATTCTAACAGTTTAAAACTGAATTCCTCAGCATCTGTCAGGAGTTGAATGTGTAATGAATATTAATACAGTTAAGGTTATCTTCCATACGCATGACACATCACTGACATGTTTCACATATAAGTTAAAAAAGGAGCCAAAAATCACTCAGGTCAGGAGCCCTTTGGCGTAAAAATACCAACAAAAAAAAAAGAAAGAAAGAAGGAAAAAGAAAAGTCAAAGAGAAAAACATTTTCGGTTTTATGAAACTTCACCCTCAGTTTCTGTAAAGAAAATCTCTTAATGTCATTAAGGTTATAAGTCAACAGAGATAGTCTCAGACAGATGTCATATCTGTCTCTGTCAGCCTCTGAGATGAGTCCTACATCTCCTGGTAGGCTCATTAAATGAACTCTATTAGATTTCACAAATCTCTCCCCTGCTCATTGAGGGTGAGAGAGGGAAACACAGATGCACTTTTAAGGAAAGATGGATGAAGCGCTCCCCTGTCAGCCTAATTAAATGGAATTTCAGCATAATAAGAAAGCTCAGATCAATAATACAATGCCACAGAATAAATCAATGCCACAGTGGGATACCCACTTCTATGCCCATTAGACTGCCTTGTTGACTACAGAAGCTACTATCCTTGAGTCCTTCAGTTGTCTGTGTGTCTTTCTGGGGTGTTACTTAATGCAAAGCACCATTTCCAAAACTTTTAAAACTTCTTATTCTTTTTCCTCACAAAGATCTGTTGCATGGATATGAAAAACCAACTTCCATGGTTTTCTTTATGAAGTGCAAATCCTGAGTGTGCATGCTTTATTTTACATCCATTTAATGAGCTTCCTTAATGGGAGTCAGAGCCAAAATATACTGAGATATTGAACAAAATCCCCCCCTTTTTTTACCCACTGCTTCTTAAGTACTGCAAGGACAAAGAAGTTATGAAGCTTTATCCTGAAGCATGGCCTACTGTCGGATATGATATGCAATGAATTTATCCTTAAATAATGCATTTTTGCATTTTAGAAAGGGTATGAGAAAATCCCCACATCATTCATAAAAGAGCGAAATTTTCTCCCTGTAGATCCCAGTTCAGGCTTTTTTTATGTATTGAAACAGATCTACTAACTGTACAGAATAAAGACAATCTGTATAAAAGTTCCCTATTTCTCAAAGCATCAATGGAAAAAAAAATCTAAATATAAAATACTCACTGCAGGGATATCAATTTGAGAAACCATATTATAGTGTAGTAATCATGAAAGGATTTCAGGAGAAAATAGTCTCTGTGTACCTTTTTGTTGTGGTATAAATGCTCTCTTACTTTAATCCCGTCTCTTTCTAGGATGTGATCTCCTCCCTGCAAGACCGCCTCTCACTGCGCTACATTGAGCACTTTGCCCTGGTGCTGGAGGCAGGTGGATTGGACCAGAACCAGAGGTTGCATCTGCTGCAGGAGAACCAGCCACTGACACATGTAGGAGACCAGCTGATGACGAGTGACTGCACCTGCAGGAACTTCACATGCTCATCAGTACAAAATACAACAAGCTTAAAAGTCGAATCTATCCAAACTCACAGCTGCAATAACAGTGTTTCTTGCTTTTGTCTGAGTATCTTCGATCTCAGATCATCTTTACTGGGTTTCCAGATACAGGTGTTGTGTAGGAATAGTATTCTAATATATATTTGGTGTCCAGGCTGAAACTCGAAGTTGAAATGAAACTGCTCTACAATCGATAGCATTTTGTTTGTACAGCATGACACTTTTCTCAGTTTTATTTATTTATTTATTTTTTGTTAACTGCCATGCTTTTCACTGGCAATATTTGTGGTTGTTTCAAATGTTGGTTTCTTTGTGGCTCTACATTTTTAGGCATATTCCTCATCTTAATTAAAAATCCCTACATATGAGTAACTCACTGTGGCAACTGCAGAGATGATCCTGTGACACATTATGGGAATAACGATGCAGTTGTTATCTGGATGACAGTGCTGTATTCCCTCAGGTGGTGCACAGAACGTACTTCCAAGGGATGAAGTGTCTGTTCCGCATCTGCTTCTTCCCCAAGGACCCTGCAGACCTGCTAAGAAGGGATCCTGCTGCATTTGAGTACCTCTATATACAGGTGAATTGAAGGGAAATTTAAACAGCTGTTCCGACAACTGTCTCCCCCAAAGTAATGCAGATGCAAAAGAGCAGCAAAAGTTCCTGTAATAGATACGTACACTGTATTATTTGAAATATGTTTGCATTTCCTGCCTTTGAATGTTTAGAGTTTGAAGTTATACATTAACAGAATTAGGTTATGATAGAACAGTTCTATAAGTCTCTTACAAAGTTGTTTACAGTCACCCTGGTACAAAACAACACTTTCTCCTATCCTCACAGAGTCGTAATGACGTCATCAAAGAGCGCTTCGGCATGGACTGGAAGTCGGACATCACGTTAAGATTGGCCGCGCTCCACATCTACATCACTGTGTCCTCTGCAAGGCCCAATCAGAAGATCTCTCTCAAGCATGTCGAGTAAGTCTGCAGACTTTAGCCGTTCCTGATGAACTTCTGCGATATTATGTTTGGGGGAAAAAAGATGGAATAAGGAGTTTCATAGCTTCATCTATTCATTCAATAATATCTGAATGATTAATAATTAATCCTAATAATATTAAACACTCAAATTACTCATGGATCATTTTCCATGAGTAATTTGAGACATAAATGTATCTGTTTCTTTGTAAAAATCACATCTCCCCCTCAATTTTCCCATTTATTCCTTAAAATGTTCAACTTAGGAAGTAATTAGCTTCTGCAGAAGCAGAGCAGATCTGAGTGTAATAGACTCAGAACAGCCATGACAAACCAGAGGTTATTGAGGATGTTACCAAGGCCAACTGTCCCTACCCATGGGATAACAAAACTTTATTGTCTCCTCAGTCAGGCCGTCTTGCTTGAACATTGCTTTTATCTTCTTTGTGTACAGAAATGTCCCATGTCTCTCTTTGCTCTCGGTCACAGAAAAGAGTGGGGACTAGAGCCTTTCCTTCCACTCACTCTGCTTCCAACAGTCAAGGAGAAGAATGTGTGTAAAACCCTGTCTCAGCTGCTGAAGACTTACCAACATCCACCACCATCAGGCAACAAGGTTTTTCTGTTTAACAACATTTCAATGTCAACTGTAACCATTTTATATTTACATAAATTCAAAATTCACTGAACTTCACTGCAGGTCTGCAAATTCCTGCATACTTGACAGAATTAACATACAAATCTCAGTACTTAACTGCTTCTTTTGCAGGAGATTTTACTTTATTGTTGTATATATTTATTCCTGCTTGATAACAAGTCCTCAAGCCCCTAGCCCCTATAGATTTAACTGTTGCATAAGATTTTATGACCAGATCTGTGGCTCAACAGTGCCCCCAGGTGTGTATAAGGAGTATGTGCTCCTGAATGGACGTCTCTTTCAAAGATGAGCGTTTGTTTTATCACTTCCCCGGCAGGTCCCTCCACTACAAGGAAAGCTGCAGTACATGCGAGTGCTCAACGATCTTCCTCCTTTTGGTGGAATACTCTTCCAAACTGTTGGACTGGTAATACATTTTTTACAATTAAAAACACATCTGCATGTTTTTTTTATACATTATCTCTTGAGCCTTTCTTGTAAGCCACTGTCTTTGATGTACATATTTAAAAGAGTAAAGGGCTTGGTGAAAGTATGTATTGTGAGATATGAATATCTAATTATTTATAAATCTTTCTGCATTCTTATTCAGGATGAGAAACAGTCTGCTACAACCCTACTGGTGGGCCCTCGACATGGCATCAGTCACGTGATTGATCTGAAAAACAACCTCACAACAGTTCTGGCTGAGTTCAGTAGGGTGTCCAAGATCCAGCTCTATCGAGAGAGTCAAGGGGTGGCTCGTGTGGAGGTGTCAATTCATGAGGCCAAGGTATTACAGCTCAGACTCTGAAGATGAAAATGGCTACAGAATTTAGCTACAATTTAGAGCTGCTCTACAGTTTAAACGCTTCATTTGGTCAGCTTACGACAAAATGAGCAGGCAATACTTATTGCCTGTCCTCTAAATAGTCTCCTAATTCCCCTCCCTACCACCTCCTGCAGCCTCTGGTCCTACTCATGGAATGGCCTGACGCCAGTAACTTTGCGTGCCTCATCTCCGGCTACTACAAGCTATTTGTTGACCCTAAACGCACCATTTACTTTCGGAACCCTGGTCAGTCTCAGCTGACCAAGGCAGGTAAGTGACTCATTTCTTAACGGATGTTTCCATTTAGGCAGCATACATGTTCATCAAATCTATAAATGTACAATTATAACATAAATGTATAAAATGTAAATTATACATCAACCAAAAAACTATTTCAGAGCTGACAATTCCTGCTTCATATTAGACGCCTGCATGTCAGAAAATGTTTTGTAACCTTCATTAAGTGTTCAGTCTACATGGACATTGGTGGACACTGCTTCTTCATTGGCTAAAATCATTTCTGGGACCAGGTTATCCTGGAACTGCCATCCCATGATGCCCTCTGCTGTTTTTTCTCTCATTTTCATCTTGATTCATCGGAATGGAATGCCATACTTCCTATTCTCAAGATACAACGTCTACTAACACCATGGAATATAAAAATGAATAATTCTTTTTACTGTGATCATAAACCTGTGCTGTTCAAACATAACCAGATCCTCTGCCATCTGATGCATCTATCTGTCTACATTGAGTAGTTCATATTTAAGAAGAATCGTACCATCAAATCATCACATTCCACCAGATTCTAACCCTCTAACCTCAGAATGACTCCAGCTTTCAGCATCCATCTCTGAAATAAATAATCCCCATCTGACCACCAGCTGTTGCCTCTGCTTGTCCATCTGGATCTTCTCTAAACCCACCAGTTCTTAACACCTTAAACTCTCCACTGCTCTGACAATTCTATCCTCAGATTACAGAAGTTCCCACCATCCCCACCCACGCTCTGGGGCATCTGGATTGCAAAGTGGCGGGCGGCGAGGGGACGAGAGGGAAAGCTCCCACAGAGAATCAGGCTGTTCAAGAGCCACGGTTCCTGCAGAGCCTCAGCATCTTGGCCTGTGTCATGTGCACCTTCGAGAACAACAGCAGTTTCAGGAGATTCAAACGCAGGCTGAAGCTGAACTCGACATCAATGAGAACTTTATCTCTCAGGAGCCCCCTGGGCGACCCCGCACCAAGTCAGATCCTACACAGGAAAGCACAGAGGAAATAGCTGGAGTTTTAGAGAGCCCGGCAGTGGAGAACGCAGGATTTCGAGTTAGAGCCCAAACAATGGGCCAAACACAGAAAAGCTCACGATACTTCTGTGACTCCTGCAAAGCCAAGCTTAGGGCAGAGGGTCTGTCGGCAGCAGCAAACAGTAGTGGCAGCTCGGGGAAGTATTGTTCCAGTGCTTGTGCTTCCCAGGGTGAAGGCGCTGTTGATCTCATGGCCCTCCCTCCGCCTGGGAACGAAGAAGAAGATGAGGAGGAGGTAGATGGAGGAGGAGAGAAGCTGCAGCCACCACCACCTGCTATTGCTGCCCCACCACCTGGCTTCAGGGATAACAGTTCTGATGAGGATGACACAAAGAGAGGGAGAAAGGCTCGAACCAGTGCCAGTATAGGGTTTGCCTCTGGAAAGCTGGCGCAAGCCAAGGAAGATGTGCCTGTGACACTGATTGATAACGTTGCAACAAGAACAGTTCGAGATCATGCCCAGGAGCTTGATGATGCTCTTGTGTCCACCTTACAGGCACTTGAGGCTTTGGCAGCCTCTGAAGACTACCCACATCACCCTCAGCAGCCAACACAGACTGCAGGTTAATAGCCTCAGTCATGTCACTGCTCACATTGCACTCAGAAAATCCATAACACAGAATAAAAAAAAAAAAAAAGAAAAAGTAAAAAGAAAGAAAATCAATAACACTTCTTTAACCAGTCAAATTACACATTGGAAATAGACAATACTATTCATGTACTGTAACAATTTAGATTTGACTAACTTACACAAAAAGTAGGACATTTATTAATCTTTGCATATTTCTCAAACATTAATCATCAAACAAAATTGACAATGATGTCATATACTGTGCATGGTTCAGCATTGATGTTTGTTTTTGAACAGCTGTATTTGAAAATAATTTAAAACTATCCCATACTTTTTTATTCACTTTTGATCATAGTCAACATATTACTATGTTCATTTTTGTTCTTATTTCTTGATGAAACTAACATTACACTGTGTTGCTGTCCTCCTCAGGGCTGATTGTCTTAGCTGCCATTACACCTGAGTCATCACTGGATTCAGGGCATGAAACCAACTCTTCTGAATTGACAGATGTTTCAGAGATGGTGTCAGCAATGAAGCAAAACCAGAATCAAGCCTACCTGCTGGCCCACCATATCAACAAGGAACGTATCTTGTGCCGTCGTGACTTCCCTCTCGCGATCCCTGGCTGCACTGCAAAAACTATAGGGACTGGAGCTTTTTCTGTGGGTCAGATTCGTGCTGGCTGTCCACCGAAGCAAGTAATCCTCAGTAAGACTGTTCCCTTCAAAGTTAGCCCCAGTCAAGACTCAGCAATACTCAGTGTTATGGCAGAGCAGAGAGGAACTCAAGATGCTAACCAGACTGAACAAAAAGCAGAATTAAAAGCAATCTCTGAGTCCACTAAAGCAAATTCCCCTGATCCCCTCTCTAATCCACCTGAAGAACTTAAAGTACGTGATGCTTCACTGGCGCTGCAGGTCAGTGCAGATCATAAGATATCAAATTCTTCTGGGGAAACACAAAGGGAAAATCTCCCTGATGGTATAAAGGAGAAAACAACAGTACCACTTAATACAGAAACTATAAACAAAGCCTTATCTATCACCTTGCCAGTGGATAGAACTGCCTCTGTCAATATTTCCCCTACTAATACGTGCCAAGATGCCAAGACTGCCTCGAGCGAGACCATGAAGCCTTCAAACACCACAGAACTTCTGCCAGTCGATGACCTTTTCTGCACTTGTCCAGTGCAACAGGAGCCTCCGCTTCAAATAAGACTTAAAGACCCACAGGTTCAGAAGATAGTGGTGTTTCAATCCTCCTCCCCCACAGATGATGAGCGTCTTCGAGCCAAGGGACTCCAGTTGGCAAACAGCAAAGAAAATGCAACTAGAGTAGGCACAGATCCTAGTTTGGCAAAGCCAAGCCCACAAATACAAACCAAGTTCTCTCCTCATTTGCCTGTTAAAATAGAGAAAAAGGAAATGACTGAAAGCAAGACAGAGGGTTCCCAGGGTAAATCCCATCACGAGTCACAGAAATGCCCCTTAAAATCCCTACCTATTTTAGATGATCTAACAACTTCAAGCCCCTCTGCAGACAGAGTCTCTACTCTCCCAGCCAGAGACTCAAAGAAGCACAGCAGTGGTAAGGTTAAGTCGCAGCGCAGTGCCCCTTTCTTGAGCTTTAGAAACCTTCTTTCAGCAACATTTCCAGCCAGAATGCGAAGAGAGACAGATGAGCGAAGGGCTCAGTTGCAGAAAGTTCGCCAATATGAGCTGGAGTTCTTGGAAGAGTTGCTGAAACCCAAGTCATCCCAGGGAGAATTTTTGCCCCAAGGATCCTCACCTGTGCCCTCAGGCACACCGTGTGCCTGTCAGCTCCGCACCAGTCCTGTCCTTAAGGCCCCAGGGATCTCAAGGGAGCAGCGTCGCAGTTGTGACTGTAAGCGAATGTGTAGGGGCATGAGGCTACCTGACACACCGGTTGGCACCACAACAGAGACACAAAACAGAGGCAGGGAGAGAACTATCTCAAGGACCCCTCAAGAACTCCCAAAGGCCCCCCATACCCAAGGTGCCACAAGGAGACCTCAGACCTTAGAAATCAAAACCACACGAATACGCTCTACCAGCCTTGAGTCGAGAGAGCCAAGGGGAGACCGGGGCTCCTGCTTGCCCACTTGCACTTCTCAAACCGATTGCATGGGCGCTCCACAATATCAGAAGCTGCAGAGACGATACAGTATTGGAGAGCTCGATAACAGCACTAGCACACCTGTGTATGCTGAAGTGAAGCCAAAAACCAAAAGTCTTGAGAAGGAGATGGAGAGAGTGAGAGCCACAGGGCTGAGGCTCCCCACTCCAATCGAGCCAGTCCACACTCAGTCTCACCAGGCAGAAGGAAAAGGGAAGAAGAATGTGTTTTTCATTCAGGGAGAGGAACTGATACATGAAGGCAAAGAAGGGACGGGGGAGGTGTTGCTGACCCTGCCCAGTGAAGACAGCGATGACAAAGACAAATGCTGCTCATTCTGTTTCTGTTACAGGAAGTGTGAGGCCGCGGATGAAAGCAGTGAGAAAGATGAACTCTCATACTCCATACCCCTTCAGGTCCTTCCAGGCATGGAAGTGGACTCCCGTACTTTTCCTGTTGTAAGCAAAACACTCCAAGTTCTTAATGCTGAGGACTGCAGTGGGGAAGAAGAAGAGGAAGAGGAGGAGCCACAGACTCAGGACATTGACCTGAGAGCCTGTGGAACACTAGAGGGGAGTCTTGCACGGGTACAGGCCCTACAGGGGAAAACTTTCAGCTTACCTGATGGGTTTCTAAATGCTCAGCTAGATGCCAATGAGTTACTAGCTATCCTGCGACAGTGTGCTAACAGCCCCCAAGCTGAGGGTGAGGCTCGTCTTCAACCCTCACGGATTGCAGAGTACAAACAGGAGCTGGCAGTGCGTTTCAAAGAGTTCCGAGCATCGTGCCGGAGAGTGGCAAGTGTCGAAAAAAGCCCAACGCGCATGCTTGCTGTGGTCTCAGCTAGCTTTCAGGTGTTGTGTGAACTAACTCAGACCTTCATCAAATTGGTCCGGGGGGTTCGTTCGGAAGCCCAAAGGCTTCAGCTGTTGAGAAAAGTTGAGGAAGTAGCTATCAACTACACTTTGCTCCTGCGCGCAGCAGAGGAATCCATGGGCCACTCGAGCAGCTTGCCGACAAAGACAGTGAACTCTCAAGTTCCCTCCAGCACCAATAACATGAGCTCACTCACACGCCCCATTAAAACATTGCCTGCCCAGTAAGAATAAATCTGGCAGGTATGTAATCAGAACAGTCCAGACGGTGGGTGGCTACTCTGTCCAAATCCATTATTTATTTATTGTTTACAATTTTTACAAGATGTGCAATGAATCATTCTCAGTGAAAACTGCAATGCAACTGTTCCATCCCATGTTTACAGGCCCTGAGGTAGCCTTTGAAAAATAGATACACCAAACTAATGCACAATGGAATAAGAACCCTATAACAGACTGGGTGGTACAGGGCTAATCATCTCATATCATTATTCAAAATATACATGTCTCATTATAGTATAATATTTTATATGTAAAGTATATTTAAGTTCTGTGTACTTAGCAAATAATAAGAAGTTTTGTGAAGAATACAAGTGAAGAATATATTTGAAATGTAATAAGTTACGAGAACTATGAAAAATTATTATACATCAGAAATAAATGTATGCTTTGGACTAAAACATTTAAGAGATCTTGTCAAGTAGCAACTTCTGTAAACTGCATAGTCCAAGGGGTTGGTCGGTTAGATGGTGATGTGTTTGTGGAATTTGCTAACTGTTGTAATGCGAAATTGATCTCTGTTGGCTGTCTTGGCAGTCTCTGACACACTGACACATTAGTCAAAATGTAAGTGATAGAGTCAGCAAAGGAAAAGCACTACAATACAACTTTGACAGACTTGACTACACTGACTGACACAGGTCCATT
Organism: Zenarchopterus dispar; assembly: GCA_028564865.1. Classification (NCBI taxonomy): domain Eukaryota; kingdom Metazoa; phylum Chordata; class Actinopteri; order Beloniformes; family Zenarchopteridae; genus Zenarchopterus; species Zenarchopterus dispar. Next base: position 9,851,150 of record JAOWBL010000002.1, read on the forward strand.
CTCGTTATAGGAGTGCAGGTATGAAGCACACCTGCTCAGGACAGACAATGTAGCAGAGACCCAAGTCACAGTCTTGTCCACTGTACAGTAATGAGTGTCATTACCTCACTCACCTGTAGAGAAGACATACAATGTAATCAGTCACGCAAAAGAATATATTTTGCAAAACCACCAATCAATAATTCACTTGTATCTCACTTGATGTGAATCATAGTTTTTAATAAAGACACTCAATGGCAAGTGAGTAACATTGTAACCTGGATTTTTCACAGCCACTGAAATTAGTTCTCAAGTTGAAATACATATTTTAATGTTTGAGTCTGTATTTCCAATTCATCCTGCTGCTGAAAAACTTCAACTGAGTCTACATTGACAGTCTTTCATAATTCGTCACCTTAAAAGCTAATGTAGACTCATTTCAAAATATTCTTGTTTTTATTCAGGTTTTCAGATACATGAACAAATTTGCTCTCTATGTGCTGTTACACATTGTGCAATCTAGAAAATATTAAGAAAAAAAATCACACATACAAAGTAGTTTTCTATGTATTTTAATAAAACTAACACATCACTATCTGTCTGAAATCTTTTTTTGTGTCTGATCATGTTGTTATTCCTGGAAATTAAACACAGCTTTATAGTTGTGCTGAGCTCTGTTGTATACTAGATAGACTATCAAAAGAAAGTGCTATGAAACCAACATAACAGTGACAACTATGCTGCAACAATACTGAAATTCAGAAATACAAGATTGTTTCTTGCAAAATAAGTCCACCCTAACTGGCCGTCCCCATTCACGGCCATTTTCACTGGTACAGATCTTACCAAACCCATCACAAGGTGGCAGAGGCAGGCTGTATGTGATGACTCATACAAGACTGTCCAATAAACACTATTCAAAGCAAGCAAAAGTCCTGGAGAATTGCATAACACCTTGGATGAACAGGTTTTTACTGCAAAACCAACAACAGTCAATCACTGATCTTTCTACTCCACAACATGCTTTTCTGGATCCATTTTGTAGACACAGTTGATGCTGGTCTGGCCATTGCTCTGCCTGCATTACATGCTTCATTTCTCTGATTGTCTGTACGCCTATCCAATGGTGTCCAAAGGCTGTTTCTTCTTCAGTCATTGGAAATCAAAGTCAAATCCAGAGGAACCAGACTAATTCTTTAAATTGAAGAGGAAAAAAATAAGTACGGATGAGCACTCTAGTGAATCATTTGCAGTGTTAAAGTAAGTGACAAAGGTCTGAGAGTTCTATCCTGGATGTAGCAGCTTTGTTGCGCCGTTCTCTTGGTTTCAGAACAAACTGTGGTGTTTATATGCACTCTCTTTTAACAGTGCTTCCTCTGCTGTTGATGTGACATCTCCATAACCATCTTGTAGTGTTTTGTCCCTCACTGTACAGCATGTTTTCCCCTTGCAACTTTCAGGGACAGGTGATAATACTGTGCAAATTTTCAGAGGGAAAAACAGACAAAAACTAAAGGGATGGCAACATGTCAATGTTTTGTAAATGCTATTCAATATGGGAATGTATAATTTTACACTGCAGATGTAAATAGTATGGATAGAAATTTGAGAAAATAAGAAACACTTTTAGAGCATTACTTATTCAGATTTATCCAAAACATTCGCTATTTTGTAAATAGGAGAGATTAAGACATGTCTGTGAGGTAATTATTTATAGTGGTAATGTATAATAGAAACTAATAGTAAAACATATATTTTGAAGAGTATATTATGAGTATAAAGCATGGGACATGTTTATTTTTATAAACAAAATTATCAGACAATATTGACTCATCAGCACTTGAACATTTCAGTATTACAGCAAACATTTTCTGTGGTTGTCATTGTTCCTGTTGCTTTGCTAAACTGCATAGATTTGTCTGTGTTCCATCCACACAATGATCCAACCACGACTTGATCCATTGTTTCTTTTTGTGCACCTATTCATTCCTGTCTTTATTTGCTGTCAATGATCTTGTCGTCACTGTGGTCTTCTGTCTGTGTACAAAGTTAACCCATGTTTCAAGAGCAATAAAGTATATTATATAAACTCTTTCAGAGAACTTCGAAATGAAATTGCATGCGCCAAAGTTGCTTTAATGCAAGAGTGTCTGTTTGAATTAGATTAAACCAAAAAGATTTTTCAAAGGTGTATTACCAGGAAACGTTGCTTACTATAAACACTATTTGTTTTTTTTACTGTTGTACCTATTTCATTCATCTGCTTCCGGCAAAAACCTGTTAACTTGACAGTACAAATCTTGATAATACGACCACAAACTACTGGTAGAAGGGTTTACACTTTTTGATATATTTTATTTCTATTTGTTTATATTATGGATGTTATGTTTATAATATGGATGCTACTTGGCCTAGTATAACTAAACCAAATAACATCCATACGGGAGCATCTTTGCTGAAAACAGAGCGTGACATATGTGGCTTGTTTCTCAAATGCATAGACTTACTGCTTGTCTATGCAGTAAGTCCATGCATTTGATGAAAACAACTAATATTTCAATGCCTCTGTGAAAACTAAATTACTCTGCTTCTTACGTTTCATACATTGTAACATGGAAACTACACTAAGCTAACAAACACTGGCTAATTCTATTATTAACACATTCATTTCAAACTAATGAGGAAAGACTGACTGTACTTTTACCTACATGTATTTCCCATTTGTACATCATGTACAGAGAGCTGAATAAGTAAATTTAGTACTACCTCTGGTCTCCAAGGTTCCTCTGAGGTGCGGAAGGAAAGAAAAGGGCAAGGATGTGCCAGCAGAGTCGCTTTTTTGATAACACAAAGGGAGATGTGCTGTTAAATACTGACATGCCATTTTCATTACTTTGGTATAACCCATGTACCACACCAATAATCTCACATAGTGTCAATGTAGACAGCAAAACAGAAGACATGTAAACTGCTATCTTTACAGTTCATTTGAAATCAATAATATTTAAAAAATGTAGTGATTAGCTAAACAATAAATTTACATTTCAAACTATTTGTACAATTAGACCATGTATTAACTCGCTTTTTTGTGTCCTTTGTTACTTTTATGTGTATGTGACAGTTGCTTTTTGTCTCGTTTCCTCTCACAAGAATGTAGAATGTAAAGTTACTGAACAAACTATGCACAATGTCACCTATAGGTTTACTGACTAGAGGCTTTGAAGCCTCTTTTCTCTCAGCTTGCCACCGTCATGCAAATGGGTGGACTGAAAAAACCAAGCCGGCTAGATTGTGGCCCCATGTTAATCAAAGCTAGCCATGTCTTCCACCTTCTTGAGCAGATCCATGCTGGATGAGCTGCGGGGTTGCCAGTGAACATTTGAGCAGAATATCCTATTTCAAATGCTGTTTGGATGGCAAAATCTGAAATTACCACAGTATTTAACTGAGCATGGGTTACCACAAGCGCAACTAAGTTTCATAGTGTGAGGATGACTGATAAGGATGTGATGATGCCGCCCTATTGACCAAGCTGGAGGCTGATTAAAAGTATATTTTAGAAAATATAAATAAATTTCCTACTGTGTATAATTTTATTTGATGTGGTCCCAAAAAAAAAAAAGAAACAAAAAAATCACCCATGTAGAGTTGTCATGGAAGTGAATTCTAGCTATGGAGATCAAAATAGTTTAACGTTGTTGTTTTTTGTTTGTTTTTTAACCAGGCTGTAAATATGCTTATTTCTGCTGCAAGCTTGGATATTTCAAAACACTTTATCATCCAAGTCTCACATAAGCCATCTGGAGCTATCTGGTTATTTTTGATGTAAAAGAGTCAAAAATTATATTATGAGTGACTGTTTTTTTTTGTTGTTGTTGTTGTTTTTTTTTCAGAATAACTTCAGCCTTCAATTTCTACAGTAATGTGAAGCACATGGTAAAAACTAGATTGAACTGATTCTTCTGTCTATGTTCACCCAGCAATATAATGTCAATGCACTGTGCTGCCACAATACACCAAATCTCCTCGTGAGGCTTACCTTCTCTTCTTTCAGAAACCATTTGAATTTTCTCTTGAGTATAAATTTAAAACATCCATCCATCCATTTTCTTGACTCGCTGTTCCATTTCTGGGTCACGGGGGTCTGCTGGAGCCTATCCCAGCCCATCACAGGCGAGAGGCAGGGGTACACCCTG
>JAOWBL010000002.1:9856501-9885977 GCA_028564865.1 Zenarchopterus dispar
CTTATATACATGTTTTTGGACTGTGGGAGGAAACCGGAGTACCCGGAGAAAACCCACACAAGCACAGGGAGAACATGCAAACTCCAGACAGAAAGACTCCTGCCAGGCTGGGAGTCGAACCAGAAACATTGTTGCTGTGAGACAACAGTGCCAACCACTGCTACCTCATTTAGAAGTTAAATTGTTGAAAATTGTGACAAAAAAAAAAAAAAAAAAATTGTCAACCATGTCAGAAACAAAGTATTACATGTAACCTGTCACCTTTCTCGCTAACATTATACATATATGTTATATAATATATAAGATTACATATGTATCTAAACACTTTGCAAATCAAGCATTCACTGGATATTGGTAGCAATAATAGAAAAAAATATCAAAGCTGTTTATCTTTTTTCAAGCAAAGTTTACTTTTTTATGTCAAAGAAGCTATAGTTCATTTGATATGAGTTGCTCGTTTGTTTCTTGACCGATTCATTTTGTTTAGATTTAAATTTGCCAAACATTGAAGAGAGTATCAACTGGAAGCGACGCCTATCTTCCGGTGGAATGACGTCAGCGCGGCAACGCGTAAGTGAAAGCGTGCGCGCCGCACGGGGAGAGTCGCTTGCGTGATGTGTGGGGCATAATGGAGGATAGGTAGGGAACACAGTGAAGCTCGGTAAGAGTAGCTCATCAACTGTTGATCTATTTCTAGTTGTTGTCTCGGACGCTCCTTCGGTCGTCGTGCCTCGGCAGCAGCACCCCACTGGACTGAACTCGCCCTGGACCACAACAAAATGCCGAACATCAAGATATTTAGCGGCAGCTCACATCCGGATCTTTCTCAGAAAATAGCTGACCGTTTGGGTCTGGAGCTGGGGAAGGTGGTAACCAAAAAATTTAGCAACCAAGAAACATGGTGAGCATTTGTGTGTTGTGCCTACTACAAGGTAATTTGTCTCGAAGTTAAAGATAGTAACCTAACGACATGTAGGCTGTTAATGAGAAACGTGGTGTCACGGCAAAATTGCCGCGCGGTGCTGGCAGGAACTTGTAGTCCATGGGTGGGAAAACTCATGCTAACTATTCAAATGATCTCCCCTGGTTATCCGGAATCATAAAGCTACTCGAGCTACTTTAAATTAAAAGTACAATGTCACACTTGGATACCAGATTGATTCTTTAATTTTCTGAATCGACGCGCATCTCCTTTATCTACAGTTCAATCCTTGATCAGAGCGAATCGCATGTGGACACAAGCCATTGTTTACTCTGTCCCATCCATCCCGATCCTGTCGCGCCGCGTTAGCTTCGTGGCTCTAAGTGCTGTTTATTTTGCCTCCTCTCTTCGTTGGCAGCGTGGAGATAGGCGAGAGTGTACGTGGAGAAGATGTCTACATTGTGCAGAGTGGCTGCGGGGAGATAAACGACAATTTGATGGAGCTGCTGATCATGATCAACGCCTGCAAGATCGCTTCAGCCTCCAGGGTCACAGCTGTTATCCCCTGCTTTCCTTATGCCAGACAGGACAAGAAGGACAAGGTGGGGGTGAGGGATATCTCTCTACTTACTTCTGTCATGGCATTATCCATCCAGCATCATGAGCAGAAGCCTACAGTCATGTTCATCTTCAACCCAATGAGAAGTCATTTGCTTTATTTATTTAATTTCCCTTTACTCTTCTGCATTATTTTCATTAATATCCCCCAGGTTTTTTTTCTTTTCTCTTTTTTTTTCTTATGTTGCTATTAAGTCACCTTTCAGCATTTGATCAGTTTGCATGAAATGACTGTTCTTCACATGTAGCTAATTAAAGGTAGAGGTTTTTATTAATGATTAGCTGTTATTCAGGATTGTATGAGATTCTTATGCAGCAATAACTGATGTTTTTGTTTGTTTTTAATAAAAAGACATGTTGCGGTTCAGCCAAATTTTTTTCATATTTGACACTTCCGGGTGGGCAAAATTGGCTCTTTTCCTAAAGCCATTGCAAATATTCACTGTAGATTTTTACATAATATACAGACAGAAAATATTCATATTATCAAAAATGTAGTTCTGTGTTAATGGTGCGCTGTTTGACTGGTATGACATAACACAATCACTAAGCTCTTAGTTGAGTGTTATTTTTAGAAAGGAGCGTTGCTTGCCAGTTTGCTTATTCCATGTGACTGAAGAGATCTGTTTTCATTGCAGAGCCGGGCGCCTATATCTGCCAAGTTGGTTGCCAACATGTTGTCAGTTTCAGGAGCAGACCACATCATCACTATGGACCTGCATGCGTCACAGATACAGGTGAGTGATGGCAACACAAATGCAGACCTGGAATGTTGTGGATCCTGTTCATTTTTTGGAGTTCTGGAGTCATCTGTGTCTTCCCGCTTGATTCTGTCTTGTCTTTTTTTGTTTGTTTGTTTTATTTTGGTTCCAGCTGTAACATTATCAGCATTAGAAGTGTCAGGATTGGCTTCCCTGCCATCCTGGCATCTCCATCGCTGTTGCTAAATCCAGCTATCTTGGCCGTATGTGTGTTGTCAGAATCTATCCACGATTTGTTCTGGGGGGAGTTAATACCTGCTTTGCTTTCACTGCACTCACAGTAGCATAATAGGTTGTTGTGGACTTGAGTGACGCCACAATCACCTGTGTTGTCTCTCTTCTGCTCAGTCATGCAGACGGTGCAACAGAGCAGAGAGAATGAAAATTAAATAAACCTAACACCACCACAAATGGTGGCAAAATGCAGTCGATTTTTACACTTTTGCAGAATTAAGATGCATGCTAAAACGTTTAAGAAGTTAGTTTTTTTAAATATTTGAAACAATATCCCAGAAAATACAAATAAATATTTATTTCTGAATAAATTAATGCATTAGGGCAGCACGGTAGCTTAGTGGTTAGCACTGTTGCCTCACGGCAAAAAGGTTCCTGGTTCAACTCCCATTAGCAGTCTTTCTGTGTGGAGTTTGCGTGTTCTCCTTGTGCTTGCGTGGGTTTTTTCCAGGTACTCCGGAGACATGTACATAAGGTTGATTGAGAACTCTAAATTGCCCGTAGGTGTGACTGTGAGGGTGCGTGGTTGCTCGTCTAGGTCACATACATAGACAAGCATAGATGGACTGGCAACCTGTCCAGGGTGTACCCCTGCCTCCCACCTGCAGTGGACCCCCACGACCCAGTAATGGATCCAGCAAGTATAGAAAATAGATGGATGAATGAATGAATGCATAATCATTTTTTTTCTTTTTACCTGTTCTTTACCCAGCAGCTCTGTGCAGCTGAATACTTTACTACATAAAGAATATGATTTGCATTACCATGTTTTCCATAAATGTCAAAAAGGGAAATGTGAGACCAAGTTTAGCATGATGTTTATATATATTTATACATATGTTTTGTTTTGTTTTTTTTTTATCTTCTTCCAGGGTTTCTTTGATATCCCTGTTGATAACTTGTACGCAGAGCCAGCTGTGCTGAAATGGATCAAAGAAAACATCGCTGAATGGAAAAACTGCATCATTGTGTCTCCTGATGCAGGAGGAGCCAAAAGGTATTCTTGGGCCACTTGACGTCAGCCTTCTGCCCTTAGCGTCTCAGTATCTACCCTGAAATTTAAAATGAATCTTTCATGAATGAAACTTATCTCTTTCAAGACTGAGATTTGATGTTTTGTAGTTTTTACACATTTTGTGTCTGTCTTTTCCCAGGGTCACCTCAATAGCAGACAGGTTGAATGTGGACTTTGCCCTCATTCACAAAGAGAGGAAAAAGGCAAATGAGGTGGACCGCATGGTTCTCGTGGGAGATGTGACGGATCGGGTCGCCATCCTTGTTGATGACATGGCTGACACATGCGGGACAATCTGTCATGCTGCCGACAAGTAAGTCTCATTGCTGGGTCTCATTTAAGAGTGTGTATTTGATGAAGAGGCTTGTAATTATTTGTAATATTTGTCCCTCTTTTAGACTAATTTCTGCAGGTGCCACCAAAGTGTATGCCATCCTAACCCATGGCATATTTTCCGGCCCAGCCATCTCCCGCATCAACAATGCATGCTTTGAGGCAGTGGTGGTCACTAACACAATTCCTCAGGAGGAGAAGATGAAGCATTGCTCCAAAATACAGGTCGGGAAGCATTTTCGGAGCTATAACACATTTATTTACTAAAGTAGAAATTGTAACTTCAAGTTGATTGTACAAAGCAGTAACTTTGAACCTATTCTTATCTTTCCCCAGGTTATAGACATCTCTATGATTCTTGCAGAGGCCATCCGCAGAACTCACAATGGCGAGTCTGTCTCGTATTTGTTCAGCCATGTTCCCCTGTAGCAACGCCATCATCCGGGTGCTACTAACACCAAATATGAGAAGAGGGAAATTCCTAAGCACTACCATTAACAGATGTTTTGGTAATTGTGGAGGAAAAAAACAAAACAAAAAAAAACAATGTCTGAATGAACTGTCATGTCTGTTACTAACGCTGAGCCGATATCACTCATGTCCTTCCCCCTTTTGGGCAGCGTCCCTTCATATGTAGGGACCCAAAGCAATTGCATATTACCAAATTAGACCGGCGTCCATGTTAGAAATGGATAAATAACTACTTATCCAGTTGGAACTGTTCTTTCATTACATTTAATATGCAGAATTCTCCTTTTCGTTGCATCTCCCTGGGAGTCATTTTAGTTGGTTAAAGAGCTGACATAAATATCGATGCCAGGTTCCAGTGCTCAGGAGAAGCTTCTGGCATATAAACCTGTTACATTGCTTTTTGTTACAATGTGTGAGTGTAGTTTTTCATGTTGCTCTTATTATCAGTTGTTTTTAAAGACTATAATCAATGAAGTGAATGTGTATTGAACTAGTTTACAGTGCCACTGAAGCTCCACTCAACCAAGAGTGCCTCAAAAGTCTGAAATGAAATGACATTTCCTCGTGGTTCATCTCATTTCACTTTCATTTTTCGGTATGTATTCTTACTGAAAGGAAAAAAAAAATTTGTGTGTCTTGGCAGGCTGGAAACATTTTTTGAGGGATGTTTCTTTCAACTCTTGAGGTGCCCTCATTGAGTGGGGTTTGCCCGATGTAATAAACTTATCCTTCGAGAGTTCACAATTGAAATATGTCAGTAGAGAAGCTGTTGGGTTTTTAGCTTGGGGTCTCTGCAGGCTGGAGCTTCCTTCAGAAATGTTCACCTGCTGTTCTTGTCTTTTTTTTTTTTTTTTTTTTTGCTGTCTGAAGGAAGGATGTGTAAATTATGTGCATAATCCAAGCCTTTGTCTTTTTCTTTTACAGTAGGATGAATGCATCAATTGTTTCAGGGTGCATTCTTAATAAAATTGAGTATGCATTAAAGACGGCAAACATGATTTCCAGTTTCTTGTAAAGCTTCTTTTTGTGTGTCTAATCAGAATAATTATTAAACATTAACAGTTTAATGAGATGACACTAAATTATACAACGGCACCGGATAACTCTCCCTCTTTTTGCTGATCGTGGATATACCATAATGGGAAATAAGGGGGTTAGTGAGCTCTGTAAAGTCTAAGGCCAGGCTTTCCAGCGCCTCTCTTAACCCATTCTAGTCACCGTAGCGACCTGTGGTGAACTCAGAACTTTATACAAAGTACAATATTAGATCCAATTGTCTGAAAATCATAACTATATTCTGGTTATGAGCATATCACAGGTCAAATCATTGAGACAGCAGTGAGGTCTTGTATTTAACCAAATTTAAAGCACTTGATGTTTAATAAGGTTAGATTTGTTAAATGGCTGCCAGAGATTTGATAAATCATTATTTTAACACAGATCTTGTTTTCTGAATTTTATCCATACACAATGTTGATCATTCTATTCGGCACTGAATCCATCGGGTCATTGGTGCTGCAGTCATTTTAACCTAACCCAAAATTCAAACCTTTTTTTTTTGACCAGAATTAAATTCTCAGTTAAGGTCACTTTTAGACTTGCAGAGGCTTTCTGGAAGTTTTGGATTATAAAACCCGCTGTCTTGTGTGTGAGAGTCTAGAAGTCATTTTCTGTTTTCTAAGGCTACATCCTTACTTGCCTAGATTCATTTCCAGAAGTTTTTTTTTTTCAAAATTAAAACAGTCTGCATCCACTCTAGCACTTCAGCCCTGTGTCGGATCTTTGTCGTACATTACCCCGCCGTAAAAATATCAAATGCTCAGGGGTCGTGCTTCCACGAGTGAATACAAGCTCATCGTGGTTAAGATGATCATAGTGGCGTTCCTGCTGTCATATGCATGGAGGCAGTTTCATTCTTATTAAATGCAGACTTCCGCAGCGTAACAGGTTAAGCCAAAGACAAAAATGCAGTAGTGCTTGCAGCTATGTCTCTACATTAGTGTTCACACGTTTTTAAGGTGTGACTATTATGTTCAGGTGATTGACAAAAGCAGTCTACAGACTGATACTACATGTTTCGAAGCTCTGGGTACCTTTTTACTTCTTCCTCCTCCAACGTTTGTCCCCAAGGATATATTTGCCATCGTGACAGAGATACCCAAGGTAAGTGCACCTTAGCTGGTAATAAACCCAACAAGTCATTTTAGATGTATTTGTGTTTGTTTTTTGCAAACCTCTATATGTTGGCATTACACAAAATTTGCAATATTTGTTTAATGTATAATATTTGGGGCTCAGCGTTTTTGAAATCCTGGTAGCTGTTCTGATGATGGAACCATTCAAAGATATGAAGAGATTTTTTCCATGTCAGAGTGATCTTTTTTTGCTACAGTTTATGTGTAAGATCAGAGCCATAGAGAGAGACCTGAGAGGGGGGAAAAGATTTTGATTGATAGATGACCCCGTCAATCATTAACGGCGTGACGTCGCCTCTTTGACCAATGAGCATTCTAGCGGAGGAGGGCTAAACTCGGGACGCCGGCAAATTACAAAGCCCTACGTTTTTAATCTCTGATGTGACAAATCACTTCGTAACCGCTGTCACAAGTGCACGGATGTCGGAAAATTAGCCTCCTGCACGTACCAGATCGAAAATGAAACGAGCACGTGCTTCCTTGAATTCGCTGAGAAAAGAAGCGGGGGAAACTATATATATTTTTCTCTTTTTTTTGCTGACGATTGACTAGGTAAGCCAGTTTTTAATATTATGGGCCACAATAAATGATATCGCTTCCATTAAATGTATCACGCGGTTATTTTATTTATTTATTTTCATATATACATATTTTTCTCCTCAGAAGGGCTGATTTGTGTCTGACCGGTACAGGGAGCATCCCCATTGCAGCAGCACAATCGTCTCTTTGTCTTATTCTGCGTTGACTGTTCATTTGTGCTTTATTTAATAGCCATCATGGTTTGTTTGCCTTTTAATGGTAGCCTACTGTTAACATTTTATTAAAAAAAAAAAAAAAGCCGGAGAGCCATACCCGTTAGCGTCATCCAGGCTGAGCCGGTGTAATTGCCGCCTCGTGATTGGCTACTCTGGAGGCTGCAAAGTGGCTGGACATTTCCTGTTCACCATCATCCGCCCATTTTCCAACCACAAACAACTATGCCCAAGCCCGTCCCCCCATTATGAGTGGAGTGCAATAATCCAAACAAAGTGGAAATGCTCTGCTTGTAAAATGTAAATAAATAATCCTTTGGTTGCTAATTTCTTTGCTCAAAGTGAAATCAAGACATCGTCTATTTACAAATGATGATTCCTAGACTATTGATTTTATTATTTATGTGTCATTTATTTTGGCTGTGATGTTGTGCAAGCCTGACATCATTTGCAATTTCATTTTCCCAAGCTTAAGGATGGCAGGAAGTCCTGAGCATGATCAAGGCCAAAGGGGGGATTCAAGCATTCGCATCCAAAGTTACTTGCATGGGGGAACTTCCAGCTTGCTGTCCACCCTTCCCACCCTTGTTGTGTTTCCTGTCTACAAGACCATTTTCCGCCAACAAATCCACAACACCCCAATTCACCAGGCAGTGAGACAGCTCTACAAAGAGGGGTCTGTGAAGCTCTACAGGGGTGTGGCTCCACCACTACTGATGAGGACCCTGAATGGCACGTTACTCTTTGGCCTCCAGGACACCCTCCTCCATCAGCTTTCACCATCATCCCAAAATATCATCCCTGATGCTGCACTCCCTGCTCTGGCAGGATTTGGTGCAGGTATCGTGGAAGCTGTAGTCTTTACCCCATTTGAACGCATCCAAAATGTGTTGCAGAATGGACAGAACGACCGTCATCTACCCTCCTTGAAGAGTGTTCTTATAAAGCTGAAGGAGCAGAGGATGGCGCTGGGCTTCTACAGAGCCTTCCTGCCAATCACAGCCCGCAACGCCCTGGGCAGCTCTCTCTATTTTGGCCTAAAGGGGCCTATGTGTGCCATTGTTGCTGGGGAGGGGCTCCCTCCACTGGTCTCCTCCTTCATCTCAGGAACGCTGACTTCCATGGCAATCAGCTTGGCTCTGTACCCGCTGTCGGTACTTGTGGCAAACATGCAGGCACAAGTCGGAGGGGAGGTGAAAGGCATCTTGGCATGCTGGAAAGCGTTGTGGAGATCTCGGCATCAGAGTGTGGCTCTTCTGTACCGGGGAGGTTCTCTTGTTATTCTGAGGTCATGCATCACATGGGGAATCACCACTGCTATTTATGACAGACAGGAAAAACGCTAACCATGACAGAAGGTTTAAAATGGTAATTCTTCGACAATGGTGAAAGCAGTTTATGGGAATAGTTTGACAATGTGCACTGTTTTGTTCATTTCTAACCATACTGCCCTTTCAATGCACATTTTTTACAATCACAATGTGAATTGAAGAATATTTCAAATTAATTTCATCCTTGAGCTACACTCTGAAATAGGGTCTTCAGAGGAAAGGTCTGCATGTTTAATTTTGAAAAGAATGCAAAACTGACAGCAGCACTGCCAAAATGTATGCTCTAGTGAACATTTCCTGTGAACCAGTTTCTTTGTGTGCTGCAAATTAAATATGGTGCTGATAAACCACAGGTGCCTTTTTTTCTTTTTCCTTTCCTTTTCTTTTTTTTTATGATGAGTTTGTAGTGATTTTCTTCATTCTGGAACGTACAACTCAGATGTTGAAAGTGGTAGCATAATATCTCTTTGGTTTATATATTTCTCAGTTTTAATTTTTATTAGTAGCCACTAGAAATCAACATTATTACATTTTAATAATGTCCAAAAGGTCAGTAGAAAGATTTGAAACTGGGAAAACATGGGAAACAAATCAAAATGAACAAATGAGGGACATGAAGTTTAGGAAGGTTTGTAACTTAGTGTAATGACCAGAGAGTATCTCAGTGGGAACCACAAGAGCAAATTAAACTGTTTCAAACAGACCTTCTGTGCTTCTTTTAGCTCCTTGAGCAGAAGAAACACAGGAGCATCTTTGATGAAATGAATGGAGATCTTTCCAGCTCTTAGTTCCTTGGGGCTGCTGCTGTGTAAAGTGACACGATTATATTCATCCAGTTCTGCATGAGACTCATGCAGAATAAACATGAGAACAGGAGGGAGCGTGTGAGCATCCGGTAGCAACATATTTCATGTTTGTACCGAATTAAGAAACTCCCTGTTAAAGCAGAAACAATCCTGATGCACGCTTGCTCTGCTTGTATCTAAACTGATATGAAATGTCATGTAGATGATCTTATCTGTGTTTTCTTATCACACTCATGCTGTCTGAACGATTTAAACCGGCTATTTGTCTTCCTTTATATGATATGTTAAATAGCTTATAATTGGCAACAGTGTAATAAGTGTCTTTTTTGGACGTGAATGCTTTTATCAGAATAACCTCTTTTAAGGGAATACAACCTGCTGGTTGTTATATTATTGCTATTTTCCATCATCAGTCTCAGGTAGACTTTTTATTGAGTATTTTGTCAGAATTATGAATTTATTCTAATGATGCAAGTTTATTTTTTATACTTTTTTATACACTGTTGAAGGTAATGTTGTTGACTTTTTTGTGTGCTTAAGGTTCTCATCATAATCATAAAATCACAACTAGCCTTTTTTTCTCTTTTAGGCATAACACCTTTATTCTGTTTGTATTTAAAAACAGACAGGTATAAGATGTTTACATGTCTGGGTTACCTTGATTTTACAAGCTGAATTGTTGTTTTTAAGTGATATGAAGTAATCTTTATCCTATTCATATACAATAACTAAAGGACTGGGACTATTAATGTTTAACATTTCATTGGTCAGCACTGTTACTTCACCATTGCAAAGCTATTTTGCTTCTTTGATGCCTTTCTGTGTGTGGTTTTCATTTCCATGTCTGGTTCAAATGTGTAATTACATCGAGTTTTGGTGAATTATGAATTAGACTGCTGCATGGCTCTGTTATAAAATAAGATAAGATAATAAGATATGATAATCTTTATTATTGTCAGTACATATCTTACGAAACGCACTGAAACTTCTTCTTTTAACCCATCGCTAGTTATCCAATCTGGGGTGCACCCTGTCTCTTGGCATGGGGTCAGTAATCATATATCTATACAGTGAAAATATGGTAAATGATCTATAAAGAAAATGTATTAAGGAATGCAGATTATCTCCCCTCAACGTGGACTAATAAACTGTTATCACCTGTGATTTTCGTGCTTCTTGTTCATTGTACTTGTTTTGATAAAGCTGCCGTGTCATTAATAGTCCACTAGATGGCACTGTGCTAAAAGATTTCTATACAATCTGTGGCGCTGATTCGCAAACAGTGACAGTTCATTCATTCATCCTGCTGGAAAAGCCTCAAAGAATTGCAGTAATATAGGTTTGCCCAAACAACAGTCCGCAGTTACGGGGCAGGGCGTCTGGTACAAGTCTGAACTTTGGGAACCAATCCCGAGCAGAGCGTCAGCATCGGTGTCGGCGTGCAGAAGGGCGTGTTTTCTCTATTTAAACCGGAGGCTTTGCGCGGATTACACGCAGAGACGCATCTCACCTGCAGAGGACTGATAACAGCGCATCCCAGGTACAGTTATTTTTCAGTTGTCTCCGATTATCAGAATTGAAATGAAAGATTGGTTTAATAAGAGTGTGCATGAAATGAATATAAAATGTACTTGCAGGTGGCGTTTGTCTAAAACGAAGGCTTATCAACCTCTTCATTATGCAACATTTCGCTTGAGACCCTAAAGCTCTTAACATTTTCTTACAGCCATGTGCACAAATACCTGGCAGTGCGGCATTCACCTGAAAACGCACATTTTGACTTCTCTGAGCTAAATTAACGAGTGACTTTGGCTTCTTTTTGAGCCATGTCGTGCAGCTTGTCTTTAAAACACTAGGCTGCGCAGGCCTGTGATTATTTTAATCTTCCACATTGTCAGTGTGTCCACTGTCAACATCACTCATGTTCTGCAAGCCTTTGAAACGCAGGTAAGGTGTGGACAGTTAGATAATCACAAACAAGACAGGTTCTGCCTTAACAGCAGGCCAGGCATAATACTGCAGAAAACATGTCCATCAAGGCTTCATAATAATGTTATCAAATTCTTAGTTGTAGGGAAGCGCTAACCTGTACTTTGTTAGTTCTGGTTCACATGGAATATTTACCTAAAGCAAATTCATGTGCAACTCCATGATGTTACACTCCTATTAGGTTTATGCAGATCGGACTTTCTGTAAATAGCAGTGCACAGTAATATAAAACCATATTAGGGTATTGTGCAGAGGTAAAACTTGAAGCTTAGTCCTGTATGTTATTTCTTTAGACTTCCTTACGCAACCCTGAACTTCAGGCCACTCCTGCATTCCCCCCCCTACCTGAGGCGGGGCTCAGTTTGTATACCTGCATGGGCATGCATGGGCAGCCAGCATCATATTTCATGTTCTCATGCTTTTATTGTGTATTTTACCTCTCCTTGAAAATCTCTGCATCAACTCTACTATTTACATTCTCTTGTACTTTTCCCTGTTAGAACTCTTCCAAAATGAGCGACAACAACGCAGTCAATCAGGAGGTGGAGCAGTTTAACAAGCAGAAGCTTCGGAAGACCAGCACACAAGAGAAAACCTACCTTCCAACCAAAGAGGGTAGGTGCTGAAGAGGAAAAACAAGTTTGCCCTTAACAAATATCGGTGTTGTCACTTTCCACCTTTAATTGGCACCTTTGTGCTGAGCTCCTCCCTGTCAGTCCTTGTAAAGGCACCTACAAAGATTGCAGCACTGACTAAGTGCAGGTACACACCCTAGTACATGGAAGCTAAATATCAACGTGCAACATCACCTTCACTGGGTTGGGGGTGTAAATGATTAAGATAAACAATCTTTGGCAGACCAGTGAAGCAGAAGCCCAAGTGATGAATTGGACAGCAGAAAAGCTGCTGTATGAAAAGTGTGTCAAAATGCTCATCCTTTTCCTCCAGAGGCCAAGAGGCTCCCTGCTTTCAGACTCCACCTCTTTCTTAATCTGAATCCAGCCCTGACAAGTGTGTGTGTGTGTGTGTCACAAGGGAGGCGCGGAGGCGAGCAGCTCTGATGGTGCACGTTGGCTCTTGTGAGGCTTTAAAGTACCGTTTCACTGATGAGTTCTGCCATGTTGCAGCAAAAGGAGGAAAATGTCTGGACGATTGCTTTATCACAGTGGGCGTGTTTCATTCGCCACATGTTTGGACCAGTATTCCAAGAGCTGCACCCTTTTTGAAAGAGGAAATAAAACAATTTCATTTTAAATGAGAGATTACATTCATAAGCCAAGACGATGAAAATTTAGATAGCTGTACTTCTGTAGCTTGGATTTTTTTAGTGAGCTTTGTGGGAGTATCACTCTACTCTACACCATGCAACACCTGATAATTTTCCAGCAGCTTACTGGCACCGGAGCCAAAACTCGTGAGTGGAAACAGCTGCTGTACACTCAAACACTATCATTGACGGAAATGACAGAATATTTGAAATATAATAAACAAAAGTTTATTATCTTAGATACTACATGCTTAAAACTGAACGCACCTTTTAATAAGTATACACTTACTAGAAAATGTTTATTTTGTGTGTGAATTTTCAGCTGTTGGCAGTGAGAACACCCACGTATTGATTACGTGTGTGTCTATGGGAGAAACTGGTTTATCAACAAATAAAATAACTTTCTGAATTTCAAGAAAATGTCTGAAGACATAGTCCATGTAGCATTTTCAGAACTATTATGAATATATAAATATTTGAGAATAATCTTCACATGCAGTCTGTAATCTGTCTTCTTTGTCTTTTGTTGTCACGCAGAAATTGAAGAAGAAAAGAAGGCGATGAAAGAAGGAAATAACTGAAGTGCATCTGCTATGAATGCTCTTCAGTCCTTCTCGGTTACCGGCCTGTCTTCCAACTAGGAGTTGTGTCATTACCTCCGCTGTTTTTTTTTTTTTTTAAATCTGTCTGTGCAACCATGTTTTAAAAGAAATGCTGTTCAAATTAACACTATGGGGGGAAATCACCCCCAACTCCAAGTTCATAAATGCACAGGGTGCATGGGATTCTGTTCTTTACAAACAGCTTAGAGGGCGTTGATCATTTATAAATGCTTGGTGCGAGGTTTAGCTTAACGGACAAGGTGAAAAAAATTATATTGTACTGACAAATTTCAACAAAAATTATGCATTATCATCAACACTATGTATGCCTGTAAATGGTGCCATTGAGGAAATGTTGTTTAAAAAAAGACTAAAGAATATATTTTAGTTTTAATAAAAATCAAAGTGTCAAATGCTTTTGCCTCAGTTCAGTTGTTATTATCATTTTTAAATCTCCTGGAATGATCTTTTAATGCAAAACAACATCGGTGTTAATTTATTGCCATTAAATAACTGACTGTGTGTGGGAGAGGAAGTTGAAGAAGCAGCGTGACAGTTTATTGTGTAATTGTTGGCGCATTCTTCATATTGCATCATCTCTAGACTTCCAACCAGCTGCAACATGTTGCTGCTTCAGTTGTAATTAAAAACCAAACAAAGTTCTCTTGTAAACTGAGAAAGACTGAAATTTCAGGTACTGTGTTCTGGCAGAAGAATGTAACCATGTTTATAATAAAGTTACTGATGCTCAGTTTTATAGGACAATGAATCTTTTGTGTTCACTATTGCTCAGTGTCCAGTTTACCACAGGAAATATTAACTCGGTGAGTTGTATTTGTAGGAATCTATCATAAAGGACAATGTCCTGACAGTGCAGGTACCAATATATTTACATACTTGTACTTGATCTTTCAGCTTTCTTTCCTTTTTTTTTTTCTTATGAGTGTCCAACTTACCCACAGAACTTTCAAATCTTAATTTGAAAAAGGTATAAAACTTAGGTGGGGGAAAGGTGTGGATCAGCTGCAGTTGTATCATATTCCAGACTACCAACAAGAAATGTGGTTTAAGGTTTGGAAGTAGTGTCAGCATGCAGGGCCCTTTTATTTGTTGATGAAAAGTGTTATTAAATGCATGTGACACCTAGAGTATAAACCATCATTCTTTTGTTCCTACATGGATCAGTGACTCGGTTGTTTTTCTCTTCAGTAGTTTTCCTTATCAACCCTGTTCAGACATGTTCTCACTACAGCAAGCAAATACATGACAGAAACGCCATGCATAACTCTAGTTAGATTGTAGTCAACCAAACAGCACCAAGGGTTGCACAAAATTATATTGACTCATTTAAGGAAAAGAAGAAATCCAGATTGTGATAAATTTATTGTTCACAGAGTGATGGTTTTCATGCAAAAAGAACCACAATATGTTCCTTTTCAGTGGCCTCTATGGGTTGGGCTTCTCAGTGCACAGTACAAACAGAAGCTCAGGGACAAACAGTAAATTATTATTTATAGACATAGGCTTGTGACCATTCTGGAGCCAAAAAAGAAAGCTTGTAACCAGGACACTGCCCACCATTGGCTGCTTTATTTGACTTACCTGGCTTTTATCAAGAGCACATGATCCTCATCACTTGCAAAACAAGTTGTGCTGGAACATTTAGCTGTTCCTATTCTTCCCAAGATTATTGTCTCTAATAAGCACTTTCTCAACATTTCATACCTACTGTTTAACATAAAGGTAACAAACTGAAGGTGACAAAAGTATCAAACTAATAAAATAGTATGTAAATATTATACAAACATATTTACAGCCTGGTTAAAAACACAGTTTTGGTCTCTATTGTTAGATTTCACATCCACAACAGTTCTGTGGGTGGATGAATTCTTTTGTACCACATCAGGTGAATTTATATAAAGAACTAAATGTACTTATATCATGGGGCCTAGACTTTTGATTGGCAGTCAGCTTAGCCAGTGGCTAGTTATTGTCTCTTCCTCATTAGCCATTGTCATGCTCCAAAGCTTAGCGAAGCAATTAGCAGTTAACTAACCTAGTATAGGGTAAACAAACCAGTCATTTCCGAAACAACACCAATATAACCAATGAAAAGGGATATGAGCCTGTCTGTACAAAGCATTATTCACTTCACCTATAGGTTTCTGAAAAGCAGTTTTGAAGCCTCTTTTTCTTCATACTGTGCACAGTGATGTTACCCAGGAAGTCAACAGGAAGAACATCAGTCAAAGGTACCTGTGGCTCCATCAGCCGATCCCTTCCGATATACCTCCAGAGCTGCCAACAGATGAAGATTCGAGATCTTTCTTGTAGCAAGAATCACCATTAATGTTAATGACTTTTTTATGCTTGGTATAGGCTCAACTTTGCATGCATGTTAAGAGCAAAGTTAAGGGTGAAATATTTACAGTAAAATATGAAAAATTAAAACAGATCAAATAACCAAGCTGTAAATATGATTACTTCTGCTCTAAGGTTGGGAGTCAATAAAAATTGATTCACTTTTAAAACCAGCCTCTTAGCGGTCAGTCGAGGAACAGCAACAAATCTTAGCACTGCACGAGCCTCAACCCGGAAGTTAGATTGTTGGCACAGGGCCTCAACCCGGAAGTTTGATGGTTGGTGCTTGCTGAAGCCCCACGAGTGACGTTACCGATTGTACGTCCAGTAATAGTCCATTGTCCGGACAGGGACAAATGAGACAAACAATCTATCACTCCACGTAACAACAGTTTAGACTTACCAAATAACCTAATATGTGTGCTGGGGTAGGTAGAAAAAATATCAGTCTCTGCATGCAGTGTACTTGTTATTCTAATCCCGTTTTTTTTGTCTGGAGAAAATTCGGTAAACACCGACACCCAGTGGCTAAAACAGTTGTTACAAAAAGAGTGTAACTGCAGTGTGGCGCGTTCCCGAAGGGTGGCACTAAACAACAGGAAAACACGGAGGGGGGAGGTGCGAGCGTGGTTCCGTTGCAGGTCTGTTTGGTTTCACCGCTAAAGTCCATCATCAAGGTAGTTAGCACTGTGACGTGGTCAACGTTATCTGGTGATGCGTTTACCAGCAACGAGAGAAGATGGACTAGTTAAATGAGAGCTGTCCCAGTGGTTTCTGGTGGTGCTAGTTATCTCCATTCATGCGGTCGGCGATGCTCAGGGGAGTGTGAGTGGCGGGCAAGCTCAGTCATCAGTTCGCTGGGACCGACAACACGGCTCGGTTACCGGTAGGGTTGTTTTGTTGATAGCATGCTAACCAGCTAACATTAACGTGGGAGCCCGAATATCAATACATGCTTATATAAAACCACAGTGCCACCGTTTGAGGTTTTAAAGGGCAGTTTCCTGCGTCTTTGTGCAGCTAATTAGTCGACTATAACGACAAACTAAATAAAGGCGAGGTGTGAAATAATGAGCTAAAACTTTGCTGTTGGTGCACGAGTATCGTGTCTGAACTGGAGCTCGCTGACTTCGAGCGGACTGAGGTATACCCACGGAATAAAAGCACCACTGTTTGGGTCATATATATAGCACTGTGTTGCTGTTGAGTGGCGCTCATTCAGCAACACAGTGCTGCATGTTATGCGTTTAGGTCAGATGAATCACTTATTGTAGATGTGTGTGTGTTATTTCCTAACAGGGTAGCAGCATGGTGGTCCCGGACAGCGCCGGCGTGGTCCCTCAACCTGACGGCGGGAGTCCCACTGGGCTCACCGAGAGCTCTGAACCCGAGTGCAAGGAGATTGGAGAAAGGGGTCAAGACCTGGAAGGGGTGGAGCTGGAGGAGGTCCGAAAGCTGCAGGAGCTTGTTCGCAGGTTGGAGGTCCAGAATGAAACCCTGCGCAACAGAGGGGGCAAGACCGGCATCCCCAGAGGAGCTAACAGCAACATCAATGCTGCTGGTAATATCAACGAGGGGCTGACTTGTGAAGGGGTCACCAGCTCCCACCTCAGGTTGGAGCACAGCAGCGATCTGGACAGCACAGACTACAAGCTGTCACCTCCTGAGGACAGCAGCAGTGGTGAAGAGATGTCCCCGTTGCCTGCAGCCAACAGGCTGGAGGGAGAAGATGAAGAGGAGGATGGTGGGGGTCCGTGCGGGGGCTTTCTAACTGTGACCTGCAACAATGGAGCTGGGCAGTGTCAGGGGCAAAGTCAGACACCAGAGAGTCCATCTCAGGAAAGTTATGAATCAGAGACACTTGCAGAGGGCGACTCAGGGGTGGATCAGACTGCGCTGGATGAAGTGGATGTCCTAGATTTGGAGGATGAGTGTGTAGAAATAGAAGACGAGGATAGTTGGTAGGTCTTCCTTTCTGCATTGGTTGTTTGTGGTCTCTGTCTTAACACACATAACTAAACATTCATAACAAGCATAACTAAACACACCCTGCACCAATTCTTTTTTATGGAGTACAGCAGTGCACAGGCGATGCCTTAAAGGGAAGGTGTGCTCTGATAACACAGGTTAGAGAGAAGTCACACTTGACATTTCTTGACATCTCTGTTTACAGGTAAAGGAAGTCTTTCAGCTGGATGAGTCAGTTAGACTTTCTTTTTTAAATTATCTATTTAAACAGTACAATTCTCTCACAAGGCAGTGGCAGTGTAGCATCTGGAGTTATAGTGAGACTAAACCCTCTGTTTTTAATTTTAGCTTTTAAAATTTTTTTTCTTGGTACAGCGAAAGATTGCTTCTTTTCCTGGCCTTTTAGAAGCTCAGTTTGACATTTAGAAACATTTAAAATACCAACTCGCTTAGTTTTTTGAGGGCAGAGTCATGAGGAGGCAGTAAAAAAAACCCGTGGGTTCTCCAGGGTTAAGAAGATTCTGAATTCTCATGCCAAGGTAAACACTAAAATGATCACCTACTTACTACCTGTTTGACAGGTTAATGTTGGCACACAGGAACAGCTGAAACATGGATAGAAATTTTATTGTTACCATTTGCCAGGCACATTTTTTTTTTCTTAAATAGAAGACAAGCGGTTTCAGGATGATACAACTTTTACTTTTGACTTTGCAGGCACAGATCTGCATTTTCAATGCCTCATTGCACTGTAGGCCAACAAAATTGCATTAGTGACACCAAGAGTGGGGATGAAGTTCAAGCTTTTAGCAGATTTGTTTCTGTTTTTGTAACAAGACAAGCATTATATTTCCCCTGGTTTAATTGGCTGACTGTAGCCCAAAAGGAATAATAAGAGAGGCCTGATTAAGAATAATCCCTGTTAATATTTTTGCCAGAGATCGGTCTAGACCCTTTTTTTTTAATGCTGTGCTTTCTGAATGTCTAAAACAGGTAGCATATTGTATTCATGGTGTCTACATAGGCAGCTGTGCCATGAAGCTTACCAGCCAGACAGTCTGTGGCTTATTTTCTGTGTCTCGTAATTAGCCATACCATATGTGCTTTGGAAGGTTATCATAGCCAAAACATTGGTAATCCTAACGGCAGCATAATCTGATCTGATTTGCTGTGGGCTGGGGCACAGCTAAACTGCTTGGGTGGGATTGCAAAGCATGTGACCCTGCCAAAGGATCAGAAACAGTAACAGCAAGTGCAGAGTTTGTTTTTGTAGTGTTTTATTTATTTATTCATTTATTTATCCCCCCAGAGGACAGTTGGGTTTGGGATTCCCCACATTTAAAGCATTGGAAACAGACTCAAGTTCTCTTTCTTTAATCCAACTTTTTCTTCGAAAAGACAGTTTTCAAATCTACCAAAGTAATTCAAAACTATCTTGATTATTCACCATCCAGTACAGTGATGGTCATTTTTCTCCAGGGAGCTTTTTTTCAATTAACTTTAGTGTCTGCAAAACATCACTATAATCCACATGTTGAACTCAAACATCATACCTCCGTCAGATTATACCGATGAGGCTTCAGGTTCTCATGGAAAATAATCACTATGTTCTCACCAGAACAGTCATTATGTTATCACTGTAGAATCATTTCATATTAGCGTTGTTTAACAAACAGGTTAATATCTTAGTTTCTGTTGTTGGAAAAGGAAAAAAAAAATGAGCAGACTCTTTAAAAACAAGTTCACTTTGTATAATCTGATATGATTTAGTTTCTTACAAGAATAAAACAATAGCAACAGACTAGCGTCTTATGCGAGTAGCGATATCATCCAGGGGCCAAAACTGCAGTGTGAATGGATCAAAAGAAAATGCTATTGTTGTACATTAAAAGTAAAGATGAAGTTGGTCCTGTCCCCAGCTCTCTGGGATGAGTGACCTCAATATTGCTCTCTGCATTGTTGTTTATTCCAGTGGGAAATGGGACCTTTTATGTTTACCCAGTGGGAAGATGATTTGTAGTTGATAGGTCCAGAACCAGTTGAGCCAGGCCTTTTGTTTATCCAGCTGAAAAGGTCAGGCCATGTGATCAACTGTTCAAAGCTTGTGGTGACTTCATGGTTGTTTGCTGTCACCAGGGCAACACTGGATCCATTTAAGAAGAAGCATGAAAATGCAGTGCCAAAATCCCACATTGGCTGGCACGTTGTCCTAACTAGATGCACCAGAGGATTTTTTTTTTTTTTTTTTTTTTTTTAACTTGAATTTAATAATCATTTATTTACATCCATATTTTAAACAACAAATCTGAAAACTTCTCTTCATTCTGCTTTCCTGTGGGTGTGGCTTAGCCTTTGTAGGCCAAGATGAGATTAATTTGTTAAAAGAGGGTAGATGTTGTAAAAGTACACTCTAGATTTAAACAGGTTCATGCTATGATAAGGTTATTCACAGAAGATACACATCTGTACGTCTGATTAAATCATTCACATCATTCAGAGCAACTTGTTTGTTTTGATATGGGATCCTTGCTGCAGCAAAATGTCCTATCTTACAAAAACAGTTCACCGACTTTAATTTCTGTGTTCTGTGATGCTTAATGTTTAGAGCTAGTTGCAAGGTATGAACTAGACTAATCTGGTGCTTGCTCACTTAACCTTTTGCTGTGCACTTACTGGAAAGAGTGTTAAGCAGAGTGGCCTGTCTTTTCTTACTGCCACACTTTTCCATCTTCCTTGTATTTCTCTGATGTCTAAGATTTCCTTCCGTGTGCTTCTTCCTAACAGGTTGTATGTGTCTCCTAAAAAGCAAATAGCTGATCCAGGGCCAGACTCGCCATTGAAGTGGTGTCGGCAGGTTCTTGATCATCGCAGCCCGGAGACGGAAATGGCTTGTCGGACGCTGATCAGTCGTTTGGACCAGAGTATGCATTAAAAGCGTAGCATGCATTATGTGCAACCAAGTATTTATTCATTATTTATTTCTCCCCATATTCAAGGCTTTAGATAAACCACTCTTCTGTGTATTTCAAAATCTGAACTCACTCTTTAGATTCCCAAACATCTCAGGTTTTATATTTAAAGATCTGTGAGTCATGTACTGTTACCTAATTCAGCACATTTGCTGCACCACTACAGTCACCTGCTTTTGTGTTCTTACTTACTGTTCACTTCTGGAGTGCAAGAACAATGATCTATCTTTGGTTTTGTATGTCAAATCCCAGTAACTGGCATTAAATGTGCGTACACCCTTTATGTGTGAATAGAAGTTTGCATCTGATCAAACAGGTCCTATTCATTATTTATCATGCCTGCAGCTTCAACTTCTTGCACACAGCAGAACCTGAACAACAAGGTTATTCACACCATGACTGAATGACTACATTAAGTCAGCGGCTGTATTGGATTACCTTCCTCTCTGTGACAGCTCTCCTTTTTGAACAATAGCACTGGAGCTTGAAATAACTTGAAATAACTCCTGTTCATAGCCAAACAGGAGAAACTAATGCTTAAAAAGTAAAAGTGTTTTGTGAAAATTAGAGCAAACCACATCTGACTTAAGAAGATTTTGTGTTTGCATGTGGTACTTATTCAAATATTTGGCAGCTTATTCTCAAAGTTCTTGTGCAACTACCAGATATCTGACTTAACATTGTCTACATGTTGGGTGGGTGATTTCCCCTGTCCTGTTCCCTGCAGCGTCGCGATGGAGGAACATGTACAGCAGCCCATCTGAGGCAGGCTCGGCAAGCTCAGGCCTGATCTCTCCTGGGTACCACATATCAACTAACAAATCCCTACTAACCTGTGGCAGTTCAGGTATGGCATGACATTAACACGCTGCTCTCCGGTGGGAATAACATCACCTACGCATGAGTGTTTTATATGAATACTGTAGGGACAGAAGTATCATCAGTTTGTTTAGATTGGTCATTTTTAGGGTTGACTCTTACATTTTTGCATGTTTACCCACTTTACTGTGTGCATAAACGGTGCGATAGTACACACCTTTTTCCAAAATATTCCCCAAACATCACAGAGCAGTTAATAATATTATCAGGCAACTACTGGCTAATCCCGTATGTGCACTAAAACAACGCTGAATAGTCTTGATATGATATTGATGTGAGTGGAAACTAATGTGTGTAAGTTACTTGTGTACTTTAGAAGCTGGTCAGCAATTGTGTGAAGGGCAGCAGGTGACTAAACTGTGTATCCTGATATTGTGTTGTCAGTTATATTCACTTTTAAAAAAATATATATTTCTCACACTAGCTCCAAAGATCGGCAGTTTGTACGCTATGAAATAACGAACCTTTTCATGAACTTTAAAGTGCTCAGCTTGTGAGATGTGATCCTGTCCAGTCCTAGACTTTTGCATAACGACATTTCCTGATTGTTTCATTGTTGGGTGTGTCAGACAAGCAGCTTCATCAGATGACAGCTGTTTGTACTTATACTGCTGTGCAGTGCTGTAGTAAAGTAAGGTTGTAATTTAAAACTGCAGTTAAGTACTTGTTACGTCACTCTGATTTATATTACACATTTGTTCTGACACCTCAAGCAGACTGAGAATGATTGAACAGCTGTTCTCTAATATATTTCAATATATAGAAAAACGTAACTTTTTCAGCATTTTTATGGGTTTTTTTTTCACCTATTACTCTTTACCACATTATATGCAACATTTGATAATTCATGATGTGAAAGAGGTCTATTAAATTTAACTATTCTTAATGTTTGCGTCACATTTTTCTCATCTTAGGGCAAATGCTTTTATTTTGAAAGCTTGTCATCCTGTGATGTGATTGCCCTGCACATGTTTAAACCTTTCATTTTTATGCATAAATGAAGGAAAGCTTCTCATAATTTGTTCATAGTTGCACTTAAACAAAAGTTGTTGTTTTTTTTCTTTATAAATACAAATGTGCACGATTGTCAGATTTGTATTGATGAGTTATTGTGCCATTGCTTGCTGCTTGTATTAGAGTCCTGTAGTTATTGTTTGCTTTTGGAAAGAGATGGAAATTGCTTTCAGAAGTTGCATCCAGTATTTTTTTATATTATTTTGTGAGACTTGGCTTGTTCTAACTTGGAGTACTCTCTGTGCTTTCAGGTGCCACAAACATGCAGTCAGCCCTGAGCTCCCAGTCGTCCATAGACAGTGAACTCAGCACGTCAGATGACTCCATCTCTATGGGCTACAAGCTCCAGGATCTCACTGATGTCCAGATCATGGCTCGCCTACAGGAAGAAAGTGAGTTGAGGGGTGATATACTGGTTTTAGTTCCATCAAAAGCATTTGTTACCGACTATGAAGATATTCTAATAGGTGAAGAAACAGAACACAGCATGGTTAGAGCATGTTTAAATATTTCCATGCTTATCATTAGATCAGATGCTTGACTTTCTCTGCCTAAGTGCTGCTGTTATTTATTTTTATTTTCTATTTTTTATTAATAATGCATTCAGAGATTTACATATGCTTTTGGACAGCTCTCTTTAAATGCTTTTTTTGGGGAAGGTTTAATTAAATGTTTCTGGTGACAGGTCTGAGGCAGGATTATGCTTCAAGTTCGGCATCTGCATCACGCCGCAGCTCCACTACATCTCTGCAGTCACTGCGCCGGGGTGGTACATACAGTGACCAGGAATTTGACACTTATAGCCTGGAAGATGAAGAGGATGGGTTTTGCTCCGTGCCCCCGCGGCGACATCGTTTTACCCCTTCACCTTTGGGCTCACCTCGCTGCCTCTCTCCATCCACTTCCAACCACGGACAGGAATACAGCAGCCAACTCGGGGCACCGCGCACAAGAACACCCAGACGTTCTCTCCAAGGCCCCAGTGCAGAGCTGCTTAAATTTGCTAAGAGTGAGGGTAGGCTAAAACGAGTAATAAATCGGCACTGTACCCAAGGTCGAGAAGATTAGAAATTCTTGTCCTAAAATTGAGACAATGTCCATTCTGTTGTTTTAATCCATTGTATGTGTGTGGTTCCAGAGGAGTTGAGGCACAGCATGCCTAATCTGGCCCCCCGCACCAGCCTACGTTCTCTGGAGGCGGTCAGAAACAGCCGCAGCATGGAGGCTAACCTCCAGAGCTCTGGCAACCGCATGTCTCACCTGACTCACTCCCCTTCCACAGGTAACCCTGCTTCCTCACCTGCTCCTTTCCACTCCTCTGTTTTAACAGCACCTGTTTTTTCTCCCACAATTCCAGTTCCCTGTCTCCTTAATCCTACTACCTTCTTCCAAGCTTCTGCATGACCACAAGAAGGCTTTTTTTAAAAACTACTCTATGAAATATTGAACCACTGACAACGCAGTCAAGCTGGTTGTTTATGGAATGGTTTGCTGTTGTTATTTATCTTTTTTTTATCATCCATAGAGCTGGAGAATACTTTCATTATATTTTCAGTATAATGAAATACAAGTTTCCTTTAAATGTATTTAATAATACTTTTGTGAAATACTATCTGTCCCTTAACTTCCCCTTACCCGGGTTTGATAGTACTTGTGTGATAGTACAAACGTTTTTCCAAAACGTTGGTTTATATCGGATTATATCTGATATAAGATGAGATATTATCATTCCACTATGTCCTGAGTGAGGCTTGGAGTCTCTTTGCCTGAAGCACCTCTTAGCTTTGAATGTGCTGATTCTCATCCCCACTTCAAATCACCCAATGGCAGCTGGAGATGTGGTCCTATTGGCTCGATGATGCAAACAGGACCACATCATCTGCAAAAAGCAGAAATGAAATCCCTTGAACGCCTCTGTCTTTTGGCTGTGCTGAGAAATTCTGTCCATTAAAGTTAGAAACAGAATCTGTGACAAAGGACAGGAGCCCCGAAGAAGTCCAGTTCCCACCTGAAACAAATGTTATTTACTGCGGGCAGTGTGGATAAAACTCTTGCATGGTTTGGGTATGGATTGATTGGGCTGTAGCAATGAACTATGCATCCCATGCAACGCACCTACACACAGAATACCTTGAGAAACACAGTTTCTATTTTGTTTCACTGTGTTTGAAGAACCTGCATTTCACTCCTAATAGTTGAATGGTAGTTTGGTAATAAAGTTAAAGATTCACATGTATCCAAGAACCCTCAAATGTATGGACATTATGTTTCACAGACCTCTCTTGAAGGTCAGTGGTCAAAAATGAGGTCACATTTTGTGTTGGAGGGAAGGATGAAGGGGGGTGTAATAGAATGTGTGCATGTTAATTTGCCTTATTTGACATCACCCATCCTCTGTAAGACATTTGTAAATGGCCACATCGCAGTGTCAGTATTGATTCAGTTCAGTGTGTTGTTCAAAACATGCACATGCACACTTGTGGTGCAATACTAGCTCTTGCCAGTAGTTTAATTCATTTTTACTTAAAAAAAAAAAAAAAGCCACTTTGAATTTAACACAATCACACAAAAATAATAGCATATACTAGAACATGTTATGTTGACATTCATCATTCTTATGACATGTATTGAAACATGCATGACCCAGCTCACATCTAATTAGTTTCATGAGGAATTTCAAATTCTGTTCTCATCTTTCTCTTGTCATTAGTTTTTCCTAACATTTCCCACATAATGTACAAGTAGCGCTTTTTTCATTCACCTCCTACATAATACCACTATTATGTTATTCTTCATAATCCAGTACTGCTCTTCCAGAGGCTGCCTACAACTCTTTTACACAAAAAGACAGCAAGTGTCTTTTTTCCCAAATGTATATTAAATAAGCAATATATTATAGCCAAAGGCCCTCTTAAACCACTGTGCTTTCTCTCTGCTCAAGGTATGGTTTGTGGTCGTCTTCGTAGCAATGGCCAATCTCCTCTCTCCCTGCGGGCTCCAGTTAAAGCTGTCACTCCTGTGGGCTCAATGGCTGCTGGTCGTCAGCCTTCCAGAGGTCTGCCAGTTATCCAAACACCACCACCTACAGGAGGGGGCCGCAGGGTCCAGTCACCAGGGTCTGCTAACGGCGGAGCTTATGTACCTGGAAGAACCTCGGCTGGGACAGGAAGGCCTGTAATGGGACGCGGTCAGGCTGTGCCATCAGTATCCACAAGAAGTAGACTGGCACAACCTTCCAGGAGGTGAGATTTCAAAAGCAGTAGCAACATATCAAATCTGTTTCTTCAATAGCAGCAGATTCATTTTAATGCTATTTAGCCAGTTACTATTTGATATTTTGACTTTCTGGGTGGATGAAAACTAACTTCCACTTTTATTGGCAGGTCTTTGGGTATTACTAAAATCTCAGATGAATCTTGGAAGGATGGCTGTTACTGAGCTCTGCCAGTGATGAAGGATGTTCACTGCTGCAACCCTGACCCAACTTCTCCTCAATAGGAAGAACGTGGCCCACTGTGTCCATATATGTGTTGCACAACCTCTTGGTCCCCTATTTCAGACTGGAGTGCTGGGCTACACTGGATTTGTAGTTGATCTCTCCCTCGCATGAAACATTGTCAACCCACACAAAGAGAAAATGTGTAGGTAGATAAGAGGCTACACAGACACACTCCATTTTCATGTTGTATGGACCAACTCTGAGCTTCCAGAAGATTTGTGTCAATCTTACTTATTTTTTTATGGTAATTGTGAGAAACAGCTGGAATATTGGGGCTTGTATCCCTGTACTGTTGATGTAATTAATATGGAGACAATTTAAATGAAGATATTGCTGGTTTGTTTATTATCTGTGTGAATTACTACTAGATGAAGGTGCCGAGTGTTGCATGCTGGGTTTTGTTGTTTTCCCTTCGTCCCACAGCCTTTCAACTTTCTCCAACTTGAGTATGACAAATCTTTCATGTGTCAAACAGTGACGTGTGTACATTTTTTGAAAGTTTGATTGGTTCATAGTGGAATCATTTGTGTTTGTGTTTTGCTCTTTGCATACACAATAATGCAACTCTTGTAAACCACACTGCCCTTATGTTAAAAACAAAAAAAAATTAAATATGGTTTGTGCCAAGGTGCATTACAGCTGCAACTCTTTAATTCCTTAAATAATCTTGAATAATTAAAAGTACAACTGCAGTGCTGAATTTTCCAGTTATTTTTACTGCATATCTCTGTGGATTTGATTGTTTGCCTTTTGAAACCACTGTAATGAAGAAAATGTTAATTGCACAAAGGCCTTATGCCTTATTCAGCTATGCACCCTTATGAAGAGTGCCTCGGAAAATTAGGAGCTGTAATTAAATGAGTAATAAAGTCTGCCCTCAAGCTGTAATTGCATTTCTGATTATTTCTTCTTTTTTTTTTATTTAATACATCATTTTTTTTTAAAATCATTTTTACTTGACAATGCATTCGCATCACATTCAATAGCAGTAGTCCCGTCACCATCTTCCGGATATTTCCTGGATGCAGGAACAGCTCTCAAATTTAAGTGCTACCCACCCCTTCTGACAAAATGGCCTACAGGCCTCATCAGCACATACAAAGTATGAGCACACAGTGTGCAACCATGTACTTTCCAAAAAATATATTTCTGATGCACAGTTTGAATCGTGTGCTCCCGAGCCTGCCATAAATATATTTCCATCGAGACAAACACCGTGTTAATGTAATTCTGCTCTCTTATGCATGACGCAAATAGTAAGGGATCAGCGGTAAACGAGGCCACGCATTGTCTGCCCCCCGCCCTCCCTCTGCTTGTCAGGAAGCAAGCTGATTGGCCGAGGCCTAGCAAAGACTGGCCGGGGATCCAAAACTGCAGGCCGCACTTAGCTTACCGTCAAAAATAAACCAAAACAATAACAGACAAATTCAAGAAGGGGGAGAAACACCGATAGAGTCAGAAGACCGCGTTGTCAGGTAAAATTATTTTAACTCGATCTCAAAGGCGAGTGTAATGAGACATGAGGGCCCAGTCAGACGTAGCGGGCCTCTTTCAGCCTTTTCGAAAAACAACATGGAAGATAATGCGGCACGAGCTCCTCCACCTAGCCTAGCAAGCTAGCTAGCCGTCGTCGCGCAGATTAAAGTTAAACGTCAACAAATAACATAATGTTCATTAATATACTGATTTTACTCATACGTAAATTTATATAGTGTTAATTGTGTGTATATACTGCTTGGAATGAGACATTCATCTGGTTATGGCATTCTTTCGATTAGCCTTTAAGCTAAAACAAAATGGCGCTGAGAGACAGGACTAGCTGGCTAGTTAGCTCCAGTGGGTGGAGGGCGGTAGCCCCCTTATTATTATGCGCTGCATAGCTGCTGTGTCTTCACAGCTGTGGCTATAAACTGCCAGCATGTGTTTTTACACTCATTGATATAAGTGAAAGGATTAATGTGGCAATGCTCGTCTTCTCTTTCCCCACACAATGATAGACAAATAACCGTAAAGTTGCCGCAAAGAGCGGTGTATTTTGTCTGCCTTATTTTTGAGTTGTCATGTGACGACAGTGCATTTCCTCCCTCAAAACAAACAGTTCTCGTCCTCCAGGAGTTATCAGCGCAAGCTTCATATGAGCTCGCCCCCGGTTCGCTGGGCGGGACACAGTCCTTTGTTGCGTTTTGGGTCCTGACCATCAGACTCAACCAGCTCCAGGTGTATGTCTGCAGGTTCAGATCGCTTGTAGTACTCTTGATAAGCAGTGGATGGAGCTAGTGGCGAGCAAACAACTGTCCTCCTTACAAGAGGCGTTGAAGTTGATTTTCTGTCATAGTTACTCAAGTTTTTAGTGGTCGCACCAATGCACTAGATATTAACCCAAACTTTATTTTAAAAATAATTCATATAACTGGATAACACTTAAATCATGAGATGGCAACTTGTTAAATTGTCATGGTTGTCTGAAATTAAGATCATGAATGTTTATGTCTGCCCTTTTCTTTCCTTCTCTAACAGATTAATTTGATTACCTTAATGGGAGGAGGCATTTCAGTTGTCCTGTTGGTTTTATTGTAGAGGTCTTATCACTAAATGTGAAGGTATGTATTTAACACTGGTGTTTCTGTCATAAAGTTACCATTCAACATAATTTTTAGCTGTGCAAGTAAACACAATGAGTAGTTATTGTTTTGTATACTGTAATTTCTCAGGTTTTTTTACGGTATAAAGACATGGATCGAGGAGGAGGGGTTTTGGAGCTACACACTCAGGAGCTGAAGATGCCCCATGCTATGATAATGCAAGACTTTGGTAGGTGCTTAAGTAGGAAAAAAATTAACAACTGGTACACCATAAATAGTATTTCATCCTTGTTAAACTATACTACAAGTGATAAAGCCAAGGTAATATTGCCCAGTAATTCAGAAACTGAGGTCCAACGGCAGGAGTTTTTACCTGAAAGTGGGCACCAGAAAAAATTTGAAGCAGAATTGTTTTTAATATATTCATGAATGGCTGAGTAATTCAAAACTACTGCTTTTGGAAGTCAACGGAAACACGTCCATCGTATGTCAATCAAAGTTAGCCTTGCTACCAGCTCCTTCACTCTAACCCTACTGAAATATCTGCAGAACTGTCATCAAATGTTTACAGCAGTATATATGGTTTATAAAGTTTGTGGTTAATACAAACGGGAGATTGTTTCACTAAGCGTGGTAGCATGAGGACTACAGATGAGGAAGTGATAGCAGCTATTCTTTTTGTATGTACGAAATCCGGCAGAAAAGGAGTGAGGGGACAGCTATCACATGACCCCGGTGTGTTTGTGTACTCACACACACACACACACATATATATATATATATCTATCTCAAGTGATGGTAACATCAGGCAAGTGATGGTAACATCAGGCGATACCAAGTGATGGTAACATCAGGCGAAAGGAACACGAGAAACTTGAGAAATACCAAGGGCTTAGAGAGGAACTAGA
>JAOWBL010000002.1:9886077-9903957 GCA_028564865.1 Zenarchopterus dispar
ATATATATAAAATCTGTCCAAGGGGACACATCGTTGGTAAGCGCTTTTGCTGCCAGTGTGGCGGATAAAAACAGAATTTTTATCTGCCATTGAGGCTTGGGCAGATGTTCAATTTCAGACCTTATCTGTGTGTGTATTCATGTACATTTCACTGATTCTGAAAATCACACAGAGAAATTTAAGCAATTTCCCTTTGGGGATCAATAAAGTATTCTGATTCTGATAAGTACTTTTTCATTAATACTTTTAGTACTTGAGTATATTTACAGGAAAACCCTGTCAGTGTTTTAAGGGTGAAAAAAAACTAAAATAGTTGCTCATTAATCACAATCTAGGAAAAATGTTCAATAGATGGTGTAATTGATTTGAGGACGTTGCCCAGCCCTAGCCTTAACCTTATCTCTTCAGTGTCAATTGTTGACTTTGTAATTATGTCAATCAGTATTTAAGAAAAAAGAAAACCATTTGTATTGATAGTAATGACAAGACTTGTGAGATTTGGAGATTAAAAACATGTAGTGTCACACCATATCTAAGAGGGAGATGTATATATGTTGCATCCCGTTTGATTGAGTTAATACTTCACATAGCCAGTAGAATCTGTTGGTTTTGATTTCTTTTAATTCATTCTTCTGCTACATAGTACCATTAGTCTAGAGTTATCCTTCATAATCCAGAAATGCTCTTCCAAAGGTAGTCTACAACTTCTTTATACAAAACAAATACTGTCTTTGTTACAGTGTCCTCCCCCCCCAACAGTGTTAAAGAAGCACATTGAAACCCCGTTAAACTACAGCTTTCTTTCTGCTTAAGGTATAGTTTGTGGTCACCTTTTTAGCTGTGGCCAGTGTCTTTTCTTAGTGCGGGCTCCAATTAAAGCTACTGGATGCAATTTCTCATGCTGGAATAGTTGTATTAATTGTAAACACATCATTCAAATCCAGTCAATAGGTCACCTCAAGTTGCGAGTAGATTAGTGTACCTTTCTTCAAGACCTCAGTGGAAATTTAGTTAATTAAAATCAGTTAGATGCTATGGTTCCCTTGTGAAAAATCTGTGGGTTTTATTACTGTTTTTTAAATTTATTTATTCCTTTTTATTTTTATTTTTTGTTTGTTTAGATTTGCCTTGAATTTTTTTCCTCTGCACACTTATAACAAGAAAATGGTCTGGCTTTAGTTTCTTTTTGATATTTGTTAGTTTTATTTTCTCCTGCAAACTTTTGTCTTTTTCTTCCAGTTGCAGGCATGGGAGGTCTGGCTCACATTGATGGGGAACACATTGTGGTGTCTGTGCCTGAGGGGATGCTTCTTTCTGATGTAATGACCGATGAGGGGATCCTCTTGGAGCATGGACTTGAGGTGGAAGGTCTGGAGACTCAAGTGGTTCAAGGCCTGGAGACAGAAGTTGTTGAAGGACTGGAGACCGAAGTGGTGGGAAGCTTACATGCCGATGTAGAGGGCTTGGACGCAGAGGTTGTTGAAGGGCTACAGACACAAGTGGTAGAGCTGGAAGCCCAGGTTGTTGAGGGTCTAGAGGGTGAGGTTGAAGTAGAGGGTCTTGAGGCGCAAGTGGTTGAGGGCCTTGAAACTGAAGTAGATGTTGAGGGCCTGGAAGCACATGTTGTTGAAAGTCTTGAAGAAGAGGTGGAAGTGGAAGGCTTAGAAGCTGAAGTGGTTGAAAGTCTGGAAGTAGATGTGGAAAGCCTGCAGTCTCAAGGAGTAGAGGGTCATGAAATAACTAGTGAAGACATGGTCCCCTCAGGGCACAGTGTGATCATGCCCGAGAACATACTGGGGACAGAGGTTGCGATAGAGGAAGCCTTAGATGCCCATCATCACCATGTTTTAACATCAGACCTTATCCAAGGCTCAAACCACCACGATGACATGCCAGATCAGGTGTTTGTGGCAGAGTTACTGTCTGAGCACCAAGACAACACACTGGACCACCAACTTGTGTCAGAAGGGCTGATGGTGACAGAGGGCAACTCGGAGACCATAATCCAAGAGTTGCCAGCTGAGGCTGTTCCCCTCCAGACAGATGAAGATGATGATGCAAGAAGCAGCTCTGAGGATTACCTCATGATCCCTCGTAAGACAACTTTACCTATTTCAACACATCAGAAAATATTGTAGACTTTTACATTTTATTCCTTGTAACTAGGTATGTTTCTGTTGTTGCAGTGGATGAGGTGGGAGAGAAGTTGGACATAGGAGACACTCCCCTGGAAATCAGCACCGAAGTCATGGAAGACAAGGAAATAAAAGAGGAAGACGAATCTGAGGTCATCAAAGTGTACATCTTTAAAGCAGAAGCAGATGATGATTTAGGCAAGTGACCTAAAAATCTACCAGCAAACCACTCTTAACACATTTCTTTAAAAATGAATGTAGAACTTCATAGTGATATGATAGTTCTCTACCATTTCCAGGTGGAACAGAGGTAATAACAGAGGATGATTATCAGAATGGTCATCCTGATCTGGAAGCTGCATCATCAGGCAGACTGGGAGTTGGCCGTGATAAGATGGTCTACATGGCAGTCAAGAACCCACCAAAGGAAGAAGATGATGATGACGATGACAGTGATGATGATGATGACGATGATGACATTAGTATGTTTCATTTGTGAAATAGCATTTAGTCCACTTCTTCAGGAGGAATGAATGTCTCAGGAGTCACAGCAGCAATAGATCAGCGTTTAGAGGTTACCGTGCTGCTGGAGCATCCCTCTTAGAAGACTTGCTCATCAAGAAGATTCTTTTTTTCTTGTGTGGCCAATTTTGTACAGTAAATGTCACAGCTTTGACCTGTTGTTTTTGAAATGTGACTGTGGCCAAGCAAACTTTCTTCGAGGTTTTCCTGCTTAGAGAAATGCAGGGCAGCCGTATTAATCATCCACCCATCTTCTTTCACTTATTCAAGATTGGGTCACGGAGGCAGTAGCCTAAGCAGGGAAACCCAGACTTCCTTCTCCCCAGTCACTTTGTCCAGCACATCTGAGGGGATCCCAAGGTGTTCCCAGGCCAGCCGAGAGACATAGTCCCTCCAACGTGTCCTGGGTCTCTAAACGTCCCCGGAGTCTCCTTTTAGTGGGACATGCGGGGAAAACCTCACCAGGGAGGTGTCTAGGAGGCATCCTCACCTCATGTCTGAGTCACCTCATCTGGCTCCTCTCGATGCGGAAGAGCAGCGGCCCTACTCTGAGCCCCTCCCGGATGACCGTGCTTCTCACCCTTTCTCTAAGGGAGAGTCTGGACACCCTGTGGAGGAAACTCATTTCCGCCACTTGTATCCGAGATCTCGTTCTTTCGGTCACTACCCACAGCTCGTAACTGTAGGTGAGGGTAGTTATGTAGACGGACTGGTAAATTGAGAGCTTCGCCTCAGCTCAGCTCCTTCTTCACCACGACGGACCGATACAGAGTCCGCATCACTGCGGATGCTGCACCGATCCGCCTATCAATCTCCCGCTCCATCCTTCCCTCACTTGTGAACAAGACCCCAAGATACTTGAACTTCTCCACTTGGAGTAGTACCTGATCCCCGACCCAGAGAGGGCACTCCACCCTTTTTTGACTGAGGACCATGGTCTTGGATTTAGAGTTGCTGATTCTCATCCCAACCCCTTCACATTCAGCTGCGAACCGCTCCAGTGAGTGCTGAAGGTCCCTGGCCCGATGAAGCCAACAGAACCACATCATCTGCAAAAACCAGAGACCCCATTCTGAGGTCACCAAACCAGACTCCTTCCGCCCCTCGGCTGCACCGAGAAATTCTGTCCATAAAAGTAATGAACAGAATCTGTGACAAAGGGCAGCCCTGGCGGAGTCCAGCCTCCACAGGAAACGAGTTCGACTTACAGCTGAGAATGCGGACCAAACTCTGACACTGGGTGTACAGGGACCAGACAGCCCTTATAAGGGCTTCCGGCACCCCGTACTCCTGGAGAACCACCCACAGGAGTCCCTGGGGGACACGGTCAAAAGTGTTCTCCAAGTCCACAAAACACATGTAGACTGGTTGGGCAAACTCCCATGCCACCCCCAGGACCCTGCTGAGAGTGTTAATCAAATTGTACATAATAGAATTTTTATCCATGTACAGTAAACAGTATTTCCAAACAAGTACGAACTTAGTGTATTTGAAATCTGAAGCTGCCACCAGGTTGTGGTGCTATACTGAAATCTGCACATCAGGCAAAGCCACCTGCAGGTGTTGACAATGAATGCAAAGTTCACCAGCCTTATGAGTCCGTCTGATGGTGCCCTGACATTGTGTGTTTCGACTTTAAGACCCAAACAGATAAACATTGCCTAATCCAGTTTAGAAACACTCACATGTAGCTTCTCTGGTTTCTTGAACCAACGCCACACCTCATCTGTGATCTTTTTGCAGAAATTACAAGCTTCTTTACAAAGCGAGTTTGCAAGGAGCAGAGTTGCGATGGCAAGTGAAGTAGAGAGCTGAGATAATATGGGAAAATGTTGAATTGTATTACTTCTTGAAAAAAGTTCATTTATTAAGAAAAAGTGCAGTAAGGTTACAAAATGCCTGTGAAGGAGAGACTTGGCGTGAGTGAGAATCGAAGCAAGAGAAGAGTCGAGGCATAAGTAGTTTAAGGGAGTGTTTCCTGCATGTTTTAGATGTTCCTCTGCTGAAACACCTGATTGGATTATTGTCAGCTTGTCATTAAGGTCTACACAAGTCTTTCAGTGACCCGCTCATATAAGCCAGGTGTGTTAGAATAGAGCAACATCTGAAACATGCAGGAGAGTGTGGGGGGCAGGGTTAGTCTGTTCTTAGAATAGTTTTATCATAAATGTGTTAAGTAAAATAAAACATTGGTATTGTTGAAAATCTAATCTGTAATGTCTCTTCAGGTACTACCATTGATCAGGTAAAGAATGGAGTGGCTACACCTTTTTTGCAAATCCGCGAGGGGCTGGGAGCAAATCGTGCCCTCAAAGGCAAAACTAAGAAGAAGAAGAAAGGAGATACGAGGCAGTGTCAGACTGGTACGTTGAGTATAATGATATTAATGGAACAAATATAACTCTATATTTCACTTTTTTATTGTGCTAGAAACATCAAACCAAATTCCAAATATATATTTTTTAAGCTTATCAGTACAGATTGATCAAAACATTTGCTTGCCCCCCCCCAATCCTCTCTTTCAGCTGTCATCATTGGACCAGATGGATTGCCTTTGACCGTTTACCCATGTCACATTTGTGGGAAGAAGTTTCGCTCACGAGGCTTCCTCAAATGCCACATGAAGAACCATCCGGATCATCTGCTCAAGAAAAAGTACCAGTGCACTGACTGTGACTTTACCACCAACAAGAAGATCAGTTTCCACAACCACTTGGAGAGTCACAAGCTCCTGAGCCACAACAGTGAGCGATCTCCAGAATATACTGAGTACACGCGTCGCTACCACGAGTCCAGTCCCCTGGGCTCTGATAAACTCATCGTCAAGGACCGGGAGCCCAAACTCCATCACTGCAAGTATTGCGATTATGAGACAGCTGAACAGGGTCTGCTCAACCGGCACCTTTTGGCAGTGCACAGTAAGAACTTTGCACATGTGTGCGTTGAGTGCGCCAAAGGCTTCCGGCACCCATCAGAGCTGAAAAAACACATGCGGACCCACACAGGTGAGAAGCCCTACCATTGTCCACACTGTGAGTTCCGATGTGCAGATCAGTCCAACCTAAAGACTCACATCAAGAGCAAGCATGGTGCAGATCTGCCCTTCAAGTGCAGCCACTGTCCCCAAGCCTACGCTGACGCACGCGAACTCCAGCGTCATATAGAGATGGTGCAAGGTCACAAGACCCACCAGTGTCCACACTGTGAGCACAAGAGCACCAACTCCAGTGACCTGAAAAGGCACATTATCTCAGTTCACACCAAGGACTTCCCCCATCAGTGTGATGTTTGTGAAAAAGGTTTCCACAGGCCCTCAGAGTTGAAGAAACATGCAGAGACTCACAAGGGCAACAAGGTGCACCAGTGCCGGCATTGCAATTTCAACGCTCCTGACACTTTCACCCTGAGTCGCCATATCCTGTCCTTGCACACAAAGGACCTCCCATTTAAGTGCAAGCGATGCCGGCGAGGTTTCCGGCAGCCCGCCGAGCTCAAGAAGCACATGAAGACGCACAGTGGTAGAAAGGTTTATCAGTGCCAGTATTGTGAGTACAACAGTACGGACGCTTCTGGCTTCAAACGCCACGTCATCTCAATTCACACCAAGGACTATCCCCACCGCTGCGACTACTGCACCAAGGGCTTTAGAAGGCCTTCAGAGAAGAGTCAGCACATAGCAAGGCATCACAAAGACATGTTGATGTAATGTCACCACATACACCAAACATACTCTTCCCTAGTAAATCTGTGTCACACACCCAGAGGTTAATGTAGTATAAGAAAGGAAGAAGACATTATACTTGCTGTTCTGTGTTGAACTGGGTTTAAACCTTCTCACCCAGGGGTCATGCAAGAACCCATTTTAGAAAAAAAAAAAAAGACTGTGTGTACACTGAGTGGGACAGCTGTAAATTGTCTTCTGTTGCAGAAAATTGCATATGAATATATATATTCAGGGCTTCAAATGTCTATATTTTTATACCCACTCAGCTAAAATGCTGCAAGATAACTGTGTCAGTGCTTTGTGGACGTCATACTATAGTTCTTTGGAAGAGTACAAAAGAAGTTTGCTTACATTGTAACTAACTAGTATTGTTTTCTTAAGTCACTTTTACCCTGATATTTCTTTTCTGTGCTATCAGATCTTAAATGGATGGACGCATTCTTAAGCTCAAACTGGGTTATCAGTGATGTCAGCACACATATTGCATCTTTAGGAAAAAGAAAAAGAAAAAAAAACAAAATTATGTTTAACAGGTTTGAACTATCGTCATTTTAGATTGACCATCCAAGCCGGAACATGTGGGGTTTCATTAAATTAATTATGCATTATTAATAAAAACTATATTCTATTAAAAATGTCTTAAAAGTGGAATCAGAAATGTTTTGGTCCAGTCAACAATGTCTAGCAAGAAGGAGAGAGGCAGCTGGAATATAGGAACACCCTTTGATGTAAACATTTCTGATTGAAATGAGTGTTCTGTCTGCTATGATGGGGCAGATAATTGACCGTTGTGTTGTTATATGAACATGAAAGATGGTTGGCTTCACCGTTAATAACCCCTGGAGTGGTACTATATGACTACCACTGCGAGTTGCGTGTGTGATGTTACCTATGACACGGATGTACTTTCTGCTATTTGATTGCAATCATGCCTTACATCTGTCGGTCTTGATCCCTTAAGCACTGATGAACATAGTTAATCAGAAAATAAGTGATTCTTAACTCTCAAACATGCTGTATTAATGCCATTCTCTCAGAGATCATGTGTTTGAGTCAGTAGAAAGCACTTTAATGTTTTTTTTTTGTTTGTTTTTTGTATTTTAATGACATGTATGGGAGTTAATTATCTAGGGATATATCTACACATATATATAAAGATATATCCATAGGGAAAAGAGAAAAAAAAATTGAATTTGGGGGTTGTAAAAGTAATGATTGTTTTGAGTGTTAACTCTAACAAGTGGGCACAATCCATCACTGCATCAAAATTGTTATTGACAGTTGTGGGTGAAACCGTTTATTGTTTTGTTCAATGGATAAGTGATTGGGTTTGGTGTTTTGTTTGTGCTCACTAACAAGTTTCCCAGACACTAGTCCTTCAGTCTTTAATAACCCAAACCAATCCCAGCATGGGATTATTTTCCTAAAGTCAGTGGTCATTATATTGGCATTAGTCTTTAAAGTATGCACATATGCTGTCTCCATGAAATTAATTGTGGTATATATTAAAAATCCCCGCATTTCGTGTACCTTAGTCTATTTTTTTTTCTTTAAGTCTGATTGTGGTTTAAACTACTGGTGGGGAAGAACCAAAATAAAACGATTATCTTTTTAATAAATTTGTCCTCTCTCGCCAAAAATGAGGAGATTTGAAATGCCTGTTCAAGTAACGCAGGTAAATGCACATAAAATGGGTTCGTCTTTGGAAAGTTGATTCTGTCAGGAGTACTTATGACTATTTATTCTTTTGTTTTTTCACAGATGCCCTACAGTCATGTATTGTCCATGTGGTTCAAAGACCAACTTAGTGCAAAGTATAAACAGGATTATTATTTTGAAAGAAATGGACAGACTGAGGTAAAGCCAGAGCCACTGTCTTTTCTTTCTCTATTTTAAGAAACTCAATTCAGGATGTATCCACAACTTACATTAGATGACATCTTTCATTAGTTGTGATTAAATAGCTTATTAAAATAGTTTCCACTTGTAATAGTCCAGTTAGTGTCCAGAGTTAAGCACTTGAAATCCAGACTCCAAACCCTTCAAAAATCCCACATTTACACTGTTGGCAGATTGATTTAAAAAAAAAAAAAAAAATTTTTATAATGGTCCACACTTTCAGTATTATTTTTTAACTTGGCATTTAATAGGTTCTGAACATGCAGAGATGTTGTTGATATTGCACTTAGCCCAAGGTGTTTTTGTTATTGTGGGTGTGCTCACAAAGTTGTTCATGTGTTGATCACAGTCAGAGTTTAGTGGATCCTGATCTGAAAATGTCAGAAGGTTTCAGCTTCTTTTACAAGCATCTAGAGGTCAAAAGGATTATATTTTTTATCACGGCCAACATCATGTGTGCACATTGGAAAAACATGAAAAATATAAAGAAAAAGCTAAATTGTATTCAATAAATATTGATTTGGTTTTCAGTTTTTATTTTTCATATTGTTACGTCTTTTTCAAAAGACCTACTATGTGCATATTGTGTGTAGCAGTTAGAAAGCAGCACCGCTGAACAGAACAATACCTGCACCACTGGGCTTGCAAGAACAAATACGTTTGGATCAAAACATTTTCATCACAAGTTGGAATTATCCCTTTTTCAATCTATGCTAAGTTCAAAGTTCAAAGAAGCCAAGAATATGCTCACATTTTCCATACGTGGCGCTGTAAATAAACCTTGCCGTTATTGTGCAAGTCTTTTTGTATTGTATTTTATATTTGTCTTTTCCTATAAAACGTCACCAGTCTTCCTGTGTGAGTGGACTTGCAGAGGGAGTGTGCCGGGCCAGCAGAAAGAACAGTTTGGGTTTTGTTTTGTTTTTGTTTTTTTGTGCCAGACTGACCCAGGTGAGATCAGCTAATCTTTTAAAACTGCTTTCACATCTCAATCCTCGGAGCTTTGAGTGCTGTCAGCAAGGGAAAGCTTCACAGTGAAGAACGCTGACATGCATTTTATTAAAGTCGTATTGATTATATATTTAAGGAGCGGATCTAATTTGTTTGGGATAGGCATGAGAGGAGGATGAAACAGTTGGAAAGATTTGAGTGCAATCACTGAGGGAGGCAGGAAACTGAGTCAATAGGAAACCCGCATTGTAGGAATCCATTTTTAGACCTAAAAACTGCATTGAAAAAAAATTGTCTTCAATGAGAGCAGTCGTTCGACACATTTGCAGCAAAACACTATTTAAAGTCTCATCGTCGTTTCAAGCATGTTTTTATTTCTCCTCCATGTCCCCTGTCATGAAAGATAAACGACATCTCACATTTAGAGCAATGAGCCTTTGCAGACTAGTTCACATTGGCGCCACTGACACATTAGAATATAGATGTAACAGTCTCTTCGTTTTTGTTGATCCCACAAAATATCTCATCAATCACCCAGTGGTGCCGCTTTCAGCAGAAAGCGCTGAGCGTGTGCAGATCCATGTGCAGACATTCATAAAATCTCCCCGAGTAACTTTTACTTCACTCCATCATCCAACAATCCCAATTTTACTGTTTCTCTCTGAATTTACTCGTTTTTACAAACAAGTCACATTTAAGTACATTTTTCTTTTTCTGAATGCAGAACCACCTTCTCTCTCCCACAGTTTACAAGTCTCCTCTCTGCCCACACACACACACACACACACAGAGTCCACGTAAGTCTCAGAAGGCCATCACCGTGATGAAAATTGACAGAGGTACACAGATAATCCAGCTGCTGCAGAAGGTCAAACCAATTTATTTGATGTAGTCATTTTGTCCATATTTGTGAGCATCAGCAGACGGGAGGTGGGGATGTGGTTTGAATGAGAAAACCACCAGCTGGTAAGAATCCAGAGGAGCATCCAGATGCAGTGCATGAAAAGGTGATGATTCACGCGGAGTTAGCGTAATTTTAGTGGCTTTATTATATGCAGTGACTGTCATGGGTTAATGGCTGCAATAATTACAAGTACGTCCATGTGGTCCTGCAGCAGAGCATGTTGCTCTGATAGTTGGGTTTGGACTCTAGAGGGTTCTAGCATTCAATAACAAATTGCTCCTGCTTATTTTAGGGAGGATGAACAGCGGATGGAGCCCTGACTGTGATATTAGTTCTGCTCCTTGGTAGGACGCCCTGCTACGTTACCTCCAGCTCCTGTGGTGGCCTGCATAACTCGTGGTCTGATCCAGACTGTTGATGACGAGGCGGCAGCGGTTGAAGCCAGATGGAGACTGCAAGGCCTGCAGGGATATCATTGCCAGTTTGCCTGGAGATGATCAAAACTGGTCTGCTGATGAGTCAGAGAAAGGTCGCCGTGGTGGACAAGATCTAAACAGAAAACAGAGGGAGATATACCGCAGCAGCTGACAGGTTCTGACCCTCTGCTGTCACCAGTTAGCGTGGTTAAAGGTTAATCTGATGAACCTTAACCTGAAAGGAAGTTATGGCAAAAAGGTTGCAAGTTTATTTATGAAAATCTGATGACTGTGTGGTAAGACAGGAAGAAAATAGAAAATGGAACAGATAGATCACTGTTCCAGGTCCTCGGGGGCTGCTGGCCTGCATGTGTAAGATGTTTTTCTGCTCTGACATGCTTGATTCAAATGAACAGATTACCATCGACTTGTCATCAAGGTTTGCACAAGTCTGTTAATGACTCATTCATTTGAATCAGGCGTGTTAGAGCAGGAAAAC
Source organism: Zenarchopterus dispar (assembly GCA_028564865.1). Lineage (NCBI taxonomy): Eukaryota > Metazoa > Chordata > Actinopteri > Beloniformes > Zenarchopteridae > Zenarchopterus > Zenarchopterus dispar. The sequence goes on from JAOWBL010000002.1 coordinate 9,897,128, forward strand.
ATCTAAAAACATGCAGGGCATCAAAGATCTGGACTGGGGAACACCAGTGTAAAACTATATCCATATATTAAACGATACAAGACTCATAAAGTCCTTGTTCACTGTTGCCTACTAGTAAAATGTGTATTAAAATCAAAAATAAAAAACAATGTAATCCTTGCCACATCATGTTTTCAGACCCATTAGTACTAGAATGGCAAGACAACTTTCACTTCATGAAAAAAAACCGATGGCAGTTTCCACATTTCAGTTGTTCAGCTGCACGATCAGATCAGATAAAGTCAGCTTTCAGATGAGCAGCAGAGAGACCTTCCTCCTTCAGCAGCTGAGTTTGCAGTACTGCAGCAGCATCACACGCTGCTCATAAATATTTCTGCACTTGCGAAGGTCAAAACATCCAAGTGAGCTAACAATGACGAAAGGACATTTCTATAAAAAAAGCTATTTCAATTCGTGGTTTCACAACTCTAGTCATAACGCTTTAATAACTGGTTTCATACATTTAAGAAGAATCACAAGTTATCTCTCTCTGTAAGAAAAATCGCCTTCTCCGGCGCATCCACTAGATGTCGCTGTTTCCCATCCTTTTAGGAGACAGGCAACACATAATAGTGAGTGTTTCCAAAAGTAAATAACAATGCGCTTTTAAGTACACACACACATATATATATATGTGTGTGTATATACATATATATATATATATATATATATATATGTATATATATATATATATATATATATGTGTGTGTATATACATATATATATATATATATATATATATATATATATATATATATGATGTATGTATAATAATTGAGAGCAACAAAGGAGCATAACATTTCAGTTCAGCTCCGATGAAACCTGACAAACATCATTAACCTAACTCCTCTGACTATATGCTGAAGAGGTCCTGCAGGGTTAATACTATTCTCTCTGGACGACGTTATCTGAACCTGGATGACAGCAGAGGCGCGTCATCGCCGGTGGGCGTGGCTATACAGGAGGAATAACGCCGTCTCTCCTGCGCGAGGCTGCAGTCGGAGGATCAGTGTGGCACGAGACAGAAGTAAAAGGTCTGAACTGGTGACGAGCACCCACAAATGTGAACCCTCATGCTATGGAAAGTACGGAGGTATTTTTGTTCGTCTTCATCGTTTCTCACTACATCTGCAACATCGTCTTCGTCCCGTGGCTCGCCCGCAGCGAGACACCTACTCTTCTCACCAACTATGGATTGCTTAATTAAAGTTGGGACACCTGATCCTGTTTGCAATCGGGCAACCGATCAAAATTAGAGGAAGATAAAGTCGTTTCGAGCTGTTGTGCAACCTGGTCTGTTTCATGTCCAGAGAATTGATGTGAAACGGAGTATTTCATCCTCAGGATACAAAAATCTCGCTGCGCGTAAAGGACGTGGACACAGCGAGTCCGTTCACAGGTGCCTGAAACAATCTGCGCTATGCTTTAACAGTTAAAGGGGAAACGCTATAGATAGAGTAGTGGGTGTGTTTGTAGCTGCATGTATGTGAGCTTTTCTTTTCTTTTTTTCTTTTTTTTTGTTTTTGTTTTAAATGCGCACAGACCAATTGCGCATCGCAGCTTTCAGGCGCTCTGCTGATCCAGGAGATTTCCTGCAGGACGTGAAAGTCTGACACGCAACAGGCCACATCATCCTGAAGTCTTGTTTCTCGAGAGACTTTTTGAAGCTTCATCCAAGTCCACCAGTGCCACAGGCTTGAATCATGGCTTTACCAGACGGTGGCATATCTGGGGAGGAAGTCCCCTTCCCAGAGATAATAGAGCTCAATGTTGGTGGACAGGTCTATATAACTCGCTACTCGACCCTCACAAGTGTGCCAGACTCTCTGCTGTGGGAGATGTTCAGTCGAAAGTCAGCCAAAGGACTGGCCAGGGACACCAAAGGGCGTTTCTTTGTCGACCGGGATGGTTTCCTGTTCCGGTACATCCTGGACTACATGCGGGACCAGCAGCTGGTCCTCCCAGACCACTTCCCTGAGCGTGGACGTCTCCAGAGGGAGGCTGAATTCTTCAACCTGCCAGAGCTTGTCAAGATGCTGACACCTAAAATCAGCAAGCAGAACTCTCTTGGTGACGAGGGGTGTCAGAGCGACCCGGAGGACTCGTCACCTGGGATTGACACAGCACGTAACCTGGGGTCCCTCGGGGCTGCGGCCGCTGCCTGTGCAAGCCTGGTACCAGGTGCGGTGGATGGCAAACGCTCTGGGTTCATCACCATTGGCTATCGAGGCTCGTACACCCTGGGCCGCGACAGCCACACCGATGCCAAATTCCGCCGGGTGGCACGGATCATGGTGTGTGGGAAGACCTCCCTGGCCAAGGAAGTGTTTGGAGAGACGCTGAATGAGAGCCGTGATCCTGACCGCCCCCCGGAGCGCTACACATCCCGCTACTATCTCAAGTTCACCTTCCTGGAGCAGGCCTTTGACAAGCTGGCAGATGCCGGCTTTCACATGGTGGCCTGCAACTCCACAGGAACCTGCGCCTTTGCCCATGAGCAGACAGACGACAAGATCTGGACCAGCTACACTGAATATGTTTTCTACCGTGAGTGAGACTATCGGCTTTGTTCCCCCGGTCCCCTTATCCCGTCTCCAAGAGACTCCCCCTCTCCTCCTCCAGCCTCCAGCACATCCTGTCTGTTTCTCTCTGATGGCTTCTGGTCCAGTAGATGTACCATAGATGTTGTGCCCTTCCATCTCTATTTGCAGCCTCCAGCATTTATCCTATGAACAATACCCGGTTGCTGCTCTGACTCTTCATACCTTCTCTGCAGGTTTAATCTGCAGCTTTCCCCCCAACCCCACATCCAACCCCCTTCATCCTCAGGTCCAGCTTTTGCTCTTTCTTAAGTCTCTGCTCCATTTAGTCATAGTCACCATTACTCAACCACAGCAATCCTAAATCTTTCCTTGCAGAGATTGATACCTTCTATGTACTATTCTCCTTTTGTATGCTATATGTATAAATATATAAATATATATATATATTGCATATGCCTTGGTGAAGCACAATATTGTACCCAGGAACTAACTTTATTAAATAAGAGCCCAACTGTGTCTGTATGACTATTAAACTAGTCATAAAGGCATAAGGGAAAGGGCTGAAAGAGCTGCAGTGATGTACAGTGCTATATTTTCTCTGCTTCTCCAAGCAGATGGGACCCTCTCCTGCTCCTCTGAACTAAATTACCAAATAATTGGACATCTTATCAGCCTTGAAGGACTTGAGGAGCCCTCAACACAAGATAGAAATGTAATCTAATTTCCTCCAGTTTTTTTTAAATTAAATGTCTACAGTACCATGTGGTTTGGCAGTCTGTCACAGATGATCTGGTCAGTTGTTGTTTGGAATGAACAAGTGTTGATTCAGCCACAGGGACGGGAGAAAAAAAAAAACAAAATAAAAAGAAATGCAGTGAGCTATTTATTTTTAAAAGGTAAAAGTGGAATGTAGCTTCAGTGTTGGGCTGGTTTTTCAGAAGCTGATTTTGCATCAAATAAGCAGATGGCTTTAATGAAAAAGCTCAAATATCAAAAGAGCTCATATACAGAAAGAATTAATAATAATGGTGTATGGGTAGATTGTGTGATGGTTTATTAGTATTTTAAAACACTGGGAGGCCAGAAGAGATGGATGTTTTTATTTTGGGGGGGAATGGAGTCATTGTGCTTCTTTAACAATGCTTTATTTTATATGGATAAGCTTACACCACGACTTCCTGATGTTTGCAAAAGTAAGAAGAAAACTAGTCACCATAATTAATAATGCTTTGAGTATGAGCCATTGTGTTATTCTTCATACAAGGTTCCGTATTAATGAAAGCTGGTGCATATTTGATTACAGCACTCACTCAGTGTAAGTGAACAGCCACATGAGTGGGTTGCAGTACGCCATAGCCAGCCAAAGCCAATTGTTGTCTCACCACTGTAGCAAGGGCACTGGGAGGGCAGTTTACACGAGTGAGTCAGATACAACCTCAGGACGGATCCGCACATCATATACCTCAGACTGAAACACAAGGTGAGGACGTAGGAATCCAGCAGATTATGTGAAAATGCAAATACAGTTCGGAAACTATCCCAAACATAGAGGCTGCGATAGGATTAGGAACTGGCTGTCAAAGGAATAGGGAATTTGGCCAGAGAAACGCGGTACACAGTGAATGTTCGGGATTCCAACTGAGTTACGAGTCTCCAGGTTGTAGTTTCGTATCTGACAGTGACAATAATTGCCCAGAAATCACATTGTGGTGTTTCAGTGCGATAAAGTCCTGTTGACATTTGAGTCAATATGTTAAACTTGCTGCAGTGTGTCGCTGCAGGTGTAGATGACTGAATTTAACAGTGTTCAGTGAAAAAGCAAAGTGATTTGTCAAATAAAAGATGATTTCCTTCAATTCTGGGTGTATTTTCCATTCATAACTTAAACGAGCTTTTGCTTTTAAACGACAATGATCACAAACCAGGAGGAAAATGCCACATGCCCTGGTGTACCTGCAGGAACATTTTTAATTTTCGCGGGCAGTTTAATCACAAGTAAATGTAATCAAAGCATTCTCCTTTGAAGGAAAAGTCCTTGGTAGTAGACTGTACTTCTTATTAAATGTTCAGCATTCCTCCCCAAGGCACCACCCCTCTCATCCTTTCATCCCATTTTTGACTTTCTTTCTTCCACATTTCTCCCCCTTTGTCTTCTTCAGCCCGGTCTCGTTTCAAACGTTTGACCAGAATACAGAGCCAAGATAGAAACGAGGACATGCATAGATAACAACCCCCATTAAAGCGTATTCCAAAGCCCTTATGTTGTTGCCAATAATTGACCCAATTTCATTGCATAATCTAAATTGCGAACAAGATTGGATCCAAATTTGAGGGCTGGTAAACTACTGTAGTATTTAAGACATCCCGCAGTGCAACAATTTGCCCATTTCGACGGGATTAGAGAGTCTTTTTTATTTTTATTATTTTGGCCTGTTCTCAATATATTACAGTATTTCGACTGAGCACAAGCACAGACATCAAAGCACTCACAAATTACACTTTGAAAAACAAGTGGGGTTACATATTTGTCGGTGAGTCAATCAAATGTTATTTTCTAAACTCTGAATCCTATTTTTTAGATTATCAAATGCATATTACTTCAGTAGAAAACCTCTAACCCTCATCTCAGGGTGGCCTAGATAAAAGCATTGCTAATGAGCTCCACAAAGTTGTGAAACATTTATGTGGCTCACTTCCAAGATAACAGATAATATATACTTTCGAGTCCACACAAGTCCTCAGAGACCAGGACAATGCAGTGCCTGCAGTGTCCCAAGCAAACACGGTCACAGGCAGCATTCCTCCAACGCTGTCCTCCGGCTCACCACGGCAACACCGGAGTGCCAAGACCGGCCATTAGCATATGCATGGAGACACATGCCTCATGCGTAAAATTCCACGAGTCAGTGTCCTAAATCCCTGTCCGAATTTTCTAGAGGCTCAACATTTCACGGCAGATGTGTGACAAGTGTTGACACTCAGACACTGAACAGCAGCAGCAAGGGTAAACAGGCCACACTGTGATGAAATACTGCTTTTTAAAAAAAATATAAATATATACAGTATATATATCTTTGGTGTTAAACTTGTGGCTTATACGTGTAGCATGCCTGCTTATGTGCCATATAAGAAGCAGGTTCAAGCTGTGTAACCGTAGTCGTATGCCTGTTGTATCCAGAGTGTTACAATAAAGATATTTTATCATGAAAATTTTGCTTCTCTGTCTTTTGAAAAATCAAAATAATCAATCAAACCTTTCAATTCATCATTTAATGCTTGTCATAAAGATAAAACACAAAATAGAGAATGTGCAGCACAGCTTTCTTCTTGTGTGTCCCACCCTCAGGCGGTGTTTTGACCCATGTTGTGTTTCCTGCAGCACAGTTGTCACTGCAGGCAGCTTCGCATGCCAACATGACATGAGCCCCTTTCTCTCTCAGACTGATCTCTGTCTCTCTTTTAGCCAGCAGGGACACTGCTTCCTGTGTCTGGAAAAAAAAAAGGAAAGAAAGGACGAGAGAGGAGGGGGATGGGACAAGAAGGGATGTTTGTATGTCGGAGGAAAAGTGGATTAGAAAGTGTAGGAAGGCGAGGGAGAATGTTTTTGCTGAGCCAAGAAGACACTTGGAAAGCAATTAACTGACAAAGATTTGTCTGATGTGCCTTCCTCGACAACTGCAGCGCTGAGAGTCCTTGTATTTGTTAATGTTCAGGATCTTACTGACAAAGTGCTGCCATGTCAGCACTCACAGAGATTCACTGACACACCTGTTAAACAGTGATCTACAGAAGTGACGAAACCACTGTGTTAGACTACAATTTAGGTGTAAAACAATGCAGATTCTTAAACAATTACCACACAGTAATTACATTAGTTTTAAACTGAACAGTGGCATGTCTGCTCTTTTGTTAAATTATAAACAACTAGTTTTATTGATCGTCTTAAAAACACAAGTCCTCCAATGGAAATAGGTGCAACAGAGATTGATGAATCTTTCACTGCAGAGATTCAAATCTTTTACCTTTTTATTCTTTTTTCCATTCTTTGTACAGTCTCGATAACTGACTAGGTCTTCCTCGTGGCTGATAGTGGCGTGATTGTTCCTGGTAATGTTCTCACTTAATGGCACAACACTGCTCTTCTTTTTCTTTTAAAACTCCCTGAAAGTGTCTTTGTCCATTCACACTGGGTAATTTCCTTGGGCATGACCTAATGTTTTCTTCTTTAGGAGATTTATAGCTGTGCGA
>JAOWBL010000002.1:9904057-9929474 GCA_028564865.1 Zenarchopterus dispar
ATAACCTGATCTTTTACCAAGCCCACTACACCAGCCATTTCTGTTTATCACTAACATGATAGTCTTCGTGCTTTTCCTCATCTTATCTCACCACTCAGGTCTTATTACCCACCCCACTTGCCGCCACTCCCACTCACCAAAGTTTCTGTCTCAACACCTTTTTACAAGAGTGATGGTGCACTCATAACCCCATCAAGCTGCACCAGGCAGCCTCTTCCATTCTCGTATATGACCATCCATCTCTCTGGAGAAGGAGGGAGGAAATAGGGGGACAGTAAAAAAGTGGCAGACATATGTCGTAGGAGGGCCGGGGCGTTGGGTTTTATACTAGATGGAATTATTAGGTTAATCCTGTTGAGTGGGTGGAGGGAAAGAGCGCATCTGCTTCGGTTTGTGTTGGCTATGATATTTCCCTGAGATGCTGACACATCAAAAACAGCACCCAAAATTTGATGCCTGAAGGCTGAAGAGAGGGGCAGCTGCACTTGCAGAATTTCTTTAGCAAAATGATGCCACGCTCTTTTCTCTGGAGTATGCACACTTAAATAAACATTATGGATTTAAAACAACCCTGTCTATTATTAGATGGGAAGGAGTTCATTAGAGACCAAAACAGCATGAATCAAAGCAGTCTTGAGTAAAAACGGAGTATATCTGTATTTGTGGCAAAATGGCAATAATGTTAGCACGCAGGGCAAATGACCTATATCAAAATAAATTTCACTTTTAAGCCTCTGAAAAGACTCAAATGTAATTCGACTTAAGTGATAGCGTGCATGGTATCCCTACAGACAAAATGAGGTAATGTTAACATTGAAAGTATAGTGAAAGCTTATAAAAATGACTGTAAAGGCTTCTCCTTCATCTTGTTATAAGCCTGTACGACTACAGTCGACTATAAAGTCAAACTGCTGTTAACTGATACAAAAAAGGAGAGCTCATTGGCTCTGCTACTAACACTTGCCTATTTTTGTCGTAAATATCAAAGTACTGATCCAGTTCTAGGAAGCAGAACCCATGAATGATCCTCCATTTGTGTTGGAAATTGATTTGTACTGACTTATAACAAGGTAGAAGTAGATGCCTGTAGAAAGAGTCCTTTTATAAGCTTTCTCTACATTCACAAAGTTAAAGTTACTTTGACCTGTTGATGGAGACCCTGTTTTGCAGTAAACATATATTTTGTTCTCATTCAAAAGTGCTTCATTTCACATACATTTGTTCCCCAATGAAAATTTGTGCTCCAAAAATATACCACGAGTTGTTTTAACTCCAGAAAGTTTCTTTAAAAAGTCTGCTGGTCATGATAGTAGAGTGAAGGACTCAGGCATCAGTAGCAGGAGATTGCTTTGTCATAGCCATCTTTAAAGCTATAAGTTAATGTGAGTGTGCTAGCTTGTTCATGCCGGCAGACATAATAATACACCATGTTTAGTATTGTGATTTAGTGGATGTCTACTGCTTTAAATCCAGACTGAGGTCTATTAAAGGTTATACCAAATTTGTATTTCAGCTTGATGTGGTCCATGGAATAGCTGAAACTTCTTGCACAGCGCAATTTAGTTCACAGCACACTCTACAGATAATCTTGTTACACGAAAAAAGCAAAAACAAAAATATCCCAAGTGAGTTAAACATTTCCGTCTACTGACTATGGAAAATGAAAAGTCTCAGGATGCTTTTGATCGTACTAGATAATTTCAGCTGCTGCCAGGTAAAATGACTGCTCATTCAACATGAGCATGGATTCTTAAAACCACGTTACATGGTGGAGGTGAATAATGTGTTATAATTAAATGTGGAACTTTGGAAAGCAGCAATCATTTCCCGTGTTGATTTGGTTTCTAGTCCTGCTCCAGGTGGTGATGAAATCAGCACCACTTCTTTGAAACCACTACTTCAATCATAAAAGAGCTAGTCTCCACTTTCCCTTCCTTTTCTTCATTGTGATTAAACCTAAAAAAAAAAAAAAAAACGCTGAAAAATGAAAGAAAGAATAGCTGAAAATCACTAAATAGGGCAACAGAATAACCGATTCCACTTGGGAATCAAAAAGGAGGCTCTCAGTGAAACCCCTTGCAACTGGGCCACTCTACCACATCCCCTCCTACCTCAAGAAATGGGTTCATAAAGGGTCTTTATACAACCTCAATACAGCACGCCGTGTGTGCACATCATAACAAGTGAGGTCACGTGTCCTCCAAGAACTGAAAATTTGCATGTTCCCCACAATAAAGCCTCAGTTTGACTTTCGACTTTAATGGCGTTACACCATTTCTCACCGGCTCTGACTAAAGTGTCAGGAAGGTCATGCTGTTTTCGTGTATTTCTGTGAAATGAGTTTGCAAGCAACTCGACAACACAACAACCACATAAAGCATGTCGACGGGGAACCCAGCTGGTAGTACACAAGCACAAGAAGGCAGCACAGATCCAAAGTAGGCATTGCAACACTGCAGACGCCACGTGTATGTGGCAAGATCTTCACTATATGACTGTGTCAGCAATTTTAAGGAAGTACGCTGGAATGACACACAGTCACATGAGTGGTGTAGTTTTTCAGCTAGATTTGAGGAGCCACAAAGCTCCTTCAGAAAAAGGCTCCAACAACCAAAGTTAATTTGACCAAGTAGCATCTTCTGGAACATAACTCTGAATCAAATGAGCCCACACGAGGCAGTGAGTCCATTTAACATACTCAGCAAGTCTGCCACAGATCCCACAGGTTTTTATTTTTTCAGACATATTCACTATGGCCAAATCCCTAACCTTGCTTCAAGATGACTAACTAATGAAGACACAACCCCCCCACCTCCTCAGTAATTTGCTGCAAGGACACCAGACCATAAAGGCTTGAGTTACATTTAACAGCGTCGTTCGGTTTGTGTTGTCTCAGAGGTTTCAAATAGTGGTTCAGTCATTGCGTTTAAGCTACTGAAGCTTTGCTTCTCTGACATTTTCTTAACATTTATTATGATCTGATAGGGGTTTATGCACCACTGAGCATCTTGAGGTCCTATCTTGTAATCTGGTTTCCACCTCCCCTGTGGTGCGGTAACCGAGCTAAAACACCAAGGGTTTCATTCTCTTTGCACTAATATGTGCAGAGAAATTTCCTGGAAATCTTTAACCCATGCTAACAGCACAGCTACAAAAGAATGAATAATGAAGGTTAAACTAGTAGATTTTTCAACTGTGATCCAAATTTCAAGGGTTTTTTTTTTATATATGTTCATTTAAAAACTCAAGCTGCACATCAGCAACTGTCTGAATGCCAAAGGACCCTTGAGGATGAAAAGTTTCTTCAGTTCTTGTCCTTCACGGTCAAACTAGTCTACAGTTTATTAATATGTAATCACACTGGTCAAATGTTCTGACACACACGTAACTCCACCGCAGGCCACAAACACACAGCTGATCCCCGAGGCAGCCAGCCAAAGAGTGTAGTACACCGGTTTGCCTTGAGAAATTTGCAGAGCTTGTCTTTCCTGCAAGAAAAAGGATGGAGAGGTTGTTTTCCTTTACTGCCTGGTAAGCCTGATTTAAAAGGGAAATTGAGAGAAGCCAAGTTACCCGTCCCTGCTGCCTCTTTTATTGATTGAAGACTAGACTGAATCAGCTTTCCACTGGTTTGTCCTTTAGGGCCAGCAGCAGAGCTCCCGATCTGAATCATCTTTTCAAGGCGTCCTGCATACTAAAGAGCGTTCACATCCTGATGACAAGCATTAAGGATCATTTGTGCAAACTTTTACACATTTTGATTTCACCTTGCAGCTAGCTTGCCTTGTTCCCTCAGACGATTCAGACCTAAGCTCTTTAATTTTTTAAATCCCTGACCTCAACCATCACTACACTAAATATCTGTTTATATGAGTTAAGTACCTTCAGATCTTTATTACTTTTTAATTCCACAGGCTAGTGAAATCGGATATGAATTTTGTCCCTTAAGAGCTGATTGCTGGAGAGGCGGGCACATAGGCTTCTGTGTTTCTGCACGCTGACTGTGTCCGTTTGTGAATGCATGACAGTGCACGTGTGGACGCCGCGTGGGCTGGTGAATCACTAATCTATTTTGGTATTGGAAAGAATCATCTATAATTACAGTAATCTCTGTCGGTGACAGGAAGTCTCATGGAGACCAGTGCATTATGTGCCCTGCAGGTTGATTGAAACAGTTATGGAAAACCCAGCAATGACAGCAAGCACTAACATTTAACATATGCATTTTATTATAATACACCAAGACTCTGGAACTAAAAACAGATTTCATGTTTTTTTTTTTTTCCTGTAAGCCCAGATGGATATCTGAAGAAAATTAAACAAAATGCTGTGATTTCTTTCCCTCGAGGTTTGTCATCTAGTTAACGACATCAACCACATGCTGTGCCTCCGAGCGTTTATTTCTTTATTTTTTCCTGTCATTCATATGCCATCGATTTTCCTGGGACTTCAGGTGTAAATTAGACCAAGTGTCTATGGTGTTTATTCTGTATTCTCTCTTCTTGAATAAAAGTAATCATTATAAAGTTCACCATCAGCTTCTGCTGCTTTTGAGTGTTTTGCACAGCTGCATGAAATGCCTGCCTCTCATCAAAATATGCTGGGTTATTTTAATGAGTAAAAAATAGTTTTATCACCTTTTCCAAATGATTCTTCTGATTGCACCGAAGACATTAAATACCTGTTGGTGCTCTTTCAAGATGTCAAGACGTCTTATGAACCCAGCACACGCTGCATGTAATGGCACTGAATTGTCTAAATATGACCTTTTTTTTTAACTTTGTCTCAGTTTTACAGATTCTTCAGAGCACGATATAAATATTTTTCATTCTTTGATTCATATAAATGGCACTTATTTTATAGAAGCAGTCACATTTTCTTTCTGTCACTCTGTAATCCAGAGACCAGTGTGGGGTTCAGTGTCCTGCCCAAGGACACTTCAGCACGTGGCAGGGCATCTAAACCAGCTCTCACCAGCTCTGAATCTACAACTGATGTCTAACAGACTACCAACAGAAGATGTTTGAAATGTATCTTTCATTTTTCCAAACAAGAGCTGCATGTTATTTCTATTAATGTCCTAGTTTTTCTGGTGTTACGCTGTTAAAGTTTGTGAGAATTTGCTTCCTTTGGTGAGCATGTAAGTTTTGGACAGTTTGAAGTCAAAGTCTCTCCCAAGTGTCTCCCTTTGTCTGTCAAGTGTTCCCACTAACTGTGATACAAACCCAGACCATGATCAGTCCACCTCCATGCTTCACAGTTTGAGATAGGTTCTTTTCATGATTTAACTTTATCATTAGCCTATAACCCACCCCCAGCCCCCACTCCACCCCCAAAAAATAATGCAATGAGGTTAATTTATATGTTGAACTGCGGACTTCTTTCGTGGAATTTTGTGGTAGATATTTTGAGTTGCCTTTTTTAACAGTCTTGCAAGCAGTTTGCTCAGAAAGTTTTCTTAGTCATCCACAACCCAACTTCTGTAACTGCATTTCTTTATGGCATTGTCAACTTGTGTAAAAAGCTCCTTGAAAATGTTTGGCTACCCTCTAATTTTTTTTCTTGCTATGTTAAATTAATCACATTTTCAGAGTAGCAGCAAGCTGCTTTAAGGAGCCCGTGTTTCATTAGGCTGTTGTTATGAGTCAGAGTAGTTAATAAAGCCGTGAAATCATGCATCACTAGGTCTTTCTTTAGAAAGACTGTGAAAAAATATGTAACTGACAGGTTGATTAAGGGCTGAGATCTTGAAGCTTCTGTTCATTTTTTACTTTAAAATTGTACAAACCAAATGCAGCACAATCATTTTGCTTCAAAAGGTCAAAAAGAATATCTGATATTCAGCTTTAGGTCTTATGGAAATATTTAATTCTCCTGGGTAATCACAGTCATGGTAATTTTAACCACAAAGTGTTGCATGACTTTGGTTCTTAACCGACTTCAATTCTTCCTGTCTTCTGCAATTTCTTACCAACCCAGTGCAATCTAGAAACTGTCAAAAATACAATAAAGATTAGTAGAATTATTATAGTTACTTCAAAAATCCATATTTATGAGTATAGTTAGTAGATTTATAATCTTTTCCAAAGCACATCAAAGCAGAGGTCACTGCTGCATGTCTTGAGACTTAAACAGTCTGCATATAGGTTCACCTTTTGATCTTCTTTTTGTAGTTTTTTTTTTTAGTCTTAAATTCAGCTCTGCTCTCCTGGCATTAGGGATTCTCACTAAATGTTTTATTTAGTACAAATCGTGCTCGTTTAACTTTGATTTGTGCCAAAAGTCCTCTGCTGGAAGATTAAAACTGTGAGGGGAGAAATAAGTCTGGAGAACATTGCAGAAACACTGTGAAGATTAAAACATTTTTTTTAATTTAATTTTTTTTTTTTAAATGTGTCTGATCATAAGGCTGCCACATGAACTTGTGTGTGCAGTGAAACGTGCAGAAAGGCTATGTTTGTGTGACCGTTGCATGCCCGGTTCTTTCTTGTAATTACAGTGTACACAGTAACATGACACTGTGTTATATGCGAGTGTTTTAAGGGAGATCTAGTTGCCTTTGTTGCACAGCAGTCCACATTTGAATCATGAACACTGTGCTTAATTGGGTGTATATAATCACACTGACCTTCATTATGGGACCACACAGAGAATTCAGGCAGAAGTCAAATACTCTGCAGAGGACGAAAGGGCAGAGGAGGTAGACTTTATTACTGATTAATCCCAGATCCTCAGACGGAGCCTGATCAGCACTCAGCTCGCTCCCAAAACCACCAAGAGAGCCTCAACATGCACCACTAAGCTGCTCAGTCTACATGTGCTCAAAACATCTTCCTCTTGTTAAGACAACAAAACACCAAGCAGAACAGAGCAGAGGAAAATATTTGGTTTGCGAGGAAAAGATGGCTACGCACAAGCGTCAAATGTTATCTCACATCTCCATGCTTTACTTTGCCCCTCACTTCTTCTTCCCTTATAGTCAGTTATGCTCATCAGGATGCAAGTGTGTACGTGTCAGCCTGCAGATTACCACAGCCTGTGATCAGGCTCATTTCCTGTTTCCATGGTCACGGAGAAGCTGTCCGTCTCAGTATGTCAGATGTTGTAAAAGCAACGCATGGAATGAAGCTCTTAAACGTGCACAGAGTACACACAGCCTCACGTACAAACAGACTCACAAATGCGAGAAACAAATGCAAATTAAGAGAAATAAAAGTACAAAAAAAAAAAACTCTTTTCAGTCAATTTTAAATGAAGGTAGCAGCCTTAACAGAGATAAGAGGTCCATCATGAATCTGCATTACAAAAGATGTAAAAGGTGCACATTTAGATCTATTTAAATGTTTGATGTATATCTGTCTTTTTATTGACTCCAGTGTTTGGTGTTCATTTAATATTAAAGGAGCACATTTTAATCAAAGGTATGCAAAACATTAAGGTTGGTTTTTTAAACAAACAAAAAAAACAAAGCAAAGTCTCTTTATATGTATACGTCTGTTTCTATGCATTGAACCCTGTTATTTAGACTTTTACAACCCAAACTAATGATAAAAGAGTCTGGGTACTTTTTAAAAAGTGAATTATAACATAATTTACAATTAATTATTCCACTGCTTTACAAAAAAAAAGACTAAGGGAAAGTGAGTATGGGTTAAAAAAGAAAGGTAAAATACAAACTGTTACTGCAAACTCATATTGTTGTAGTTTGGCAGAATGTGGTTTGGTATTGCTTTGTTGCACTAAACAAGGCTTTCAATTAAAGAAAAAAAACAAAAAACACAAAAAGTCATCACCTTTCACGGCACTGAATGCTGCTCCAAAACATGCATGGATCACTGAGCTCCAGAAGTGTCTTCACAGATGTGCACGTCACCGACACCATCTGCATTGATGCACCAGCAGCCAGTCTTGTATGCTGGATATTCAACTTTCCACTGATAAGTCTTTTCTGCAGCTCGATGGATGCCGCATCCACAAAAGAACTTCCAAAAAGAACTTCAAGTATATAATTCTTCTGACAATAGTTTCCGCTCCTCAGTAATCCCCTAAATGAACTTTGGTTTATATTCACCGATCAGCCACAACATTAAACCCTCTGACAGGTGAAGTTAGTCACGCTGACACACATAGTTACACCTGTGTCCTGCTGGGAAAACCTGTATCCTGGCATTCACAGTAATGTTTTCTTTATTTTATTTTGTTTCCCAGATTTCAAAAGAAGATCATGATTATTTGTTATTGGTTTCCAACTCTTGTTTGCAGAATATGATTTGGATTTTAAGTTTATTCTTATGACTTAATTCAAACTCTGCTGCTAATAAACCTCCTGTAATTAATTATGGGATATGTTACCCTATATGTTTAATTATTTTGGACATTGTCATCACATGACTTAAAGTCCATGTTATGTTATGTGACAATAGGAGTTTTCCAACAAACACACTACACATGCAAACCAGTGCAGGGTATGTGTTGTATTCTGGTACAGTAGTTGTTTTTATTACACAGTATGTCAGCAATGAGTATGCAGTTAGTTTCATGGCATAACTGCCGCCATAGTGACCTATTGCATTATGGGTTATAGTTTCTGAGGAAAAGTCGTCAGTCACATGCAGTCAATTTTTCTGGAAGCAGCAAACCACTCAGGTGTTGTTTTGCATTCTGCTGATTGTATAATTGTTTGTATACTCTGTACATTTTGGCAGAATAAACACATACCTGTAGAAAATTATGTAGTTTCAAAAATGGCCAATGTAAATATTTAATTTTGTTGATTTAGCAAATGTTTACATATGCATGTAGGAAGGAAGGAGTGGCAGTAGGCTGTTTGTCTGCTGCCTCCTACAACAGTTTAGTTTTACAGTTATCCTACTTATTTTCTGCTCTCCTTTCTTTCTTTTCTTCTACTTTGCTTTAACTTGTGAATGGCTGGGTTTAAAGATGTTTGTGTATGAACAAATATAGATGATGAGGGTGTACACATTTTACTGGTGTTGAGTCAAAGTCCCCGTCATGTTTCATGGATGCTGCCAAAACAGAAAACAAAAGTTTGGATTGTTACAGGATGTGATCATTTGGACAATCAAACCTTTTACATGTTCTCTGGTGAGAGTGGGCAGCCCTCTGTCAAATCACATGATCTTAATCACCAGACATTTGCCAACGGGGTATCATGTAACTGTACAGTATTATTCTGAGCTCTGTGCTCTGCTTTTGGCCTCAGGCCATAAATAGGCCATCTTCCCTAAAATTCTCAAAATAAAAATCTGATTCTTAAAACGAAGGCAAAAATGTCCACACCTTCACGCCTGGACCCTTTCCAATTAAGGAATAAAAATAAGAGGAAAATAAAGAAAAATCAAGAACAAAGTGTGAATTGAACATCCAGGAGCAAATGTGCACATCTTGTTCAGAGATGGAAGATTCGGATGTAGCGGGAGACGACCACTGAGGTAGAAGCAGAGATCAAACATACTCTACTTGCTCACTCCTTGAAAAATCGACTCTCCTGGGAAATTACAAGTACTTATATTTATTTGTTTATTTCTGTTTCAAATTAGTTTTCACTGGCTACCAAACAAGGGCTAAAGTAGAAAATAATGAGTGCCACAGATGAAGCACATGCAGCTGTTATTCAGTACAATGACACCAGCAGCAGCTATGACTCACTGAGGGGGGACAGATTTCTAAACCAGTGCAGCATTTTTTATTTTGACTCGCCGTAGCCTGAGATGAACTATTATCAGATACCCTTGCACCCCTGCATAGGATCATGGATAGATGGCTGGGTGGATGCTTTTTTTTTAAACTTTTTATTAAGCTTCAGCTTCCATCCTGCTCTGGGATCAGACTATAAGGTTTATGTGTTCTGAGCCAAGTACAACAATCTCTGACGTGTTCACTGTCCAGAACAAGTGCAACTACGGACCCCGATCTCTCCTTAATCCATAAATATCTCAAATTTAAACGTGCACACAGTTAATCCCTCCCCTTTTTCTCACACAGATCTGAAGTCAATGGGATTAATACTTGAACTTCCCAAATTCTTTCCTGTGAGCTGTCACCCTCCTTAACATGAAAATGATGACAAATGGAAATATCCTAACAAGACACAGAAATGTAGTTTTCCAAGAGTAGTGGAAAGAATTGCCTTTAAGCGTTTTAGAAAGTAATTTACCATATTTTCTGACCAGTTGAGCTGCACAGTGTACTTTCATACAAGTAGATGTGTAAAATGTGCTCCCCAGAGATGAGACAGCTGAGATTAAATAAGGCCGAGTGCTGCAGGAGAACAGCAACCATGACAGCACTGGATGTTCTCTCCTGACACACATAAAGGATGATGATGTTGAAATGGAATACAAGCAGCACTCTGGACAGGTATGCCGTCTTAGTGTTGCATCCCTCTTACAAGTGCAGGCTCTGAGGGCTGAAGTTTGCAGTACTTAGTTGCAGCCAGCCCGCCTTGCCAAGTGACCTTTTGCTTGCTGCCTGCATTAAAGAGTTTTGAAAAGGTTTTGCTGTCTTGTTGACGGGCTCCTGGGATAGTGGACACTAACGCAGACCAGAAAACACAGAGGCAAGGAGAGGAAGGCAGGAAAGGATGTGTAGTTTGTTCAGGTTTAACAGTGTTTGGTTTCATGCCACAGCAGTCATTCAAAATGACAGCACAGACACAGCAGAAAAGCAAAGCCATAGCTTGTAACTGCGGGGGCCAAAAGTCTCTGCCTGTGGTCTGTCACAAGTCCCATCCTCTCTAAAAGCCACAAATCACAGCAGAACGATTTTCTTCTCACTTCATTGCTCCATCACCGCAGTGGCTTGAGCTATCCCTCTGAAAAGTGTCAGAGTTGACTTGCTCTGGCTCCTCCAGCCATCTGGCCTCTCCCCGCCGTTGTGGCGCAGACATCAGTGGGTGACAGCGTGTGAACAGCTCCTTGTAGATTTAGAGGGATTGCACATCAACAATAAGCACCCACATAACAGGAGATATTTAATCAACCCGGTTCATTGTTTAGTTTGTTTTCTCAGAAGCGCTCAGAGGAGCAGGAATGTGGCGAGGGCATGCGAGGACTTACTCTTTCCCAGGCTGCTGATGCGGTTATTCATAGGCACCACCTTCAAGCCTCCTAATTGCAAACCAACATAATTAATACTTTAGTAAAACTGTGCTTCCTTTCGTTTCGTCTCTCTGTTCTGTTCTTGGCTTTTTATGCTCTCCCATTACGACTCGGCACCTAAAGGCCTTTGCCTGGATGGCTCTAGATCTCCAGAGTTGTGAGGAACATTGGTGAAAAGATTCAAGTTAAATGAAATTTCAAGGAACATTTTTTTTATTGTTCCTTATCTGTTGTAGTCTTTGTCTTATTCATTTTTTTGGCTTTATCTTCTTTCTGTTTGTGTATTTATTTCAGTGACAGCTCATATAAATTTATCTAATTGTTTTTTGGCCATTGTAGATTTTATTCCTGCCTGCATTATTTAATCATTTCGAATGCTCTCATGCACTCTTTTACCTATGTTGAGCTCTTTGAGTTGGCTCTGTGTTTGATGTGTACAGTAAATAAAGCTGCTTTGCCTTGCATGTCTCTCTTGGCCCTGCGCTGGACTCCTGACCTTTTCCACGGTGTGCCACCGTCCTCTGCAGCTTAGATAACCTCCAGCAGATCCCCGTGACCCCGAACAGAATTGAAGCGAGTATAGATAACAAACACATGAAACATGGACGACATAACCTGAAGTGGGAGCACCCTAACAGATGGGATCACATTTAGCAGCCAGGAGAAGGGAGGAACTAACAATGCAGCTGCATGTTAACAATGATACTATTGTCTGCAGCAAGGCCAAAGTCTGCTGTGTAAACATAAAATACAGGCTTAACGCCCATCATGAGTGACTTTTTTTTTGCTATGCATCATTGTCTTTTAAATACTTTAGATTCAGCAGGCTGGCTCCGTTTTCCCATCTTTGTCTCTCTGTGCCTCTTTGATAGCTGCTTCTTTGAATTTTCCTCTTCTGGAGCTTACTTTTGGGATTGTACTCCAGTGTTTGTCAGTTTCCATCTTGCTCTCTGCGTTGGGAATGTTGCAGCGTAATTATATGCTTGTCGGCATCCAAAGATAAAATAATATAATGACTCAGCATTCCATTCAGTCTAATGTTTTTTTTTTCAAACTTTAGACTATCTTAATGTATAAATGCAGCATATGCATGAGTTGATGATTATGTTTATGTATGCAAAAGAGTCTTCAAGAATATGACACCATAATGCATTAAGCATGTTCCTGATGCGACGCTGCACCTTCTCTCATTTAGGCTCATTATGATATAAGCAGCAAACATCATTACGTATAACGTTGTAGACTATGACAATGATTGTATCAACTGAATTTGATGGCTCTTAAAAGCAATCATGCATACAGGCCCATGTTCTCTACAAGTCGCAATGCTGCTGCTTAGTTGCATTTACCATAGTTTCACTGGTGTTTACTTCCAAAAATGTCCAGAGTTTAATGAGATTTCCATGTTATTTGAGGAGGTGAGGGAAAGTTCAAGTAGCTCCATCGCTTCTTCATCAATCTTCTGTGTAATTTACATTCAAACAGCTTGGCCAAACTCTCCCTTTTTCTCAGCTGTTTATGCTCATTTTTTGTGTCTTTTCATCACTCTCACATAACCACAGATATATTTTTTTTTTCCTGCACTCTGAGTCCTACTTTGTTACGAACACAGCCACCGGCCTCCTCTCTCCTCCGTGTTCCCTTTCAATCCCATTTTCTCTCTCCTCCTGCTGGAACAGTTTGATTGGAGTGCAGAGCTGCAGCTTTCTCGGTCTCGCTCTGGCTGCAGGCTGTCTATCAGATTGGTGCTTTTTTTTCATCTTGAGACCAGGAGAAGGAGAGGAATCTCCTTGGTTCCTTGACTTGAGCGCTGCCTGGCCTTTCTGACTTCCCCCAGAGCATAATCAAACAGACAGGAGAAGGGGGAGCGGACAAGACAAAGCTGAGATCAAGGTCCCAGTGGATGCCATCACTCCCACTCTCTCTCTCACATTTACAGGAAAGATACTTGCTGGTCGGCCTACCCTCAACTGCATATTTCTATGAAACAGAGAGCGATAGAAAAAAAGACTCACCTCCTGCTCCTACATTCAAAAGCGAGGGCTGTTGTGTGACTGTGCAGAGTGAAAAACATCTACACTTACATCACTGACAGCACACTGGACTCTCACTCTGTTTCATATAATCAACACATATTTCAGAGTGGGATACTGCAGCCGGTTTGCTTTGTTCATTTTTAAATTCCAATGGTGTTGAAAAGTCAGCGCGAGCAGAAAGTTAAAACTCTGCTCAGGGCTCAAGTATGTGATGCTGCTGTTGAGGATAATAAATCTTTCAGGTATGAGATGTTCCAGTCCTTCTTTGTGCTTTTTCCTGCCGTCATCCTGGGCCACGTTGATCATCGCGTCATCCTTACAAAAAACAGCTTCACCAGAGTTTTTCTGGCTTTTTGGGAGGTTTTTCTCTACTGTGGAAACACAGTAAAAATGTGATAACCCATGACTAGTGTCTTCTCCGTATTTAAAGGTTTTTTTTGTGCTGCCGAGCTGACCAGTGTTTCTGCCTCGCTTTCTTTCTCTTGCTCCTTTGTTTCCCCAGAAAGCACCAAACTGATGTTTTCCCAGTCTTAGTGTCCCTGTTCTCTCTCAGATGGACTTGTCCCTGTTTTACTCATCTTTGGACTTCATCTTATGAGGTCACATTATCAACTCTGAAATGCAAATGCCACACTTGGAATCAAGTTTATCTGCTTAATTGATGAAAAATAAGAATAATGACTCATTTACGTCTGAGGATCCTTTTCAATTACACCACCAAAGAAGATTTTCTACTTTTTTAAAAGATCTCTAATTCCTGAACTCATCCCCGTATGTGGATCTAAAGCTCAGTTTTCACTTTAAGCAGGCATATTTTTCGACTTATATGTTTTTAGACCGTTTAAGTAACATGTTGTGGCAGGACAGTTGAAATATTTCCAGACCAACAGTACCAGTGGAGAAATTAGGACCACAGCTACCTGAATAAGTATCCAAATTTATGACTGAAAAGAAAAAGTGTTTGAGTGTTCCTGCATTTTTAATGGTACTATTGTGCTTTAAATTGTTCATCATTCGTTTTTTCCAGTTCCCAGACCTCTGCAACTGCACACGTGGCTCAGAATACATGATGTGTTATTTGAGACAGAGTAATGTTTGTGACAGACAGGAAAGATTAGTCCAGCTAATGAACCCTCTGCTACAAATTGCCATCCAACATCTCATTTATTCATGCTTTCGGAAAATGCATGAAGCTCTTTTCTAAAAGGAGAAATATTCTACATTTCATCAAATTTGGCATTCAAATGAC
Source organism: Zenarchopterus dispar (assembly GCA_028564865.1). Taxonomy (NCBI): domain Eukaryota; kingdom Metazoa; phylum Chordata; class Actinopteri; order Beloniformes; family Zenarchopteridae; genus Zenarchopterus; species Zenarchopterus dispar. The sequence continues at coordinate 9,918,463 of JAOWBL010000002.1, forward strand.
AAACACCATATTGTTAATAAATGACCCATTTTATATGCTATTTTGACCAGATTGCCTTTTAGTTTTCATGTATTTATTTCAGTTTTTTTTTCAATACACTCAAAATATTTCTATTTCTGTGCAATTCATTTTAACTGACCGTTATGGGCTACTTGGACAGATGCGAAATAAAATTAAGGCTTTGTCCTTTTTTTTTTTGTTCTGAACATTTATTTACGGCATTTACAATCAAATACAGCGATTCATACTAACATCACACAGCCTGTTTGTAAGTCTGCACCTTTACAGGTTTGGTCTGGTTGCCATGACTACCATGATGAAGCCAACTCTCTAGAATTTAAAAGTCTGGCAAAATTAACAGGGAACTTCTACTATCACTGACCTAAAGAAGGGGACACGTCCTCTTTAACTCTTTAGGACAAAAGGAAGAGGAAGGGAGAGATGTTTTGAGTTGGCTCAGACATGTCCACTCACCTAAAAAAGAATCGCCTTAGCAGACTGAAGTGTAGGTAATCTGTCTGCCTCACTTAAGTGTTGCAAAACTGATCTGATCGTTTCTCATCTTGTTTGCTCAAGCAGACCACAGTGGAGCTTTCCACGACTCATGTCTGTCAAGTGACAGAGTTCACCGAAACAATGTCATGCACCAACACGGGGAGCGACACTTCTACAGGCTGTAAACACACTTTCAGCTTTGTGCTCATTGTTCAGCATTTCGAGGCAGACCGCAGAGGAAACGGGCTCCGACTGCTGCTGCAGTGTTGTCATAATGAGCTTTTGGAGGAGTTCAACACATCTGTCATTTGTCAGAGCCACCACCCACAAAGGTCAAAAGAATTTTTCAGAATAAGCAGCAGCTGCGTGCTGAGTTTTTCAAAGCCCTGAAAACTGATGGTTGTCGGTGTCTGCTAAGCTGAATGATGGCTCTTAAAGGCTGATGGGTACAGACCATTAACTCCAAATGTAAAGCCGAGGAAAAAAAAGAGAGATAAGAATCACGCTCATTCAGAAGGATCATGTGAAGCTGAGCTAGAGGGCTGTGTCCATCTAGTGTCCAGAGGTGGTAACTGAAATAGGACAAATATGAAACAAAAATCAGCTGCATTACAGCTGCATTACCAGAGGAACTCAAATGTGGTTTCCTGAGCTGAAAATATGAGTAGCTCTGAATAAACGTGTGAGGTTTTATTCTGCACCTCAGAGTGACTTCATTCTTCCATTACCAATCTGGTAATGTGTCAATCAAATACACTTCACAACTGGCAAGGAAATATGTCAAAGGAACCATTTTATTTGGCATAATTTAAAATCATCTGTTAGTTCATTTATACAAATATGCTTTTGTTATTTATAAAACAATTACATTTTTCTACATATCAAGTTCCCAGTGTAAAAGCGTAGTACCATGTACACGGCAGCGTACAGCTCCAGGAGAGAGAGCCCACAGGTGTGTGTTCCACTTTAACAGCACTATCTGAGTGAAATTGGGACATGGTATTAAAAAAAGAAAAAAGAAAAGAAAAACATGTTTACCACAGATGACGCTTGAACATTTCATGCACATACATTCAACCCTCTGCAAACCCATTTGGGAAATTTCACACATCTTTTGGCAGATCTCACACCACATCACTGTCATCACATACAACCTTGTGCTTATTGCTCATCATTTCGTCTAAACTTTACACAGGCCACGATCAAGGCTGAGTTATTGAAAACCCTATACAGGAGTGTATATCAAAACTATTATAACAAAAGGGTTGCCATTATTGCTGATAGCTGTAGGCACGAAGGAGCATTTACTACAAAAATATTTTTGAAAATGTATAAAAAAGTATCTGTAGATGTGACAAAGCACCACCAACGCAGCTCTCGTTAACTGCGTGAGCAAGTTGCAGTTGTGTTTTGCCCTCACTGCACGGTGCAATGCAGGGATGTAAACCACAATCTGTTCAGAGATGTGGCCCTGAGAGCAGGTTTCACAAATACACAGACTTGCCAGTTAAGATGTCAGTTTAACACCTGTCTTACAATAAAAGGCTTTGAGGAAGAAGTATTTACTAGCAGGAACTAAAGCAAAGGCTTCTGAAAACTTATAAAAAAATAAAGCTGAATTGATAGGACTTTAAGTTCCTTGTAGTACTCGTAGAATTTAGAGGAAAACCTTTGGGCTTGACAAAGGAGTATTGCTATGGTCTTTGGTTTAGGTAAGGCACCTGACCGAATAAAAAGGCTCCTTCAATGTAGTATATAAATATATGTGTCTTGGGCTAAAAAGGCTGCTATGACACTACTTCTTCCAAGAAGTGACGTTCTCCTAAAATAGACAATACAGGATAAGAAGTCTATAGTCTAATGCAAGCCATTTAAAACAACTGTGTTACTTGCTACACTGAACTGACTGTGCAGTGGTCTTTGTCTGTGGGTCTTAAGACAATATTGTAATTAACAAAGCATTATGGCGACCTAGTTTATCAAGTGATAAATCAACAATAGCACACAAACATTTTACTGATCAAATAAACAGGCTATTACAAAAAAATATATTCAACTTTGGCCATAACCGCAAGTGTAAGTTAAAAACATTTGAGGATTAAAAAAATCATTTACAGAGGAAATTCACTATTAGACAAAATACAGTTTCTTTGACCTCACCCTATCAAAGAGGAATTTCTTAGTCATGTTATTAATGGCACTCGCTGTGAGCCTTACAGACATAGACAGAGGAGAGCTCTACTACAATCTGACTTCCTGTCAATGTGGGCTCAAGGAGTCCTGTACTATTATGGGTCAATTTGGCAGAGGTCTTATGACACCCACTCTTCTATTACTGAAGAGGGCAAATGGTTCGCTGCTTTTAATGGGTCAGGCTTATCTTCAAAGGCCCTTGATTCTTCCATGTGAGGAAGTGAAAGAGCAGAGCAAGAGGCTGGAAGGGGCACCCTGCCAGACAACTCTGACATGCACACTGAGCACGAGAGAAACTGCTGCAAGAAAATTCAACCTTTAATCTGTGCATTTTAAGGGCACTGGCATTTGTCCAGGAGCCATAACCTTGTCTGGACTCAAGCTGTCAGAAATTAAAACTTGTTCACCCTTCTACTTGGCTGTTTATTACATCTAAACAAGAAAGTTGACAGATCTTGTTGGCAACTTTTTCTTCAGACTCATGAGATGTAATCTAGGTGAGAATGTGAGGTAGTCATTTGTTCTCCACCTGAACAAAGGCAGATCTCCTCTCTCCAGTCAGACAGGGAAGCTTGGTTTGGTTGGTTGGTTGGTTGGTTGGTTTTGGATGTTATGGCTTGTGTCAACCATGATCAGCATTTTATAAGGCAAAGCAGAGAAGCTATAAATCAAGATGTACAATTGAAAATGTGTAAATATCAAAAGTTAAAAATGTAAGAAAAATAGAGGAGATATGATCTGTTGTCCTCATTTAGGCAGTCATTTTGGTGGTGATGGCAACAGAGTGAGATCCTCCAGGAAAAGAGTAGGTAAGAAAGGAGTAACACAGGAGCTGAAAACTGTCAGAGATGGTACAGAAGCAACCAGATGGTATCCTTTACTTCTCAGTCTTCCTTTGCATCTTGTGGATCTCGATCATCCCTTTCCACAGTCCAAATCTGGGAACCACTGATTACAACAGCACACATTTCTTGGTATTCTTTTTTGTGACTGGATATAACACTGCTCTAACAGCTTCAGCAAACACCTCCCTGACACCGTCCTGCAGCAGAGCAGAGCACTCCATGTATTTAACAGCCCCGATCTGCTTGGCCAGTGCGCTGCCCTGCTGCTGGGTGGTAGGGGCCAGGCCCTGCTCCTTTAGCTTCTTCAGCGTGTCAGCATCACCTCTCAGGTCTCTCTTTGTGCCCACCAGCAGGATGGGCACGTTGGGGCAGTGGTGGGACACCTCGGGGTGCCACTTGTGCCTGACGTTGGCATGGGAGGAAGGGCTGCCAATGGAGAAGCATATGATGAAAACGTTGGTCTGGGGATAGGAGAGAGTGCGCAGACGGTCATACTCCTCCTGGCCAGCTGTGTCCCACAAGTTGAGGCTGACGGTTCGCCCATCTACACTCATCTGAGCACTGTAATTGTCAAACACTGTGGGAATGTACTCATCTGGGAAGGCATTGGTTGTATAAGAGATGAGTAGGCAGGTTTTACCCACTGCCCCGTCACCCACCACCACACACTTAATGGTCTGCATCCTGCCAACGACCACTGGGGCTGCAGCACCTGACAAGAAAAAGTGTAACTGATAAGCCACTAACTGCAGCGCTTCATACACTTTAATACAACACATTTAGACGCTCAGGTAAGGAGCACAACAGGAGAACAACAACAACAGCAAACTTGCTTTTCTGTAACTCAGTCGCAGATGTTTAAATATTAGCACATATTTAAACCTAGTTAGCAACTACGCTTAGCCGTCGCCAGTATTAGCTCTTTGGCGCAGCGTTACTTACCGTTACATAGGTAAGCTACACTCACAGCTGGTTAGTAATTAACAGTATCAAGAGAGCTGTCTTTGCTCAATCGTCCATCAAGTCGACAACATAATATACGTTTTGTGTTTATTGTTTCACGCGATTGACTTATATTACTAGGCGTTCCCCTTGTTACTAGCATCGAGCTAAGGAACTAGCGCATTTGGATGCTAAAGCGCTAGCTAGTTAGCAAACAAGCTGAAAACTAATTTGGAAAACCCTCGTTGAAATGCATTTTTCCAACCCTAGAACCTCTTACCAATTATCCCATACACTTTATGTTATTATAATATATGTTTTTAATTTTATTAATCAACTTCATCAGTGAAATTGAGGGACTTTGTTACTTACCGCCACTTGGCTTTCGATCTTTTTTTGCCTGGTATAGTCAATCACAGCCGCATCCGGGGAGCTGTCCATTACGTAAAAGTTGACGTACGGAAGTCACCCACTCTGGGAATTGTAGTTTCATTTTGGATACATTTGTTTGTATGACGCTAGATGGCGTTGTTGAGCTGTTCGGCTTTTATTGTTTTTATTTCCACCCTTAGACAACTTTAAACATTACCTCAAACATAAACAATACCTCGAACAAGTTACAACCAAAGATCACGAATATCACTAGATTTATTATTATTGTTAGTATTATTATTATTATTATGAGTTTGACACGGCCTATTTAAATTAGTTACTCAGTGGTCTCATTGTTATTGTCTGGAATAGGCAATTTCATGCCATAACATATGTAATTTTACCCATGTAAGATTTCTGTTTTCATTGCATTTCTGATTTTCATATTATTCTCACACCTCATAAGCACCTAATTATTTTCCTTACTTTGGCTATAGTAACCATTTAAAATCTCCAAGACTGTGTGGTTGTTCAAAACAAAGCTAGGATATTTCTTAAATTTCCAACTGAAACTATTTTACAGCTCTCCAGTAAATGGTGGGAAAAATTAAGGCTGTAGTGTATGTCAACTGAATTAAAAGTAAAATGTATCAAATGGCAACTAAATACATGTCAGATTTTGCTATATATTCAACCCATAGAGAAGTCCAGAGTCTGATCATAATTTGCAAAATCATTGGTCTTTGTCATCATACGTTACCTGCAACCAAAGTCAATTTATTTTCTTTAGAAAAGCAAAAAATAACACAACCTTATTTTCCATAAATGTGACCCCTTAACATATTTGACACAAAAGCAGAAAATTTCAAGTTTTCTTGGTTACCGGCATTTTAAAAACAGAGTGTTGCTCACTTCACAGAAATTTACTTTAAATCCAGTTTATCTTATTTACAGTTTTATGAACAGATTAAGAAAGGGGAGCAAACTCTATGCTATGATTTTTCTCTTTCCCTCGAACTCCTAGCTACATTTTTGTCATTGTGGTCCAGTGTTATTCCACACAAAATCTGTAAATAATCATCTTCCCAGAATTTTGGACTTCATCCTGTCTGCACTGATCTCAGAGCTCAAATATCACTTAAAGATGTCATTATCCTCACTGACCCAGTGCTTTCATATTCATGAAGAAGACATGATGGTAGCTTAAAAAGTGAAAAGTTCATTCTAGGTTACTCTGTCCTGCACCCTTGGAGATCTGTTGATGATGTCATCTTTATACACTGCTGCGGGTTAAAAGGCCACAGCCGACCAACAACCAGAAACTCGAGAACACAAAGAGAGACCAGTTTATTGCCTTTCCCAAGAGGTTTTGGCGTCATTGCAGCCTATAAAAAGAGAATTCCCGCTGGGGCCCGGCACCCAAACTCTTGCACCCCCACAATTCTGCCAGGAGATTCCCCAGGACGTCTACAGCATTTCCATGACAACAGTCGCTGACAGGATCAGGGGTGACTGTGTCAAAAGATGTGGTGACTGGGAGTTCAGAAGAAGAGGAAGTAAAAACGAGGCTGTCAGGAAGACAGCAACAGCGGCTGTCGGCGTAGGGAAGTGAAGACCATAAGGTTGAAGCTCTCAAAGAAGCTTCCTGAACATTTAATGACTGCATGTCAGACAGGATCTTTTCAATGTAACTGAAGTGCAGACCGATAACACTAATATTCACAACATTGTCTTTATTCATCTTTTCATATTTACAAATCCACATAATATAGTGAATAACACTATTCAATAAAGTTATAGATATTTATATATATATATATATATATAAAAAAAAAAAAAACGGGAAAAAAAACCCAACAGTAACAGCCACCTCTTTAGTTTTTAAAGTGCATCTTTTAGATGAGGCCTCTATTGTACCAAATTCAGTTTAAAAACACTAATCACTTAGGAGAAGGCCACAGTGCCCACAACATTCAGGAATCTTTTACCTCTAGTAAAATAAAATAAAACTACTTTTTTTCCAGACTAGGGAGATGGAAAGTTTCCCAAATTACAGATCTTTCAAAAGGATGGAATGGTGTTCACTTGATAGACTTTTTAATAAGGTCAATAATGTGTTGAAGCTGTTCTACATATGAATAGTTTCAATAACACACATCTTTTGTTGCCCTATTGCCTGCAAAGGACACAAATGGGTGTAAAAAGAGGTAGACTGTAGAGGATCTACTATCCCACAAGTATCCCCAATGCTCTCAGAACAACTCCTTTTAACACATGTAGAACCCCAAATTTAAAATCTAAAATTAAACTAAGCTCAGTTCGGATGAACTACAGCTTAATTTGGACGGAGGGAGACCATCCGGGCGACAGAATTTTGAGCAAACTGCACAGACAAGAGCCTTTCATCACCTCCACAGTGGCGGAGCTGCAGCAGCTCGAGGCATTTTGGGACCAGGTATCCGTGAGGCTGCGGGGTTTTTAGAGTTAGGAGGAGAGGGGCTTGGGCTTGCTGTCTTGGCGGATTTATTGCGAGCAGCTGAAATGACAGCAGTGCGTATGGTCTTGGCTGTGGCGGAGGATGGGCTGTGGGCAGTCCGAGCCTGGGAGGGGATCCGAGTCTCCGAGTTAGGGGCAAGGCGTTTGGATACTCGGACAGGAGTTCCTCTACTAAAAGCAGGCTGGGTGCTGCCTGGAATCTTTTCTGATGCAGTTCTGTCTGAAGTCCTGCGGGTCAGAGTGGACTTTACCGGAGTCTGTGACTCATTCATGGTTCTCTCTCGTGTGCTGCTACTCCGTTTCACCTCCGTCTGAGCAGAAGTTGGCCGAGTTACAGGAGAGGAGCGCACTGACGTGCTACGAGGAATGGCCAGCCGAGTAGGAGTAGCTGGGTTTGTAGGTGCCGAGGCTCCGTTTGAGGACTCAGCTTTAGAGCGCACCTTGGCAAAGCCAGTGCTACTAGAAGGAGCCGTATTTGTCCCAAGTCCCCTCTTCGTCCCTATTCCACTCCGCACAGGAATCTTCATGGTGCGAGTGTCCTCTTTTGATGTTGGGGACCCCGAAGTTGTACCCTCTCGGAGGTCAACCTCCCTTTCTTTCCTCCACTTGGAGCAGAGACTCGGTTTAGGTCGTGGGAGTGGGGAGGGTGGGGGTGACAGGGCGTCATAGGATCGGAGACCTTTCACCAAAGTGTGACACTCCAGTGTTTCACCTACACGTGAGAATGACCTTGCTGACTCGCTCTCAGCACCCGGCAAGTCACAGGCCTCTTCTGGCTGTGGCTGGCTGAACTCGGGCAAACTGGAGAGCATCCAGTTCTCTCCCACAGGAGTAGAAACTCCTTCTATTGTTAAAGCTGCGTCAGGAAAAGGCATCGCAGCGTTTGTTTTAATGGACACAATGTTTTTTGTCTGAGGATGGGACTGGACCTCACAAGGGTATGATTTTGATTTGATCTCAGGTCCAGAGAGCTTCAACAGCCCACTCCTGGTGTCACCATCAGGAAGCAGTGTATTTGAATGAGCTGACTTTTGTTCAGCCTCGCAGCCTTCAGTTTTATGCTGAAGACGACACGTGCTGTCCGTCAGTGGTAGGCCAAACCTTTGTTTGTACGTAGGTGACTGGTTTTTAACACACTGGGCTTGTGTATTGGTATTTATATCAGCAGGGTCTCTTCTGGAACCGTTCAAAGCCACGTGTTCTTGAGAAAAATCTGCCTCTTTGTTAAATCCTGTCGTTTGGCCTTCCAGTGTGTAGCAAATGCTCTCAGGCCCGTATTGCTTCACCATGAAGACAGTTCCTTGCTGAGAGGGACTAAATGTTACAACATGAGAGTCTTTAACTGTTTTCATGCTCAGGTTTGCTGCTCTGCCGTCTCTGTCCAGAACAGGTTCGTGCTCAATGGGGGAGCATGTACCATCCGTCTCAGGGGAGCTGCACAGAACAGCACTGGTCTCGTGATCAGAGGAGCTGTTTGAGTGACAGCTGTTTGACGTCGGACTGCTGCCCAACACTGGGAAGCTCTTGAGCACGGACGAGCTGTGGAGATGGTTTTGGAGCTGGCGTGAGAATTTGCGAGACTCTGAGCCTCTGAGACTGCGGCGACTCCAGGTGTAGTTCAAGTTCTTCTCCAGAAGTTTCTCCAGATCATCTTGGTTCGCCTGATTGTGAGGCTCTCTGGCAAGACTCAAGCCCAGATCCAGCCCTGTACACACGGCCAGAGAGCGTCGCTTTTCCACCATCTCACGTTGACGCTCCAGACGTTTCTGCTCCTTCAGCTCCCGTTCTTCATTTTCCTTTTTAAAACAATTAGTTTGAACAGCAGAAAAAGGAAGATAATTATTCCTTTTAATGTGATCCTTACAACTGTTACATTTGAGCATTAGCTAACAGTGTCTAACCTGTACAGCTCTTTGGAAGCGATGGCAAAACATATGGAAGACCCTACAGGCTTCCTCTAGTTTGAAAGTAGTCTCGTCTTCACAGAAGAACTCCAACAGAGCTTCACTTGACATCCTCATACCCTCTACTTCGTCATCTGCCTCTTTCAGACGCTCTTCAGCCATCTGCACACAAATGGAAAGACATATTTTACCTGCAAGTTAGCCTTTAAGTCAAAGACTGAGTGCATCACAAACAGCGTCTTGTTTACCTCCAGAAAAGATTGTGTATGTTGCTGAATCTCTGCCTCAGTCTGTACAATTTCCTTGAGAACAATCACTCTGCTTTTTAACTTCGATAAGTCATCCAGCACACCTTCCTCACACAACCTGTAGAGAAATATGAGAAGCATCGTATAAACAGATGTGGAGTCAATCTAAAGGAAGACTGCATGAGTCAAAATGAATGCATGCGATCCAACGTGTCCAGGAAGCCTTGTAAAATTGCAGTGGCAGATAGGTCAGATTGAGAATTCCCATAAAGATAGTCGCTCTTGAGCATCTGTCTTTGGCAGATAATCAGAGAATATCAACGCAAAAACTCTCCACCAACACAGAGATTAGTTCAGAAAATCTAAACCTGCTTCCACTCAGGCAGAATAGGTGTTGCTGACAGCTGGACGTGCAACAACAAAAATGCAGTTGAGGTCTAATTTGGGCAGAATCTGAAGGAATTGTGAAGGAGCAAAATCTAAAGGCAGGAACCAAGGGGTATTGTTGTTTCTGAGTAGGATTTGTCTGTCCCCTCAGACCTAGTCACTGCAGAATCTAATAGGATCTAAATTTTGGGAAGAAACTGACCTGGAGGAGGAGCCAACATGGCCTAGTTGGCTGGGAAATGAAAGTAAACTCGGGTCTTTTTTCACAGCTTCCTGTAGAGACAAACACAAATGATTCAGCCATTGTCTGTGAAGGACTTTGTTTTGAGAATCTCCCTCTGCCACTGTTCTCCTCTGTGTGGTCTAAAATCCTTTCTCTATGCAAAGCTTGAGCTAATAGCAGTCTTTTGAATTTGATAGAATATTTTCCATCAGCACAATGAACATGTTTTGACTTCTATCTTTACGAAAATGCTTTCATATATTATTGTTGAGAGTGTATAAGAGTCAGACCCAACACTGGAGCGTTTAAAAGCAGATATATTGCATTAGTCGCTTTAAACCTGCGTTGCTTGAAAAAAAAAAACTAGACTTGAGAAAATAAAAACACTGCTTCTTACTTTATTCAGTAAGAAGTGAACATTCGCATGTTAGGCTTACAGTTGTAGTTATTAGTTTCAACTGTTCTTGATATGTGCTCACACTTAACTCGATTATTTAAATCGAAACACACACACTTGTGTAATTGTTTTGTTCTTGCTGATCATTTCAAGAAGTGTGATTAATGTCCTCTGAAACTTGTGCGCCAAACAAGCTGACCAGAGTTTCATTCACTGTGTTTTTTTCAGTTTTTCCCTTTGTGGGGGGTGGTGGAACCAAATCATTGAGTTCAGTGATATTGATTTGGCACAGGCTTTATGTCGGATGCCCTTCCTGACACATAATTCCCTATTTCATTCTGGGCTCGGCAAGAGCACCGTGAGTAGGTGGGGAAATCGGGACAATATGAGGTTCAGTGCCCTGCTCAGGGACACTTTGGCTGGGGATCAAGCTAGCAACCTTCTGGTTGTAAGGCGAATGACTCTATGAACTAATCTACCCCACTAATGAAGGAATGAATGTGTGAATGA
>JAOWBL010000002.1:9929574-9951857 GCA_028564865.1 Zenarchopterus dispar
ATATATATATATATATTTTTTTTTTTTTTAAATATACACATACAGACAAAGGACACCTTTCTCTGTATATTTTTCTCATGTTTGTCCGTGAATGACATTTCTCATTTTAGGTGGGTGTTCCTGAACTCCGTTGCTGCTTTTTGCTGTTTGCACTTTGTCTCATTGCACCAATGTATTCTTCCGCGCAATCATTCCCGACATATTTACAATTGTTAGAATTTCTCGTGCATTTTCATGAAATATCCCTGTAGATACATATTATATTTTTAAATTATTAATCACAGATATAGTATAACGTAACACATATTTCCGTGTTGAGGCGACGTCTGGATCTAGTTTCTGAAAAATAAACGCGTTCCACCCCTTTCGCCATTTTATGTTCGGCAGCTGCTTTGTTGTGGAAAGGAAAGCAGCTCGAGCTATAAAATAACAGACTATTGCGTTTTTGAAACAAACAAGCAAACAAAAACACTATAGTAACGAAGTCCGCTTGTTAATCGTTATATGTCTATATATCAAGGATTGAAATATATTAGTTTTTCCCTGTACCAAGTACGGAAAGTCGTAGATTAGGTAAGCTAGCCTTTTCTCGCTTGCCGGGCAACGTGTTTGGTGACCGCAGCCGAGAGAGACAACAGTTAGCCACGAATTTTTCTCTTAAAACAGCTTTCTGTAAGAAGACACATTGACGACCGCAGTGCAAGACACGAAGACCGGGGAGATGGCGAGCTCAGTGGGAAATGTAGCCGACAGCACAGGTCGGTATCTTTTAGCTACAATAGTGTTTAAGGACAACTAACTAGCAATCGTGAAACGGTCTCGTGCAGTTAGATATATTTGAGCTTGTATCAAATCAAACTCTGTTGTTATCAATATTTTTATATTAAATTATTGAAATTAGAATGGACAGTTGCAGCTCGTGTTTCAACATTACAGTGCTCTGGTTATCAAATACCGTATAAATGATTATCCAAACACAGTCCTAACATACATCCCTCATTAAACGTTAACGGATTAAGAACTGTTTGTGGTCGTGAGTCTTCAGAAGTATAAATTATACCATTGTAGTCTTTTCAGTATTGTCACGTGTGTCACGATTGTGTTATGTAATATGTACAGGTAGGTAGTAACGATGAGTTTGACTGAAGTCAAGAGTTCTTTGTAAACGAATACGAATGTAAAAAGGAGCTTTTTACTGGAGTAAAAACGCCGCATATCGATAAGAAAATGGCCGCGAGCTGCCATCTGTTGAGGCCTGAGAGAGCACCGCAGTGTTCCGCTAATGAAGCTAGCATCGTCGTTAGCACACATACTGCAAATGCTTAACGGATGCTCGTTTTTCCCTTCCTCTCTTAAACAGTTACAGGTAAATATATCGCTTCACATATCCAAACAGTTCCCCTTAATGGTCTTATTTGGATATGTGAAGTTTGCATTTGTCAGAATGATTTGAGGACATCATTTCATGTCATGGCATTCTCAAACCATGTTCACATCAACCGCCATTACCCCTGCAAGTGCTAACACACCTTTATTTATTTAATTTCCCTTTTAGGTATATTTAGTCGTTTTGATATAAGGGGATAGCATCATTTTTGATACAAATTTAAATTAGGCTAAATTTAATTATGACCTTCCAAATTAGTTAACCCTTTACAGGGCAATATTTACCATATTTGGTTGGTCAGTAGAACTACATACTGTGGTTATTACAAAAAAAGTTGTTAATAGATGTCCTTTAAAATTCTCCAAAAACCCTCCAAAGTTGAAATGTTAAAATTTCAATAATTTTATTGACTGCCCTATAAAGGGTTAATCTTCCTGCAGAAACCTGTTTTCCAAACTTTTTTTTAGCATAGGCTCAGGCATTTATTATCTCGTCAACTTGCAGGGTGTGAACTGGGTAGGAATGCTCCCAGTGTCAAGACACCTCCTTCATCTTGATGTATAGTTTTACCCATCCATGATGCTCCTGATTGTTTTATGTGCCTTTTCTAATTTTCATACAGCCTATTACACAAATGATAAATATATTAAATACATTTTTGTATCTTTTATCTAGACAAATGTTCAACATTAACTTTAAGAATTGTGAAGCATATTTGGGGAAAAAAGTAAATATGGTATAATTTTTAAAACATCAAGTCTAGAGTTTCAGAAAAAAATACAAGTTTCTGAAACCTTTTTTTTAAGTGTGAGGAATTCCCAACAACCAGGCATTTTTATCATGCATGATTGTGGGGAAAACATCAAATGTAGAGACATTTGATGTTTTCTCCATGACAACAATTGAGATACAATTCTTTAAATTCTCAAATGTTTCCCATTATTTCACTGCTTGCTGTTTGTGATCCCCTAATTTTTGCCCTATGTCTTGTTTTTTTTTCTGTTGAGTTCAAACAGTAAGTTATTTTCCTTTTATGAAATCATTGTCATCTCTTTGTTTTCAGTTTTCATTTCTCTGATTTAATTTTTTCCATCACTTCTAACATGTTGTTTTCCCCCTCCTTGGCTTGTGTTGGTGCTCCAGAACCAACAAAACGTATGCTTTCCTTCCAAGGGTTGGCTGAGTTGGCGCACCGGGAGTATCAGTCAGGGGATTTTGAGGCAGCTGAGCGCCACTGCATGCAGCTGTGGAGACAGGAGCCTGATAACACAGGCGTGTTGTTGCTTCTGTCCTCCATCCACTTCCAGTGCCGAAGACTTGACAGGTGAGGGGGAGCTTCAGATGTGAAAGTAAATGTGTAAAGAGTCCTCTCATTGAACAGGGGTGGACAATCCTGAAAAACCAAGTTGTCTCTGGGAAATATTTTTATTTTTATTTGGTCTCATGCTTACCCGTTTGCGGTTGGTGTCCATTAAATGTGACAGATTGCTTGTAGTGCACAGATCCCTTCAGATTCTGTGGAAAGCAAGGAGGTGCATTTGTCATTTATGTAAAGCATCATCTGGAAGGCAAAGCATCAAAAAGTTGGCTTTGCCCAACTTTATTCAAATGATGGTGTGCACTGCAAGGGCTTTATTCAAATTAGATATTTTTCTCCATATCTTCTCTGTATGTATTTTGCATTGTTGTCAGTTCTAGAACGGAAAATGTGAAATTGTTTTGCTGTAATGAAAAGCCATAGAGAAGTGTGATGGTAGCTATTGCAGGTTTCATGCGTATGATCCCTCACTACCTGCCTAACATGACAGCAAGTGGAAGAATTGGGATTGTACGAAGCAGTAGAGGTAATTTCATTTGCTGTGGTTATCTGGCTAAAGTTGTTTACATTTATGCATTACATCAAAGTAGAGTGAAAAGTAAAATGCACTCTAGATGTGGTTATAACTTGAAATATTGAAGTAAAGGTGTCCTCTGCATTCCTCTTTGCAAGAAAATAAAGAGTGAAGCGTTTTCATGCAAAGTTGCTCGTGTATAGTGAACACACAGGTGTGTGTGTCTTTGCTTTTTAGACTTTAGGGTATGGGATTTGACTCCCAAATTAGAACATGGGATTGTTTTTCATCTTCAGTTCCTAAACTGCACATCATGCCAGCAGTACACACCACAACAAACTTATTTGCCTGTTGTTCTCAAACTGTTTAATGCAACATTATGCAACATGTTTGGATTAATTTTGATCAGTAATATTTTATTAACATCTAAAGGGTATTTACATAAAAATGTTGGATTCACAGATTTGAGTGTCAGTGTGATGTGTACTTTTATTATATTCATTATTATGTTTAACAATATTAATCTTGGTTCTATATTATATATTTAGCCATGAGTCACAAATTTCTTCTCTTCATCTCTTGCAAGATAGTGTTCCCTCTACACAAGACATAACAAATCCAACTGTGCTAGTCCTGGCCTTCAAAAGTGTAAATGTTTTCCTTTTTGGCCTTATAGGTCTGCTCACTTCAGCACTTTGGCAATCAAACAGAACCCAATGCTTGCTGAGGCCTACTCCAATCTGGGGAATGTATACAAGGAGCGTGGGCAGTTGCAGGAGGCCATAGAGCACTATCGTCATGCACTGAGACTGAAGCCAGATTTTATTGATGGATACATCAACCTTGCAGCAGCTTTGGTGGCCGCAGGAGACATGGAGGGAGCAGTTCAGGCTTATGTGTCTGCATTACAGTATAACCCAGTGAGTGACACACTATGTTGAAATCTTGAAATTGACTCATCACATTGACAGCAAAGTCTTATCTGATAATAAAGCAAATATGCTTTGATTCAGCAGTAATTTTTTTTTTCCCTTTCCCAGGATCTTTATTGTGTGCGTAGTGACCTGGGCAATTTGCTTAAAGCCCTTGGGCGTTTGGAAGAGGCTAAGGTATGTCAACAGTGGATTAGCATTTATTTAGATGTGGTTTTGCTGTTTTTGTTCTAGATTATATTTACCCATTTATTTATTCTTTTTTTTTTTTTGCTTGCTCTTTTCTTTCACCACCTACTAAGGCCATAGATTTTATTTTTTTTAATCTCTTAAATTTTTTTAAATTGAGTCACCTTAGCTCAGCCCTCTCTGCTAAGAAGGACAGAAAAAATGATAGTGTCTACTCGTTTCAGAGTTGCACTGCTTCTTACCCTCACTTAGAAAAGTCCTTTTGGAAATATTGGACTGAATTAAGTCACCACCCATTTGGGGCAATCAGGTTTTCTCAACTTTTGTATTTTTCTAAATCATAGTTCTTAAAAAATTCTGTTGCTTACTTTTTAGACATCTTTTTGTTTTTTGTAGTATAATATGCACATTATATTGTTCCTACCTGTTTATCACTTAGTCCCACTGTCCTTTACTGTACACTGACTTTTTATCAGAGATCAGCCCCTTCCCTTTCAGGAAGAAAGGCTGGAGTTTGTAAATTCATACAGCTGATTCAACCTTGGCCCTGCATTTTCATATCTTTCACCCTGGAGGGAAAATGCTGGCTCGGTCTTAAAAAGTAAATATGAACTGATGAGAAGCTAGTTTATATTTGAAGTGCAAAAGATAAGATGGTTTCTAACCTAACCACTATACTCCTGTATTAAGTACATTAGGGTCCCAGTGACAGCGTTTGATCAGTCTGCTGTCGGTACAGGTTCTCAGTGTGGGTCTCTCTCCCCCCTCAGGAGTTGCAACTTCCATTTGTTTCTTAAAAATGTTTATTACAAGGGGTACCTTGGTTGGGTCAAATCTGAAGCTATGGAGTTGTCTTTCTGGTTACAGGCCATCTTATTTTGTGCTAGAGGGGGGTAAAGGAGTGTGGAGGAGCACCAGGGAGTCACAAGCTCCCCAGCTCTGTCACTCCGCCCCCCGCGCGCTTGCTGAGGGATGGTGGAGTGTGCGCGCTCAGAGCTGTCTTCCTGACCATTTAACTTCATCTCCATGCTCAAGCACACACCCATAGTGCTTTTTCTGCACACATGCATCAATTCTTTGACTGTGATTAAGAATGGATATTCTATGCAGAGGGTTATCATTTTTGATATCCACTGCTCTTGCATTGCACACTTAACTGTATGTTCAGAACACCTCATTCTTTTAAGATGATTGAAGTTGTGTCAAGCAGACAGCTCACTATCTGTACTCCACCGCATGCGTCAGATGCTGGGTTAGAAAGACAGAAGTACGCGCAGCAACAGCAATGACCTCTTTATTTCAGAACTGTGGAGGCTTCTAGATACAAGTAATTAAACCACAGACTTTTTTTCCCCTACTCATTGGCCAGGATTCAAGAAAGCAAGCCAGGATAAAGAAATCAAAGTTTTAAAAATATTTCATGTAAATGTTAAAAGAATCAAAAGACAAGTAATGGTTAATATTTCTTCCCTTTTCCTTCAAATATGTAATAATATTCCCAAAGAAATGGGATCAGTTCATTTGGGCAAGATCAAGCCAGTAATTGTCCTCCTGTAGTTTGATTTGAAACCTGAATTGAAGGACAACTGGAAGTTTAAGCATATGTGACTGATTCTGTGCACATCAAAGCCTTTCTTCCCTCCCAGTTAGCCTGTAAACATTCCTTTTGTTTTCTTTGCTATAAAACATTCATTGCATGACTGAAAACTAGGAATAGTATTATTGTTTTTATGTTTGTTGTGATTTGGTGTTTTATTTCCATATTAAAAGAAGAATGAATTGTTTGAGAAACCTTTACTAACGATCTTGTTTTCTGATTTTGTCTCTTTTGGTTTTTCCACAACTGATATTGTTATTTAGAAGGTTTCAGGTGGGTGACACTATTCCTGCGTAGGTGCCTGGCGGAAAGGAACACTAGGGCAGCCTCAGTCCTCTCCTCTTCTTCCAGCCAGCAGCGGCCAGCACTCTGACAAAGTCCAAAAATATGGTAACGGGTTTGTAACTGAAAAACAAAAGAAAAACCACCTCACTTCATGCTTGAGCTCCTCTGTCTTGTGGCTTCCTTTGAAGAGCAAAAGAAAACAAACAAAAAAAAAACTTAACAAATACAGTAAGCAGTTATTAAAATATGCTATACTAATTACCCAGTTTTATATTAAGTAAAAAGAAACTTGGATTTGGAAGCTATAATCGTGAAAAACCAGTAAGAACCCTCTAACTCTTACATGTTGGTTATTTTTCCAATTTTATTTTGTTTTTCCCTTCTTTATTTGGAGTTGCAGCGTTCTGATGATCATGCAGATAGCGCGCTGTGAGTCTGCGGTAGCGCAGGGGCTGCGCAGCGATACCCTTCAAGCAACCAAAATGTCGGAAAGCGCAAGCATGCAATCCAACGCCCCCTTATTCCCTTTGACCTGTTGGTTGTGGACCTCTCCCCACTCAAAACCAGCCTCGCCCCCAAGTGTGCCCAAATTTGACATAATTGGCTTTTGAAAAGAGAGATTTTCTTCTTCTACAACAAATAGGGTTTACTAGTTCATTGATAAGGGGCCCTTTATTGTTTTTGTTTTCCACCCAAAATTCTTCATATTCAAAACTGTTTTATCCCTGGTTTGTCTCTCAACAGTAACAGCCCCTCTGTATTGTAAATGGGTGCCGAGTGTGTGCTAGTCTGGTATTGCAGATGCTCTGCCAGGGGTTGTTGGTCTGCAGCTGTTGCACCTGGCCATTCAGCGAGCGCAGCGGCGAAGTAATACCTTTGCCTGGAGCAAGGTCATGCAAGCAGCGTTAAAATGGTGCATTGTGGTGGTGGCAGTAGACCCACACCGCGCGCTCGCGTTTATCGCGCATGCATTACAGGGACCATCACCTGCACAAACTGTCCAGCATCCAAGGTTGTGAAAGGTCATGGTAAAATTTTGTTAATGCAGATTATTTTTATGATCATAATTTTTATTTTCTCTGACTTTGGTTATTTATTACTTTATATTTTAATGGATCAATATCGATTATGTTGACAGCAGCAGACTAAATAGTTAAGGAACCACTACAGTTGGTGAGATGGTGGTCATAACTGCAGGATGTGGGACTACGTGTAGGTGTTGGTTGGATCTGCGCAGCGTAGGAAAAAGCAATGCAGCTTTGCGCGGCAGACTTCTGCGCCAGCGAGCCCATGCTGTAGACTCACTTTTTGCCATCATGGAGAATAGTTACTAATTTTGCTTTCTCTGCCCTTTTTTTTTTGTTTTGTTTTGTTTTTGTTTTGTTTGTTCTTACTTTTATTCTCAATCTTCTATTTTGTTTTTATTTTATACTCCCCTTTCTTCCCCTCTACATACTGTACCTCTCCCACTCTATCTCTTGTCTTTTTTTTTTGTGGTTTTTCATTGAAAACCTACTGAAGGCTTGTTACCTGAAAGCCATCGAGACTCAGCCCAACTTTGCTGTAGCTTGGAGCAATTTAGGTTGTGTATTCAATGCCCAGGGAGAAATATGGCTTGCCATACACCATTTTGAAAAGGTAATCTATTTTTTTCCTCTAATATCCCAGCTGTGTTTTGTGGTATTCTTTGCCTGTTGTTTCTTATAAGCTCTGATTTATGTATTTAATTTTTTTCCCCCTTTTTAGGCTGTGACTCTGGACCCAAATTTTCTTGATGCATATATCAATTTAGGCAATGTTTTGAAAGAAGCCCGTATCTTTGACAGGTATGTCTAACATGACATGAACTTTATATTTCTTGCAAAAAATGCAGGTCTAAGATCTTGTGTTTAAGTGCACACCCTAGCACACCCCAGCTGGTTAGTCAAGAGCTTTTTTGGTATCAGTATGTCTTTGTGTTCTTGTTGCTTTGTTGTTTTACATTGCATTGTTTAGGAAGGGCAGGTGTACTGCACTTGCGTAATGTGTAGCTGCAGTATATCTGACTCTAACAGTTCAGATACAGCTCTGAACAAAAATGTTCAGGGCTGTAATTAAACTGCCAAAATGGGGAATGTATTTACGTACATCTCTTAATAGTAAATAGTTGTAAAAGTATTAAAAAGTACTTAGTTTGATTTATTATCACTGTTAATATTCTAATGGCTTGTAAAAGATTGCTTGAGGATGCAGATTTTCTTTTACTTCATTTGATTCATTCATTTACTTTTGGATTGAAACTTGTATTCATAGCTTGTGTCCTTTTCCAGAGCGGTGGCCGGATACCTGAGAGCTCTGAGTCTGAGTCCTAACCATGCAGTTGTCCATGGAAATCTGGCTTGTGTTTACTATGAGCAGGGCCTGATTGACCTGGCCATTGATACCTACCGTCGTGCTATTGAATTGCAGCCCCATTTTCCTGATGCCTACTGCAATTTGGCAAATGCTCTAAAAGAAAAAGGCAATGTAAGTGCATTTTATGTTACAGAATGTTCCTAATTGGTGAACATTTTCTGATTTTGCCTGTTAAAATGCCTTGCATATTTTATCCAGGTTTCTGAAGCAGAGGAATGCTACAATACAGCTTTGCGTTTGTGTCCAACTCACGCTGACTCTCTGAATAACTTGGCCAATATCAAACGTGAGCAGGGCAATATTGAGGAGGCAGTTCAACTCTATAGAAAAGCCCTGGAGGTAAGATTATGGTCATTTATTCTTTTAAATGTGTTTTCTTTTGTGATTTGATTTATTCTGTTTATCATAACTCAACTCCCTTTCTGAGTAGTACTTGCTGGTTTTTATCAGGTGTTCCCAGAATTTGCTGCGGCTCACTCTAACCTGGCCAGTGTCCTGCAGCAGCAGGGCAAGCTCCAGGAGGCACTCATGCACTACAAGGAGGCTATAAGGTTTGTATTTATGAACTACATGTGATTTGGAGTCTTCTGCAGGATGCAGCCTTTTTTGTTAATCTAGCAACAGTGAAATAAGTTGGTTTAATTTGTTGTTTAAAGTATATGATCATAAATTGAAAATCACTAACGCTTGAACACTAATTTTAGAATCAGCCCAACATTTGCTGATGCCTATTCCAACATGGGCAACACGCTGAAGGAAATGCAGGATGTGCAGGGAGCGCTGCAGTGCTACACTCGTGCCATCCAGATCAATCCAGCCTTTGCTGATGCTCATAGCAATTTGGCCTCTATTCACAAGGTATGGGTAATTTATAGTTCTAATTTGCATGTTACATGACTATTTCAAAATTGTATCACTTCACCATGAATCTTTACCATAAAATTGTTTATAGTGCCTCACTCTTATATGTCAGATATGCACTTGCATATATAATATGAATTAAGAAATATACAATGGTTGGTCAAAGATTTGTGGAAGTTGATGCATGTGAAATTCCACTGAACTGTAGCAGCAGTTTCCGTGATTGTCTATCTGTATTACTGCTTTTCATGCCAGCTCTTAATTTGGCTTGATTTGTTTTGATCAGGATTCTGGAAACATTCCCGAGGCCATTGCATCTTATCGCACAGCCTTGAAACTCAAGCCTGACTTCCCTGATGCTTACTGCAACTTGGCACACTGTCTACAAGTTTGTACTTTTGCTCTTTTTAATGCAATATGACAATTAATTTGTAATGGTTGTAAAATTTTTCTTATCTTTTTTTAATTTGTTTTATTTATTTTTTCCCACTTCAGATTGTTTGTGACTGGACAGATTATGATGAGCGAATGAAAAAGCTTGTGAGCATTGTGGCCGACCAACTGGACAAAAACCGTTTGCCATCAGTCCACCCACACCACAGCATGCTGTATCCACTCTCACACAATTTCCGCAAGGCCATCGCTGAACGACATGGAAACCTATGCCTGGACAAGGTACACGCACTGATCAAAGCAAGTAACTTTTTTAATTTATATTTTGGGGGGGCTGTAAGGTTGCTGGTGATGGAAATGCCTTTCTGCAGGGTTGTGGGGAAGGTAAGGGATGATCAAGATGCTCAGAATATATTAATATATACATTAGAGGCATACCTGTTGTTGGTGAGTGGGTTGCTTGCAGAGGGAGCGGTATAAGGATGGCCATGATTTTAGGTAGATTTTTGTTAGGTTGATGGAGTTAAGCTTGTGTATAGAAATGTCTTTCCTGCTATATCACACTCTTGCTTATTCCACAGATTAATGCACTCCATAAGCCTGCTTATGAGCATCCTAAGGATCTGAAGGCCAGCGGTGGACGTCTGCGTGTTGGCTACGTCAGTTCTGACTTTGGCAACCATCCGACTTCGCACTTAATGCAATCCATTCCTGGAATGCACAATCCTGAGAAATTTGAGGTAGATGATCTTTAGTTGAATTTCATCTGGAAATATAAACTTGTAGTAGTACTAGTATAACTGATAAATTGGTGCACTAGGTTCACAAAAATCCCAGCTTACCCACTTTTTTTTTTTTCCTTCAACATTTTTTCCATAAAGGTGTTCTGCTACGCACTCAGCCCTGATGATAGCACCAACTTCCGTGTGAAAGTCGTGGCAGAAGCTCATCATTTCACAGACCTGTCACAGGTAGCCTTTATGAGCTGAAATTTCGTTCTGTCAGTATTTGTATATTTAGTGAGTCAGTTCACCCTAATTTATCTTCTTTCTGAACATATTGGCCATTTAAATGAAAGTGTTTCTACATGCTTGAATTTTAAACACATTATTTTTAGGCCCTCAAAGTTCAATGTCTTCTTCCTATAAGGAGGTTTGATCTGGATGACAGTCTGCAGTCAAAGAAAAGCACACGTTACATTTAATGCCAGAGAGTTGGTTACTAATGCAGAATCTAACCTTTCAACTTCAGATCCCTTGCAATGGCAAGGCTGCAGATCGTATTCATCAGGATGGAATCCACATTCTGGTCAACATGAACGGATACACCAAGGGAGCCCGAAATGAGCTGTTTGCCCTTCGCCCCGCCCCTATTCAGGTGAGTTTTCTAGAAACAAATACAACCCTTTATAATTAGTTTTAGTCCAACGTTCGTCTGTTGTGCTGTATATTGGTTTGAAGAAAGCAGGATGAAATATTTCTTCCTTTTCAACAGGCCATGTGGCTGGGTTACCCAGGAACCAGTGGCGCTCCCTTCATGGACTATATCATCACTGACAAGGAGACATCTCCCATGGAAGTAGCAGAACAGTACTCTGAGAAACTCGCCTACATGCCCAACACTTTCTTCATTGGAGATCATGCCAACATGTTCCCTCACCTCAAGGTTCCTCCAGCCTCTCCTCATGTCTCCTTGCAACATTCTTTTGGCTTTATAAACGACCAAAAAAAAAAAAGACTGAAAACAATATTAAAATTAACTTCAGAGTCTCATAACTCTTTCCTCAACCTACAGAAAAAGGCAGTGATTGATTTCAAGTCAAATGGACACATCTTTGACAACCGCATTGTTCTTAATGGTATCGATCTGAAAGCCTTCTTGGACAGCCTGCCAGATGTCAAAGTGATAAAGGTGAGTAAGGAATATTTCCTCAACGTTCAGTAACTAAAATATTTAAATCTATTATTGAAACAGTCTGTTGAGTATTTGAATAAGTAATGAGTATTGACCATTTATGTTGTATTTTTGAGTTAAATCATATTGATGGGGCACATAGTAAAAGCTCTTCATCTTACGGTCATTGCATATGAAATTCTCTGATATAAAGGTCTTTATTGAAGTCTTAGTTGCTAAATTATTTTCAAGCATTGAAGTGGAAACTGTCCTGTGTGACCAGATGAAATGTGACAGCAACCAGGAAGCTACAGGTGACACAAATGGAGCTCTGTCCATGCCTGTGATTCCCATGAACACCGCAGCTGAAGCTATCATCAACATGATCAATCAAGGGCAAATCCAGGTCACAATCAATGGCTTCACAGTCAGCAATGGCCTGGCCACCACACAGGTATGTATACGGTGGACATTTTTCAACATAAATGCAAATCTAGTGATGATAGGAACATAGAAGAGCTATACATGCAGGGACAAAGAATTTGGTGCCATTCTGCGTTTCAAATTCAGTTGATGCTTGTTTTTGTAGGGATGATAATTTCATGTAAGATGAAAATATTAACTGAAAAGGCTTATAGCCATCTTGACCTTTTCTCAGTTGACTGATCACAAACATGCACACTTAAAACATGTGAAGACACAGGCATTGAGGCAGTATTGTTTCATTCCTAATTTTAGATTAATAACAAAGCTGCAACTGGCGAGGAGGTGCCACGCACGATTGTAGTGACAACCCGATCCCAGTATGGTCTCCCAGAGGACTCTATTGTCTACTGCAACTTCAACCAGCTCTACAAGATCGACCCCCCTACGCTTCAGATGTGGGCCAATGTAAGACAAATGACATTTTAATCACACTGTAGCTTTGAATCTTCCAACAGCTCTTGGCTTGTTTAATACAACTGGCACAAGTTTGAAGTTTTTTTTGTTTTTTTTTTTATAAACCCACTGTTTCTGCAGATCCTGAAGCGTGTGCCCAACAGTGTGTTATGGCTTCTTCGCTTCCCTGCTGTTGGCGAGCCCAACATCCAGCAGTACGCTCAGAACTTGGGTCTGCCTGCCTCTCGAATTATTTTCTCACCTGTGGCTCCCAAAGAGGAGCATGTGCGAAGAGGCCAGCTCGCTGATGTGTGTCTAGACACCCCTCTGTGCAACGGACACACTACTGGCATGGATGTTCTCTGGGCTGGAACTCCCATGGTAACCATGCCAGGTGAGGAATCAAAAAAGTTCATGGAAAAATCTCTTCGGCTATTAATTATCATTTGGCAAAAATGTTTGTGTGTGTAAAAATGATGACATAAAAGCATCTGTTAATTAAATCATTTATGGATGCTTCTTTCTGTTAAACTTTTGTATAGGTGAGACTCTTGCTTCCCGTGTGGCTGCCTCACAACTCAGCTGTCTTGGCTGCCCTGAGCTTATCGCCCAAAGTCGTCAGGACTATGAAGACATAGCAGTCAAGCTGGGTTCTGACATGGAGTAGTAAGTTGATATTTGAGGCCACCTTTTTGAAATATTGGAGAGAGATGTTCATTCAAACACTGACTCTTGTTTTCTTGCAGCCTGAAGATGATCAGAGCGCGTGTTTGGAAACAGAGAATCTGCAGCCCTCTTTTCAACACCAAGCAGTACACAATGGACCTGGAGAAGCTCTATCTGCTAATGTGGGAGCACCACAGCAACGGCAGCAAGCCAGAACATCTTGTCAAATTCCAGACAGTGGAGCCTAGTGAGAATGCCTGAGCTGGAAGCATGCTTCTCCATCCCAGCTGTTTAACTAATTTTGACTGGTCATGCTGGTCACTCCAGTATCCTCTTCTTGAATCAACATCTCCCCCTTTTATGTAGTGGGACTCTTGCAAGGAGCCTAGTGCATATGTTCACACTTGTCCCTGAATATGTTACTCATTGAATAACACAATCTGCGTCTCCTGAGCCAGATTAACCTGAGACTTTCAGGTACCTTGTCTGAGACTCTTGTCCTGAAAACACTCTATATCTATTTGGTGAGCATGAGGATTGTGAATGCCCTTCAGTACTTTGAACAGTGGAATTTCTGTTTCTCCTCTGTATGCATACGGGACTAATTGCAGCTTGTGGAGAGAATACTCAGCCATCATTACTTGTTCATCTATTTATAAATGGATTAAGAGTGTTGTGCATTTTAAAAAGACACTGTTGCACCGTTAAAATTATACTGACTCGAGTTTAATTAGCTTTAACATTATGAAACAAATCGTGATGGTTCTCTGGTTTGTCTTAAGTTGTCCAAAGTAAATACAAGGTTTTATGAGCTGGTATATATGACAGTTTTCCTTCACTAAATGCCAACTTTTATTAAGTTTGTCAATGAGAGAATTTTTAATAGGCTGAGGTCACGAGATTGGACAGAGGAATTCAAGTCAAAGTGTACATTATGCCAGTTCATTTCTAATTTCTGTTCATAAATAGCTTTTTTTGTTTTCCTTTTTCTTAAATGACACAAACCAGGAACGAGCTCGGTAAGTATTTTCTAAGCAGCTTTTGTTTTGTATTGTCTGTTAACTGTATGCTGTCAGTGCTGCTGCAAGTCTCTACTTATAATAAAACATGGAGATTACAAAAAGGGAATTGTTTTGATCTTGTTAGACAATGAGAATGTGAGTTTCCAGCCTCTGCAGGCTCCTTTATTTAGAAAATTAAAGCTAAAGTGATATAATGGAACAAGTCATGTAAACAGTAACGTTGGCAGTACTGAAATCGTAGGAAAAAGTTAATTTCCCATCTTCTGGTTATCCTGTGCCTTTTATTCAGATGGGACATTTTTTTCTTGTAATTTCCTCAAGTATCCCTAGACATGTATTGTTTTTGTTCAAGAACAATTTTACCTAACCCAATCTTTGCACAAGGGAGTACAAGATTATATTAAATGAATAGTTTATGCCTTTGGTTATCAACATGTTAAAGGTGGATGTGGGTTAGGTGATTGAAAAGCGATAGAAATTTAATTACACAAGAGGGTTTGTTGTTAGCATCTTGTAGTCTGCCCTTTGTGGTCAAACTCTCTAAAATGCTTTCGAAAAGGGATTCAATGATTCCTATATTATCTATTTTATCACAGGAAATACAATCCTGGAGCCATTTCCCTTTTAAAAAGAAAGGAAATACTTTGATCACATTACTTTGATCATGAAAGCATGTGACTATTTGCAGACAGTGATGTTAGGATTTATGTAAATATGAAGACAGGAGGGCAATGGTGAGCACCCTGCTACAACAATGATCTTTGGGGTTTTCAATATTTTGAATCTAATGTGCTCTGTATCTTAATCACATTTTGTGCATTTTTAAATATAACATCTTTAAATTCACTGCTTTCAGCCATAGTAGGATGACCACTTTTTTAGTATTCAGCAGTTCCTCGTGCTCCCAAAGAACTCCGACTAGGCAGGCGTTGGACAAAAGAAGTGAAATTGTCCTGAAGTGTCGAGTATTGGGATATTGGAAGAAGATTCTTTGGATCCTGGGGGTTATGGAGCTGGGTGCCTGTGTTCTCGCGAGACTGGTATCTCGGGAGCTTAGGGACACCTTTGACTTGTGGTCTTTAGATATGTAAAATATCAAAGTGTATATACTACTAAAATATACCACTGCTGATTTGCTTTGAAAAGTAGTTACTGCAGGGGGAATTGTCATGTTGGGCGTGTTACCAATAAAAAGTTTTAGACTTGTGTCAAGTACGAAGCCTCTATGTGTGTGTGTGTGTGTGTGTAAAAAAAAAAAAAATAGAACGTATTATGCGTTGTTTGTAGAAATGCAACTTCAATAAGAAAATGGCATTGAAATCCTTAGTTTTCAGTGCCGGTTTTGTTGAAACTGAACAAGACATTTCCATGTCACACAAAAGTAACAAATGAACTCAAGTAACTCCATTTTTTGATTTAGTCACAGTAAAACCAATTATATACACACACCTATCTATCTATCTATCTATCTATCTATCTATCTATCTATCTATCTATCTATCTATCTATCTAAAGTCCCACACACACTTTGCAAAGTTACGCGCATGTATATGCTGTTATCCTATATCTTTGAAGAAACGACAGAGTACTTGGTACTATTACGTAATATACTGAGAATGAACATTCTTCTTCTTCTTCAATTTTTCATTGGCCAAACAAGATCATAGTGAGCATTACTGCCACCTACTGGTGCGTGATGAATGAGTGAAGAATAGAAGGGGGGTCCCTCCTACACCCAGGCCACACCCCATTTTTCTGCAAACGTGATTTCCATTGGTCAAAAATTTCTATGACAGCTTCCGGTCCAAGAGTACACAAGATTTAAATTTAACTTCCCCGTTTTCTTTAGGCAAGCTTGTTTTCTTTTTCTTTTTTTTAAATAAAAGAGAAGTGAATGGTAATATCGCAATATAAATATAAACACGTTCTTGATTGATCCGACTAATGTTAAATGGTTCAAATGTTAAGTCTGATTAAGGATAATTCTCAAGTTGCTAACGATACTGCTAACGTTTTTGTAGTTTCTAAAGGTTGCTGTGTAGACTTTATCTTTTACAGTTTAATTTTACTCTCTGAAAAACGAATAAATTAATGTGTTTAGTGAAAAACTTGCACTGAACGTTGCACGTTGCCTTATCAACGTGTGTTTTACGTCCTCTTGCGTAATTTTCTACTATATAACCATACGTTAAATACCCTAATGTTAGCATGTGTATTTTTTTTACAGAGGAGGAAATCATGAATAATGAACTCTGCAAATCCTTTGAGAGAGTTGCTGAAAAGATGGGATGGATGGACGAGGGAGGACTGGACGCAGCAGAGAAAAGGGTTTGTTGAGTACTTAACATACATAAACTGACCTTTTACAAAGATGTTAACTATCAGCAGTTCCCAGATAACGTGTTAGGGATATATGTTGAAGCTATACGTTAAAGCTGTTGTTATTGTCTGAAGTTGATGACTTTGATTGGCAAAACACGTCGTGATGGGACGAGTAATTATCGGCCAGCCAAAGCATCGCTGAGTGGGTCCAGTGATGAAGAGTTTGACAAGTGTGGGTAATTTTACAATACATCCTGCAAGGATCTGAGTCTTCATACATGTAAAGGATTCTAATCTTGTCATGTTGCGTTTTAATTCTCCAGTCCTTGCAGAAAAGTTTACACCCCAAGCTAAATGTACTCCACAGAAGCCATCCAGTGCAGCAAAAACACAAAGGTATCAAAGAGTTAAAACAAAAAACAGTCCCATATTTGTGATAGGCCTCTGCTTTGTCTTGTAATTGAACTGGCCATGTTGATCAGTTCACAACTTTTTCTTTCCAGCTCAAATGTTCATGTGGTGAGCTCCGATGATGAGGATGTTATCTTTGAGACCTGTAAGTGCTGAGCTATCAGGCTCTGGTTTTAGAGTAAATGTTCCTATCGATTTGTGGTCATTTCGTTCTCTTATATCCTTTTTTTCTCACTGAAGTTCTCGAGCGAGTGAAAACTCCTGCTACCAAATCCAAGAAAACAGAGCCTTGGAGTGAGGATTGGTAAGTTTTTGGTGTATTGTGATATATTGGTTTCTTTTAACAGCCACTGATTAAATGTAAAATGTTTTTGTTTTTTTGTCTGTGATCACAGCCTTAAAAACTTCATAGTGGAGGACTACTCATCTGACGATGACTTTATAAAGACAAAATCATCTTTTCGAGGTAAAATTCAAGGTTGTTTTTTAAAATGTGAGACCAATACTCAAAGTAAGAGACCAGTTTCAATATTTGCAAAGTCATTTTAAATAGATGCTATACTAATAGTTCCAGTATCAGTTTTATTTTAAGGTGAAGCAGATTTTTGACAAACCAGCCACATTTGATAGCTCATGGTTTCTGTACCTTCATTCTTTCACCACTCCTTGCATGGTCACCTCTTTGCTCCTTAGTGTTACTCTTAAAAACAGATGCCAACCTGAACAAGGTGAACAGTTTTGTTTTTTTTTCCCTCTCTCTCTTCCCTCTCCGTTCTTCTGTTTGAACTGGTGTCAAAACGACACACAGCATCCCAAGAAATGTGTAGTCACCAAATGTCTATTATCGGGCAACTATTAGGTCTTACATTTCCTTACATAAACCTACTCCAATGAAAACTAAAACTTGGCACGTTGTTTAGTGTCCATTTGTTTTTCTTTTTTACTTGTCCATTTTTGTCTCTTATTTTGTGTTCTCTGTTTTACAGATCCTAAAAAGAACCATACTCCTGCATCCCAGTATCCATTCAGGAGACCGCTGTCTCAGTTAAACTCGCCAGTATTTGTGAGTGACGACGACGATGATGACAATGTTATCATCAAGAGTACCTGGAAGAATCGTCAGTCAAAGCCGAAGCCACAGCTAAGGGCTAGCAGAAACGATGAAGAGGACAAGAGTGATGAAGAGAACTACTTGCCATCACTGCCTTTGCCTCCCAGTCCTTTCCCCGTTTGCCATTCTAGCAAAACTGATCCAGTATCCTCACCCAAACGCACCTTCTCCTTACCTTCTCGGCTGGAAGAGTCAAGCAGCTCTGAAGAGGAGTTTGGATCCTTATTGGAAAGGCTGAAAAAGAAGACCAGTCTCAAAAGCACTTCATTTTCACCAAAGACCCCTGCAGGTAAAGTATTTTGACTGTCATTACGGTCTCCAGCTTTTTTTCCCCCCTCAAATTTCTGATAAAGATTTCTTTTATGCCTAAATGTAGGCTCTAATAAGGAGCCTGTTGTCTCAGTGCCTAATGAGGTATTTGCAATACCGAGCTCGAAATCTTTAAGGGAGACGCCTAAGCATGTGAAGACATCGGGGAAATCCTCCATCGTGAAGCCCACCTTCAGTCAGACAGAGCCAAGATGCGGTCCCATCAGCAGGTATCTCTCATCTATATTTACAGACCTGAAAATTGGCTGGTTTATTATTTAAATGTGGAAAAACTTGATGTCACTCAATTGTTCTTTCATATGCAGGCGTTTGTCTTCATAACTAATTTCCTTTCAGGGTGGCTTCATGTAAAACTCCAGGCTGCTTCTTGCAGTCGCTCACAAATCCTGACTCCAGCTATGGAGCCAGTTTCAAGAGGAACAAGGAAGAGCTCACAAACAAACTCTACCAGCTCTACAACACCAGTGTGTTTGACAAAAAGGTGATGGACAGCAGTTATTTCTGTTTTTAATTTTCCCACACAATTTCTCCAATATTAATACTTGACATTGCTCATTTTCTTTTCCTTGTCTTCTTTTGCAGCTCCCGGTAAACATGTCCGTAACATGGAACAAGAAGATGCGGAAAACTGCCGGACACTGCATCACAGGGCAGGAAAGGGTCGGAGGAATGCGCTATGCTCGGATTGAAATGTCAGAAAAAGTCTGTGATTCCGCAGGTAAAGCTGTCGTACGCCCCAAAGTGTGTAGCAATGATTGTTACAAGGGTAACAGAGTTATCCTTCTGCTTTTCCTCCGGTCCAGATCGTCTCAGAGACACGCTGATACACGAAATGTGTCACGCTGCAACTTGGCTGATAAACGGTGTAAGGGACGGTCACGGAAACTTCTGGAAGATGTACGCTCGCAAAGCCACACTGGTGCATCCTGAGTTGCCAATGGTGACGCGCTGCCACAGTTACGACATAAAGTACAAGTTCCAATATCAGTGCACCCGCTGCAAGAACACGTAAGTTTGACTGATTTATCGTGTTTGTTCATCTGCATTGGGCTCGTATGTGCAGACCTTTGCTGTGATAGATGAGTCCTTTCTTTGTGATTCCTGGCAGGATCGGTCGTCACTCCAAGTCTCTGGACACACAGAGGTTTGTGTGCGCCCTCTGCACAGGTCAGCTGGTCTTACTGACACCTTCTAAGCCACGGCCTCCCACACCTTTTGCCAACTTTGTCAAAGAAAACTACGGCAGCGTGCGGCAGGAGCTGGCGGGGCAGAGCCACATGGAAGTGATGCGAAAACTGAGCGCAGACTTTGCCTCAAAGACGAAACTCTGATAGCTGAGCCTTTAAACTTCACAGAAAAACATGCTCACGTTCCAAAATGCCTCAAGTCGCCCTAGATTTCTGAGCCACCGTCATTTGCAAGACTGAATTACTTTGAAATGTCTTTTGTGATTAGAATTTCTGTAGCGGGAAAGTTTTATAGTTTTAGCTTAATCAGTTACTTTTTGCTCATGAATTTGTCTGTGTGTGTTTGTGGCTTAACAGATAACAAAGATCAGGTTTCTAAGGGAATTGACATAGGTAAACATTTTAATTTTACAGTTTTTTTTTGTTTGTTTGTTTCCAGATCCCTTTCTATAATTAATAAATGTACAAATAAAGTTGAGTATTGGAAGTTGTTGATTGATATTTCACATATTTGTGTATAGATATCAACATATTAACAAATGGGTTGCTTCATCACAAAAGAAAGCTGAATCAAATGGTGAATGAATATACTTTTTAACTGATTTGGATGATTAACTTGAATATTTCAAATAGTCCAAATTTATTTTTCAACTATAGGTTTTAAGTATTTTTTTCATAATCTTTTTTTAAAAGTAGGGTAATACCTGTTTGGGTGAAAGATGGTTACACTTCTGCCCTGATGGAGTGCTATTGCACCTGACTGAATTTTTTTTTTTTTTTTTTTTTTTTTAAAAAGCAAATGTACCTCTGTCAGGTAATGCTTACTGTTGACCCATTACCGTCAAACAAGATGAAACTTGCTGCTTGAGATCTGCCATGCTGGCTTTATGAGTCTGAGCAAAAGCAAAGCTTTTAATCCTGACAGAAGAGGAGTGCATTTAAAACATTATCAAAAAGAAGACAAATTTGAATATATGAAAGCTGGTGCAAGCCCTTTTTTAATTTTAACGTTTTGCTGAACAAATATTTGTCGCTAAAGGTGACTTCAATTAAAAGTAACTGGGTTTATCTTTTCTAGTTAGTTTGATTAGGGGTTTTATTCTCTGATAAAGGTTTAATCAGTTATAGCGAAGGGCAAAAAGAGGCTACTGTTGTAATCTAGAGCCAAACACAATAAATATCCAGTGTTTTTGCAGTGTAGATCTCAAGGGCTTACTGAAATGAAGTAACTCAACAGAATTTTTTAAAATTTAGTTTAAAAAGGATGAAAATGTGTAGTAGTTGATCTCTTAGTGAAAAGAAGGGGTGGTGAAATTGGTTTTACACTTAAATAATGTGAACCTGTCCTACCAAGAACATAGCAGCAGGTATCCAAATGGCCCTTGTTACTTAAACTCAAAGTTTTATGCATCAGCATCATCCAGACCAGTTTCTCCACAGCCATCACCAATCCCTCACCTTAATTCCTGTCAGGAACATCAGCTCTGCAGCGATGTTTCACAATCATCCTGGTGGTCCTGAAGGCAAGAAAACCTACACGCCCATGTGTGTTCAGACAGTTCTCTTATTCAGTAACTCTCATGATGCACTCTGATGCTCTTGACACCAACCCGAGTGTCTCTCTCTCTCCTCTGGTATTGAGACTCCTCTCTAGAGCTGCAGCAAAGAATACGACAAACTTTACTCAGGAACAAAGTGACCAGCCAGAGTTTGTTCTACTGGATAACACCTTTCAGTTGCTGTTTCTAAAGTGCATCAAATGAGGAGTATCTTTTGTTTCACTCTTTTGTCTCTTTCTTGCACCTGTCTGAAAAGTTGGCAATATATATTTTAATCATTGTATAATGTACTAAGTGTACACTTTGATCATAAAAGCAAAAACCAACAGTATAGGATAAATCTGAGGTTTAATGGCGTGAGCTAAATAAATACAAGATAAAAATAAAGTCAAGCTGGTTAAGCACTACTTATGAGAAATGTTTGTCATAACACAAATATTGAGAGGGGAAACTGCTTTAACATATTTAATCAGTTTCTAAAACACATCTATTTAAATATCTATCAGTTCACAATATACAAAACACCCAGGAACACACAAGAAAAATGACCACAACAGAAGGATAAATACATGAAAAATACAGCAACATTCATAGTTTAAAGATGGTGGGAGCTGTGCGGAAGGCGTGCAGGTCAAAGAAGTGTGTCGGCCAGCTTCCCTGATTGTGATGTCGCACCTTTAAGAGGCACAGGCACAAATCTACAGGCAGCACAGGGATGAAACGACCCTTCCCTTTCACCCGGGTAAGTCATTACAAATTTGAACCTTTAGAAATCTGTCAGAAAAATAAGCATAAAAGATCTGGAGCAACAATCCAGGTATAACAAACAACCTGCAGCTGGATCAAACGTAACACAAACTCCACTTAAAACCAAAAAGCACTGGAATGTAGTATGTTTTGTGACAGGCACTGAGACTTTGGCAATGTATAACCTACATGTTCTCACTGATGTGTTTTATATACATACACACACACACACACATATATATATATATATATATATATATATATATATATATATATATATATATAT
>JAOWBL010000002.1:9951957-9981044 GCA_028564865.1 Zenarchopterus dispar
ATTCAAACATTGTTTGTCAGACTTACATACAAATACAGGGGTGTAGAACTAACCCCCCATTTGAATTGGAGCCCACAGGTGGAAGCTGGGGTGTAGGTGGGATTGACATTAGGACAGTAACAGCGAGCTTGGTAGGTGAGACAACTTAAGACATCTAAGAACACATACTTCTAGTTCCTTATATATGTCAAAAAACAAAGGGAATAATTGGAACGAACCATTCAGAGGGGTAAATGTAAGCAGGTGGAGAGATTGCCTGCCTGAAATAACTCTCATTTCATTTGAGCCTTTGGGCCACATCTGGCCCTCACGACACACACCAAAACCTAAGCGGGGCTAAGTTCATGAGTTTTTAGACACGTCCAACCCTCAAAGAACACAGGAGTGTCATAAATGAGCCGGACATGGCAAAATGAGCCCAGACTAGACCTAAATATATCTGCTGTCTGTCAGTTTTACATTACAAGGCTTTTGTAACAGATTTGCATGTTTTCATGATCAAAAACACCTGATTTTTTTCTCTTGTAATATACTTTGCTAAGTGACCTTTTGGAACATTTTTTCGAAGCATTCAACTGTTCCTCCAGTCTTAATGCCACCCCAAAGTAAAAGGCCCATACTACTTAAAATAAATAAATGAGACTTCTTTTTTTCGTTCAGGACTATTATTATTATATTTTAGTAGTTAAGGAGAACTGTTTTCTGTAAAAGACATTTCTGTTGAGTTTGAGCTTTACATTATTGAAGAATTCTTAACTTGTCTAAAATCTAAATATTTAAAATGCATATTACAACCTCTTTAATGAGAAGGTGCTGAGGTCTGAAGAGGACTGTGAGCTCTGATGAAATGAAGCAAATAGTGATTCAGCCGCAATTATGATGCAACCTACAGCGTGCATCACATGTTAATGTGCAAATATTTACGACTCAGAGGGAGACAGAGCAGCTGTTTTTCGCACCACCAAAGTAAGGACCAAGCTGAAGGGGGATGGCAGCTGGCTGCAGCGCCGTGAAGAACCTCAGGCTGAAGCCCAGGATGAGAAGCCATGGTAAACACCTTTCCTTTTCAACGGGGCTGTGTCCAGCTCATCCGTTACTCGCTCACTAGAACTGGCAAAACCCAAACATGTTGTGCATCCTGGCAGGGTGGCGGAAGTTAGAGCCAGCCGCTTGAACGGTGCCCCCATAGAGACCAGTCCAGTTTCTTCACCTACAAAATCTGCCCCAGAACCCACAAAGTCTGACAATGAGAGGTAAAGTTCACATGTCACAAACTTATCTGCCAACATTACGAAACATGATGGAGCTGATTACAAGTCTCTGTTTTGAACCTACAGCCGAGCACCTGCATCAGGATACCTAATCAGGTAAAGCAAGCACGAGTGACTTTTAAAGCTAAAAATGAAAGATTTTGAAATCTTAAAACATGTGGAAGCTGAAAAATGATACAACATAACATTTCTTTTTCAGAGGCATTTTCACAAAACTAGACAAGCCTGCCCCCACATCAGCACCTAACGGCATCAGGTAATATAGTCTTCATATGAAGTAAATGATGAGAGTAAATGATGATTCACAAATGACTCTGAAACTGTTGTGTTTTATAACAGCCAAACAACACAATTCACCAAAAAACCTTCAGAGAGCTACAAGAGAATGTGAGCATGCAAATCAGACTTGTTAACTGTTGACGTCTGGCTCAAAATGTATTTTCATGCCCTATATGTTTGTGCTTCTGCTCCTTAGAGCCCCCCACATCGTGAGGTCCCCTTTAGAGCAACAGGAGGGCCAACTTAGCCCAGAGGAACAGGAGAAACGGTAAGACTCTCCTCACAAGCTGACGCCAAATGTCCACGAACGAGATTACATTAACATCACAATGACTCGTTTTGCAGGACAGAGGCAGCCAGTAATGTCCTGAAGAGAAGTGCGGCCAAGCAGCGGTCTTATGTGCTTTCTGCTGCCAAGAAATATGAGTATGTGTGTCTAAAGTCTCGGCTTCTATGCTTGTTGTAGTACTAAATCTGTTTCTGTAATTTTTAATGAAAGAAATGTATCGAAAATATAATTCTGTACACTTTGTAGTCCTTTTTCAAGCTCATGCGCTTGCTTGTATTCAACTTGTTTTTTTTGAAAACTGTGTGTTTAAAACTTCAGGACAAAAGAAACATCACCTGACAGGTCGCTGGTCAACAGCAGTCCATCATTTGTAGCTAAAAGGTAAATTCTTCATCTAAAATTCCTCTGAACCTGGAACAAGGACGAAAAAAAAAAAAACCTCAAAAAAGCCCAGCTTCTGTATTTTTAAAATGTTTTCATGTCTGGATCAAATTTGTTCAAACTCCATGTTTTCAGGGTGGAGATTATTGATGATGATGAGAGCTCTGCAGCTCCAGATCCTGCCAGCACTGTGCCACCAGCTCCTGTTGTTCCTGTAGCGTCTGCCTCTTCTACGCCTGAGCCCAAACCACGGAAAACGTAAGTCCTGCATCGTTTCTGGAAGTAGAGCATGTGGAATTCTGTCTGCCTCACCTCCGTTTGTTCTCTGTGTGGTTTGCAGAGCCGCCACCACTGTTCAGGCAGCTGCTGATCTGCCTGTTAGAGAGCCAGATCCGCCTCTGAAGGTGACTGATGAGCCTCAAAAGTTGGAGGAGGCCTCCCAAGACTCTGTGAACGAGGATCCTCTTCTGGAATCTGTTACAAACAAGGACCTACTTGAAGACAGTAAATCTGTCTCTACAGAGCAACATAATGAAGATTCAAGCATTTCTGAGCAGGCGGAAACCTCAAAGGTTAAACTTCTGCAGCCATCGAATGCTCCGCCCAGTCCGGAGTCTCCTGCCCCGGCTTCAACCGTCCCAGAGTCACCTGTTCTAGCGCCCCGTCCACCATCACCTTCCACTCCAGCATCTCCTGCCCCTGCGACATCTGTACCAGTATCACTTACCGCAGTGTCTGCTGTAACAGAGGCCACAGTGAAGATAGAACCAGAACAAGAATGTGAATCAGAACCCGAACCTGAACCAGAATCTGAACTGCCTCAAAAAATAAGGTCAGAGTTCTGCAAAGCTAAATGGCACCACGTTTTGTTGCATATCCAGAACATAAGTTGTACTTTTTGGGTACTTGAGAGTAGCTACCTTTTGTACTGCACTTTCCACTTCAATACATTCCCGATAAAATTAAAATAAAAGCCAGTAATCATGCATTTCAATTTTTCCTTTTTAACAAAGACATTCAGAAATGTGTCTATCAGTTGTGTTAGTCTATGAAACTAACACAGGCGCTCTGTCTGCACTGTTTACTTTAAATTTGGACTCTTATAATTCATATTACACAATGCACTTTTTCTTAAACCATTTTTTAAAAAGTGCAATGTAATAAAAGTGTTTTAATATGACTTTAAGCAGCCTAATATTTTGCTAACCTTTGCTTTATTTAAGTCAGTGCTGAAATACTGCTTCCATCAGTGCATCGGAGTGACTTAACTTTGCATTAGTCAGGAGACAAAGCCCCAAATGGTTTCATTTGTGTGTGTCCACAATGTGTTTGCTCTCATTCTTTCACATGTATGATTGAAAGCTGCCCTGGAATTCCACGTATTTGTTCTCCATCTATCTTTACAGCTCCAGTGTTGACACACTCTCTGCCTTGTCTGACACCCTCATTTCTTTTGACACGACCTCATCAAGGTATTTGCAAAAGAAAATAAAATTATGCGTTCATATGAAAAAAAAAGGATCCCTGGCGGTGCTACATTAGCGCCTAGGGCCTCAGGAATACGCCAACTGACCATTTGTTTTCCCTGCAGCTTTAACGATGATCAGCCAGAGCTGGCGAAGGAAGAAGGAGGCTCAGCGGGCAGGCGCGCCGCAGAGGACAGGTACAAAATCAATAGCTTCCTCATTCATGAGATTGCAGCATTGGCAAGAAAAAAAACAGATAAGAGCTCATTGTCATTTGCAAAGTGATTGTAAAATAACACAAATCTCAGCTTCAGGTCCCTTAAATACCCTCTTTTTTCTCTAATTACGCTTGTTTAGAAAGCAGCTGCACTTATCCGTTAAGTATTGTTTTCTTCATCTTTCTGCAGTGTTGAAGAGGGGCCAGCTCCTGCACTCAGCAATGGAGAGCCCATAACAGATGATCTTCTAGGCTTCAACGACAGGTCTGTTAAAAATACACTCAAACTGATTTTCTCTTTGAATATTCTTTGGATTTAATCCACAAGATGGCACTGTTGAACCTCCTATAAAGTCCCATTAACAGGCCTTGTTCTAACGCTGAAATCTTGCTTGAATCCTAAAGCCCTACTTGTTACTTAACTTTTCTGCTCATGCTTTCCTCTTCCTTTTTTTTTTTTTTTTTCTCATGCTTTCCTCTTTCGCAGTCCGGAGGAATCAGTAGAGCCTGTTCCCCCCAGCCCGGGACGCTGGAGTCAGGATCTGCTGAGCACCCTAGACAGGTACAGGAGGAGCTCTTTCCTACCCAACTGCAAAAACAGTTAAAACAGTGCAAAAGTTATGTGAAGGATTATTCCCTGCTCAAGAACTCACCTGTCAGTAACAAAAAAAAAAAATAAATCACAAACATATAATTTCAAAAGAGCTTTGCACCCAAACTCTAATTTATATTTGGTATGTTTAGTGAGTCAAACCAAGCAAAGACGGAGGATCCTCTGGAGGTCCTGACCAATGATCCCCGTGTTATCAACACAGACACAAACAGGTAAGAAAGAGTCTGACACATACCCGTATCTGCCACTGAGTGCATCGCTGTGTTCTTTTATTACAAGGGATGAAAGGGACACACATTCTTCCGTCGTGAGATTATTCCTTTCTTTTTTTATAAACTTCAAGTTTGATCTAAGAATCAATTTCTCAGACCCCCTGATTCATGTCAACAACAAAGCCTCAGACTCCTGCGGCAAAGGACTTCAACACTGAACGCCACGTTTTGTCTTGAGTTCGACTAGAAACGGAAAACACTGTTCTGTACTGATTAGTATTGCGGCTTTGTTTTGCGTCTCCCCCGTCCCAGCCTCAGCATGAGAGGAGGAGAGGAGGAGACGCTGACAGATGTGACAGCCGAGGATACACAAAGGTAGAAAGAGATGACAAGCTGCTCTTAAACAATTATCTGTCTATGCAGGACTGTTCCCTCTGAGAAGCGTATTTAGTTCAGATGTGCTTTGTAATGATTTACACTTGCTCTGCCTGCAACGGTGCTGTGCACCAACCCCTCAGACACCCCCACCCCCCACCCCCCACCGTAACAACCACAGCTGTGATCTTTACTGACAAAACCTGTTCAGCGCACAGAAAAGAAAGCGCCTGTGCTATATTCAGGTGGTCTCCGGGTTTGTTAAATAGTTCAGAGGGTCTCAGGCTTTCCTAATGGACCAGCAATGTAAATAGTGCATGAGAACAACCACGCTAACCTCTGCTTGCCCTCTTTTCTTTTCCCATCATGCCATTCATCCGCATTGCCCTGCTCACACGGCTGTCTTGCCACCACGCAGCCAAGAGGACAATGCAGATCCCTGGAGCTCGCATGCGACAACCACAGTGACAGAATCAAGGTAGTTTATTTACTGTCATGTCACGTATGAGCTTGTACTGCTTGCGGTGTGGTAAGTCTATGTAAATGTGTTTAGAGAATAGTTTACTCCCTTTACACTGTGTGACAAAAACATCCCAGATTCTCACTTTGAGCACATATGAGACCTTCTTATTAGTTAGGTAACTGCCTCTACGGCGTAATGAACGAATGAATAAGGGTTCATTTTAGGTGAAATACACTGATTTTTCTATTCAGCAGAAGAATTCTCCTTTCATTTGGCAAAGACAACCAGAGTTTGATTTTGATTGAGTTTGGCCCCCAGTCCCTCTCTGTTTCTGTTTACCATTCAAACGGCATTAAATCATTCCATTATGAGTCAATGTGATCAGAATTCCTGCGACACAAGATGGGCCATGCTGACAATTGAGAGTGAAATCAGTGTGAAATTGTTTTTCAGCTCGACTGATCCATTTGATCCATATCCGATAGGGACCACATCCCATAACAGGTAATCATATTGGTTTGGAGCTGTGACTGTTTTCCAGCCAGCCAGATAGAATCTTGGCATGCATAATGCAGCAGGTTCTGATAACGAGCCACTTTTTCTTTTTTTTTTCTGTTGCAGCTCCTCTGACCTGCTTCAGCCCCTCTCCAATATTTCCATCAACAGGTAGGAAAATGATAATGCCATCCCCTCCCCCACCTTTTCTTTATGGTAACCTCTGTTTGCAGCTCTGATGCCATCATGTTCTTACATAATGTCCTTATTACTGCAACCGCTGCTCTTTGTGAGCTAATGTAATAACCATTAGCAGCAATTCCCACACAAGAAGCACTGCAGCAGTCTGCCTACAAATGTTTATTGGCTTATGATGATTTATTTCAGTTTTATTTCTTCAGTGCACTTCAGTTATGAGGAGATGTAATTAAATGTGAAATGAATAATAATATACTAATATATAATCTAATGAATATATATATATATACACACACATACACACACACATATGCATATATGTGTGTGTGTGTGTGTGTATATATGACAAAAAATGACATAAAGTGCAAAGTGCCTGAGATCATTTAGATAATTTTGAAGTAAAATAAAAGTGTTACTAGGCTTTTAAATGGGGAAATTTGCCTTTGTTCTTTGCCTTCACCAAACATCAAAAGACTTTGAACTCAGAGTGACAAAGACAGACATCTTAGGATTCACTTTTGACTTTCGCATGTTGTGATGGGCTTTTCAAGTACTTTATGAATTCTTCTGTCAAGTCATCATTTGGGAACAACTTGTAATCTTGCTATATTTTAACAAGAACAATAATAAGGGAAAACCTCCCAGTCTCCTTAAAGTTGTCCTGTGTTCATTTTCATATTTTTCACTTAGCTTTGTATTCTGTTTTCCCAAAAGGCGATAGCTAACTTAGGCTTACTTGCATGATTGAAATAAGAGTTGGTGGCCTACCATTAAATTGTTCATATCTGTATGTTTCACACTGACAGTGACCACAATCTTTTTTAATACAATCTTTATTTGCCGACAGCATGAGCAGTAATGCGTTGGAATCTCTTGCAGACGACGTCATACCAATCAACACAAACACCACAAGGTATTAAGCTAAGTCTAATGCATAAATCTGCATGCAAGAGATGTAAGAGGGAAAAAAGTAGCAGGAAAGCAGCAGGAATCAATCTGACATGACTGCTGCATCCTCTCTTTCTCCACTTTGGCTCCTTCAGCTTCAGCTCTCAACGGTCCTGGACTCAGACATGGGACACAAGCCCACCAGAGCAGACTAACACAGAAGAGAGGTGATGACACACTTTGATTCCCATTTTCCACTTCCATGCAGTTTGCGTTGCTACTTTTCCTTCAACTATATTTACCCTTCCACATCTATTGTCAGCTAAAAGCCTTTCAATGTATGTCCCCTCTCAGCCGAGAAGCTGAACCAGAAGCAGAGGGCCAAGCCGAAGATCAGCAGACAGTGATCATGTTTGAGAGAAAGTAAGTCATATTTTTAATAAAAGCTTCAGCTGGACACGGTCTCCTCTCCTTCTCTCCTCTTAACCTCTTTTCCTTCCACCGTGGTGAAGTAACCGGGCTCTTGCATCTATTTACTGAGCCGGAAGATATTGTGCACTGATGCTGACAAAAATAGGTCAGATATTTGTTACCACTTTCCCTCACAACTGTGGTAAATGGAGCCCTCTTGAGCCACCCCGCTTCTCCTTATTTAAGAATAGAGTATGAATATAAATATGCTGTTCTCTTCTGTGGTTTTCATGCCCTTGTTTGTGCTTAAGATCCATTGAGAATGACTCCCCATGGGACAGATGGACATCACCCACTGTCTACACAATCACCACTACAACAGAAGAAGAGGAGGAGGGGGAAGATGAAGAGGAAGAGGAAAATGAGGAAGAGGAGAGGTATGTCTAATATGACTAAATGAATTAAACGAACATTAAAGTCCTTTTTAACTACATTACGAGTATATGACAATATTAGAGGTGGAAAACTTCCTCACGTCTTAGTGATGTTTTTATTTTCTGCTTTAATACTCTCACTTATTTACCAGCACTGCCAGAATTATCATAACGCAGCAATGTCTTGTGTTTTGCAGCCCCGAGGACACCCAGACAGTCACAACAGTCACCATCAGGTTGAGAATTCTTTATTTGTTTATCTATTTTTTCAATAACACTTTCTTCTAAAATTTAAGATTTTCGAAGAAAGTGGATATTGTCAAGACCTGAGGCATGTAGGTGATGTTTACAGTTCCTCCAGACAAGGAAATACTTCCAAACAATCCAAAAAAAAAAAAAAAAGACACACAGTTGATCAATAAAGCCTGACCCGGGTGGAGCAGTGAGTCAGACGGACCTCCTCCCAGTACATGCAGAAAAACTGCAAATTTCCTCCATGTATTGCATTCAGCTTATTGACAGTTCTGGCTTACAATAAAATTCTAACATGGTTTTTTTTTTCTTTTACTTTCCAGGGAGATAGAAAGCGAGCCAGAGCCTGCTATGGATCGGTAGGTTTATGATCTTGTTAGCGTCAGAGAGCCCAGTGCAAAAAGGGGGGGAAAAAAAAAAAAAAAAAAGCTTTCTCCAGAGTCTTATTTTCTACTCTTTGGTCTGTTGATTTTCTCTCTTTTGCAAAGAAACTCCTCTTAACAGGAGCTTTTTGTCTTTTATGACTCTATCAACTCCAAGCAAAGATGTGCTACTGCATGGCTACATCTTCTTTGGGATGCAAGAGGTGCTTTATTTATTTAAAATCTAACATCTCAGATTTAGGTCATATGGATTTGTTGCCCACTTTCACCTGCCAGATCTGCTTTTGTCTCTCTGTTGCACAGCCATCTTAGCTGTTTAACGCTGGCCTCTGGACCAAGAGTCACCTGCAGCTGCAGCTTTAACAGATTCCCAGATCAACTCTCTTACTGATGTTAAATGACAAGATCAGCTCTCCTACTGTCTTTCAATTTGCCCTCATTTCCCTCCCTTTAATTACCAGCCTCCAGATGTCAGTGTGATGATGTGTATAAGAGATGTCCATCTGTCAAACCACAGCCTGATAAAAGCCTGTCATTAAAAAGCAATGGCAGAAAATGAAGGAGCCTGCCTTTGACAGGCCCTTCTGTATAACCCATCACGCTCCTGTCACCAGGGAGTGAAAGATGAGTCTAACCCTGCCGCTCTCTCTCTCTCCAGAACTGTGATCTATACCACGGCTGTGGTAGAGGAGGAGCAGCGAGTCCAAACGCCGGAGCCTGAATCTAAAAAGTGAGCATTTCTGCAAATGAGAAGCAGTGATATCAGTTTTATTAATGTGTAATAACTCATCTTTGCCTCACCTGGCCCTGCTTCAGGGGGTTTGTTTATGTGAAGGAGTATGTGAATGCAACGGAGCTGTCCTTGCACAATCCCAGAGACCCCACAGATGGGTAAGACCGATAAATTATTTAAAAAGTCATGTAGCAACATTGATCTAGGATGCCCCTTCTATGTTGCCCTTGTACGGCTGCTCATTGCTCTTCTTTCCACAGGGAGGCAGATTATTTGACCTCGAGTTCTGTCAGTTACTCATACAGCCCTTCCAGTTACTCCAGGTAACGCCCCAAACTCCCTAAACCTGTCTAACAGACTACACCAAAAAACATAAAAAGCATAAAACCTTGTTTAAAAGGGGTCAAATGTGAGTTATGTACTCTCTTCAACTCCTTTTATGTCTTCCTCTTAAACCAGCGGGTTAGATCCTTCCACTTTTACTAAGCTCAGTGCCTTTACTGTTTTCCCACCAGCTCCTTTTAATGCTTTGATAACTCTTGAAACCGTTAAAACTTGTTCAACGACTTCCACTGTAACCACAAACGTTACCAGGATTCTTTCTCTTTATGCAGTCAAGACAAACATGTTATCTGGAGCATTTTCTCTCATAGAACCAAGATTTTCTTTTGTGTACTTTTGCCAGTGTAGCTGTTATTTATTGCAATCAGATCAGGTGTTAGGACTGCAGGTTTTCTTTTTTCTTTCTCTGATTCCTTCTCACATTATTTGACAGAAACCAAACAGTTCGCCCTTACATCATCTAATTTCCCAGTTTTAAAGCAGTTATACTGTAAGCCAGAGCCCGTCCTATTTCTGACACAACCAAATATGTGTGAGCATCAGGACAAATTACACAGCAAGCCAGCTCATTTGGAGGCTAAGCGGGGACAACAAAGGATTGCTTAATTCTCATGCGCGCACACACACAGGAAGTTGCAGATTGTTTTACTATGAGCTGTTCAGTCTGACTTATTTCCTTCTCCGTGTTTCCCTCCAGAGCACCGCTGTCATCCACCTGCACATACTGTGGAGAACAGGTGGGCAACGATGCCAAGATCACCATTGAGCACCTCAATATCAACTGCCATCCCACCTGCTTCAAGGTGATTTCTGGTTATTTGGGTAGTCTTCCTACAATACAATTTGAACTTTGTTGTGTGTTATAAAAAGTTCATATCTTTATATTTTTCATGACTTTAAATATTGACCCGTCCACACTTGAAAGAATTTATTTAAAAAAAAACATCTTGCACCTCTCTTCATGTTAATTTCTTCATTCTTGTCATTTCTCAGTGCGAGGTGTGCAAAAAGCCTATGGGAGACCTTCTCTTCAGCATGTTCCTACAT
The DNA here is from genome assembly GCA_028564865.1 of Zenarchopterus dispar. Lineage (NCBI taxonomy): Eukaryota > Metazoa > Chordata > Actinopteri > Beloniformes > Zenarchopteridae > Zenarchopterus > Zenarchopterus dispar. The sequence goes on from JAOWBL010000002.1 coordinate 9,962,707, forward strand.
GGAGGGAAAGTCCACTGCGAGAGCTGCTACGCCAGTGTCATATAATTATCAGAGCTCATCATCAGTCTCCCGTCACAATCTCTTTTCTTCAGATTCATTTGCATATAAAGTGAGAAATAGTCGTACAAAACTGTATGTAATATAATTCAAGCCGATCATATGAACTGCTGTCCTGAGTATGATAACTGAATGTGGATTTGAATGCTTTAAATATGCTGCACAAGTCTCTTTTTTTTTGTGGTGGTGAAAGCTGTTTCTGACTCAACTTGTGATGAAGGACGTGTCTGTGAAGCACGATGTGCTGCGTACGAATCTGCACACGCTCACACACGGGCAAGCGGGGTGCAATATAATTCAGTAGCAAGAAAATGACTTTGTTACAAAATGTTTACTTCTTTTATTCTCCTTGGTATAAAATAGTGTGTTCACATATATGATGCTTTATTGACAAAATAAAATGATTTATAAAATCCTGATATAAATGTCCTGCCAAAGTAGTGTGCTAGAAGACATAAGACAAAAGAAAAAAGAAAGCATGATTAGTAATTATTGCACATAAAGAAGATGATGCAACAGGAGTAAGGTCAGGGTAATATTCTCGAGTATCTACATGAATTCAGAGTGGAGCTGTTGCTGCCAGTGAAGTAGTTATTTCCCACTGCGAGGTTGTGTTTTCTCTTTCTCCACTTCTTTTATGTTGTTGCATACTTACTTCAAGTATCTGTGCACAAAAAAAAAAAAGAAAAAAAGAAAAAGAAAATGCAGCTTGAGCTAATAACCATCATCCACCTTCTGAGTAACTGTAAACAAACAAGTGCAGTCCATTGGCTGCTGTCCTGATGGTCTTCACACACAGTTAAGCAGAGCTCCCTTGTTACAGAGGACAAGTCTTTGGCTCAGCCCCAGTCCAGCGGAAAGCTGCTTCCCATGAGAATGTGCTTCTCTGGAACAAATGAGCTGTTTGGAGTCGATGCTCGCAATGCAAAGCAGAGTTTAAAAAATAATAATAATAATAATAATGGCACTTTAGTTCTGGTAATAAAACACGTTGAAAATATGAGCGTCTAACACTTAAACAATAATGCTCTATCACTGAACTTAGAAAAAAAAACATGAAATTGTGTCATCTGAAGAGTTTTAAAAATCTTTTTCAGCGCAGTTCAGCTGTTCACGAGGGTAAAGGAGTTTTGGCACAGGTGCAGGACTCTGAGTGATGACCGCCTCATTTAAAAACCGAACGGATGGGTAGTGACGGGACGCCCCTGTGATGCTGGATGTTCTCCAGCCTCTGTTTGTCTGGAGGCCTGTGTCAGTGTTTTCCTCTGGCTCTGCTCTCAGCAATGTTTTGGATGTGCTTCCACAGCAGAGAGGGGTCTGACTCGTTGTGTCTTATCAGAGACTCCAGCCCCTCTGCCTGGTCGAGGCTCTGCCAGTAATCCTGGGGCCATATTTGCAACCATCTGCGGACAGATATGCAAACAGATTAGGCTCATCACAGAGGACATTTTAATTAGACGATTGAAAAGGGGAGATTTCTCTTCCCTTGGGATGCTGTTATTCACATTCATGTTTAGAAAGTAGATGGCTGTCACAACTGGAGGCGATTCATTTCAGACAAACTCACTTGTCATCTGCAGGCAGGTCTTGGACATCTCCGTACCCGGGACTGGGAAGTGGGCAGCCCATGTGAGAGTTTGTAGCCATTTTAGGCTGAGGAGGATTGCTCTTCTTAGGGGCTTTCCGATGCGCTCTTTCTTTTGACAACCGTGCATTCTCCTGGTCACACACGTAACATTCAAATCCATTTAAGTAGTTGGGCTTACTCATGTCACTGACTCCCCACTCACGGGTCTCCAGCGCCTTTAGCAAACGAGTGTTGGCAATGCTTCTGTGGTTCTTGAACTCTAAATATCTGGCATATTCGTCATCATTTTCATCCAGACGCTTGAGAAAGTCAGCGAGAGCTTTTGGTGAGGGGAAGTCGTCTATAATTATCACAGAATGGTCGTTGGGCATCCAGTCCGCCACTGTGGAGGAGCCTCGATAGACTGGCACGCAGCCCTGATGGAGGGGCCGCCAGAGCTTCTCCGTCATGTAATCTGGACACAGGCCATTCTCGAGTGCCAGGTGGAACTTGTAGCGTGCAACAAAATTCATGAAGCTGGGTTCTTCGCCAGTAGCAGTGGCTGTGTCTTCTAGATATTCTGGGAGAGGTTTGTTATTTAGGCATTTTCCGTAAGAGTCCACCTACAGAGAGATGAATGATGAATGAGAGGAGAAAAAGGAGGAATCCATTTATACATAACTGAAAGAGATAATTCATTAAATTATTGACGATCTATTAGAACACTGATAGTTCATCTCTTAATGCTGTATTAGACATTCCACAATTTTCATCTTTTTTGGTTAACACTAATATGAATAAATGACTGGATATTTCTCCCTCTTTAAAATGTGCAAACAAAACCGTTAATGTCGTCACATTTTAACACATTTGTGTGATGTTCTCCTTGTGACAAACCTGACAACAGTCTCAACCAGGGCTAATTTGACATGATCCACCCATCTTTGTTCACTCTGGTTGATGCAATACTTCATTTTAAAGCCTGAGTTGCCTGAGACTTGCTCATATTATTATTCAATCTCATTTCATTCTCTGATGGATATTTGCAAACAGATCCCTCTAAGGGCTGCATGCAGAAAGCTTTCGCAAGATATTACAGCAGCTGCAAGCAGAAAGGTCAATGATTTTGTCCTGCTGTCTAATGTGAGAGTGGAAATGTGGAAGACAGACATCTAAAACAGAATTCAGTGTATACTTATTGTGAAAACTGGCACTAGTTAGGATCAGCGTGAAGGACATTCCTTGAAACATTATTCAACACAAAGAGGAATGGCATTTTGCAGTTTGTACAAGGAGAAGAAAAACAAAACTGTTAAAATATAATGGAAATGGCTCCTTTTTTGTTTTCCAAATGACAAAAATGTAGCTGAGAAATCTAGATGTGTTTGCAAATTTAAATTTACTTTGCAGCTACATCTAGCTACCATCTATTGGAGCTCATTAAATTTGCCCAAAAGCCTTAGACAGCCAATCAAATCAGTCTATCCTTGTAGAAGGAGTATCTGGGCGGGCCTAACATGATGATGAGAGAGCAGTGACTTAATCTGGATCTAAACTGTGTAGAGGGCTGCAGTTGAGGATTAACAGCTGTTAGGCTTTGACAGTTAAAGATACTGTACTGACCTTTTCTTTAAAAACTGAACAGAAGACAGCACTTAAAACATTCCTGCACAAGGTCAATGTATTTGCTGTTTTGCTGCCATGTTATGGCAACTAATTAGTCTTCTGATATGATCACCATTCTATTTTTCATTTCTTCTTCTTTGTGTAATAAAAACATCTCCTGGACAATCTTCCAAACAAGCCAAATTTGAGAAGTCTGTTGGTAAATGTACTGCCATGAACTTTTAACATTTAATATGCCAACTGACTAAGGTTTACAGAATACGAGATGTAGCTCTGAGCATTGCATAGGCTGAACTTGGAGTGAAGTTTCTGAAACATGTTTCCCACTTATCAGTAACCTCTTCTCACTCCCGAGCAAAGAACTTCAAATTGTTTTGATATGGCTTTGTAACCATTACCCCAGAATGACAGGCAGCAGCAATTGCTCATCAGAGAACACTGCTGATGTCTGTTTGCACTGGCATTATGTTAAGACATCTGAATGCCAATGCAAACTGCCAAAATGTCTGCCTTTATGAGGTGTTTACACTTGCTAGGGATCAATTAATCAAGTTGTGCTGATAACCAGCAAATGACAGCTATTTACCATTTTAATTCCAATAAAAGTGAATAATATGTACTTGGTCAATAAGGGTGTAAATAGTCAATAATCACCCAGCTGATCAGTTGGTCTCCTTCTAATATCATCACTGTCATTTTAGTCTGGATCTTAATAAAAAGAGTTAAAAATGAATATGGATGGTCATTAAAACTAAGTAAAAGAAGACCAGGCGAAATGTCACCTGTTGTTCACCAAGGATGGTATCTAGCTAATTAGAATGCCTATTTAGGAGTACTTACACACACACACACACATATATATATAAAATGTGTATACGTGTATGTGTAAAATGTTGTGATATATGCAATCTTTGAACTGAAAAAACATTGTGGCTCATACAAACAAAATGACTGACTTTGTCAGTCTTAGAGTTACTACTATCTCTTAATAAATACATTTTTCTCTTAACAAACAGTAGAGTTAAGTAACCTTTAAACTTTGTACCTCAATATATTTCATGAGTTCCCAAACGTATCTGTCTCTGTCTGCTGGTACATCGCAGTGAGACTGCATGTAGAGCACTGGAGCCAAGCCCTCCCTCCTTAGACGGTTCTTCTCCTCCAGTGACACCGCTACAGGCTTCACCAAGTACTCCAGGGAAGGAAGCCACTGCAGGGTCAGGGGATAGTCTGACTCCCTGCGAAAAGTAGCAGTATAATTGAAGAGCCTGATCCCTGGTCCGTGAGAGAGGATATAGTTGTTCATGGGTGATTCCTCGTGGAACAGTGCCCAAGTCTGGTGGCGGAGACGAGGAAGTGGTGCCTCATATGCCCTGAAGTCTGTCCCATAAAAGATGATGGCTGCTGTCCTCTTGTACAGCTGTACCTTTTAAAATCAAAGTCAAAATTAATAGGAGAACAACTTGATGTAAGGATTTTTTATCTGTGTATGCATCTTCCTACTGAGAAAGCCTGAAGATCCAGGAATAGCTCTGGTACCTTGCGATTGCTCGTGACCAGGCAGGAGGACGTTGCACAGTCAATGCGTTCAGTGTCACCAGGAAAATGTGGGAAAAGTCCCTCACTCCACCAGAGGATGATGGGCACCTCCTTGTTACTGCGGTGGTCGCTGTTCCCAGGTCCTCTGTACGAAGAGATGGAGGCAAACTCCATGTCGGACAAAGCACTCTGTGGCTGAAAGGCTCCTCGATCGACAAAATCTTCTAGGTGAAGCTGGTCGTCAGGGAAAGAGGCAAAAGATACCCAGACCCAGCACAGGACAGCAAACAGCCCCAGACAGACACACGGCAGCAGCCTCCTCCTACCCGTCATCTGCAAGGTTGAAATGCAACAGTTATTACTTTCTTACCTGCCAACCTCAGCTGTGAGTTATAATAAGACTCTTTCTAATTATACTTCTTTACATTTTCAGAACATGGAGCAATATTAAAACAGTGACACGAATTCCTACCATGTCTTCTATGGAAAACACATAAAGTTGTCTTTTATAACTCGAAAACAGCATTTATTTGTTGCTTTTATTGGTAAAACTTGCCTTGGATGAGCGGTGCTAACGGATCCTGTCCAACATCAGTAAACAAACTCTTCTTCTACATCAAGGAGAAGATTCTTCTTCTTCTTCTTTGGAATGAAATATAAGCTTGGTCCAGCGCCACCTACAGCTAGTGAGTAAAAATAGGAACAACGGAGGCGACTTTAAGGAGTAGTCCGTTCAATTTTCATAAATTGGGCTGAATGATCCATATGTCTAATAATAATAATAATAATAATAATAATAATAATAATAATAATAATAATAATACAATAGAATGAGATACACCTTCTGTAGAGAGGGTTGTATCCCCCTTTTTTTTTACTGGACCAGCTGCATTGAAGACAGAGTAAAGGTGAGAACACAATCTGAAGAACAATACATCAAGCTTTTCATGTATTCCACTGAGAGAAGCAACTTCACTGTGATATGCAAAGAAGTTGCTTTACATATCAAGACTGAAACCATCAGGCAAAAAACAATTACAAAAACAAAAAAATAATTATGAGTGTTCTCAGAAGTTGAGTATAGGTCTAAACTACTTATAATGGAAAAGATATACCAGCATCTCACTGTGGAAAGAAAGAAAGAAAGAAAGAAAAAGAAAGAAAAAGATTTTTGAATTCCATCTTTTTTTGTAAGTGATCAACTTATCGGACTTTAGGACCCTGTTGTAGAGGATAGTGTGCACGTGCAGCTGGATGGAGCGCGCACGTCACGACTCAATCTCAGTCAGATGCAGGGGAAGAGGATAGATCTCATAATTATCAGAAACAGGGTAAGTAAAAATGTTTTGCATTAGAAACAAGCACTTAAGTTTATACCACATCAATGCCTAATGTGTTTTTGATGAAAATTACACTCCTTAAAAACTGTTCTAAGTTTCACGTAGGCTAACGGTTAGCTTGACCAGGAGCAGAATGTCAACAACACGTCAGACTAGCCGGTTAGCTTTCCAAGAGGCTACTCGCCGCTTTGCTACATTCTGTTGTGACACTCTACCTGTTTCGGTTTCCTTTTAGCTTCTGCTTAGCAACACTTTGTGGACAGTTTTGTCCAAAGCGTTAACGAAAAGTTCAGGCAGAGTTCAACCTCCCATTCAGACACGGTTGACAACAAGCTGGTGCATGTTCGTGTGTTGCGCAAGTGCAGTGACACTAGAGTCAGTTATGATCTCGGCTCTGTTCATGTGGAGCTTCAGCTTACTCATGCTAGTAACAGCTCTTGTCTTCTATCAATCGAAGATAAGGTTTTGTTTATATTTCATTCAATGGCTCACACATGCCCATTTTCCATAGAAAAGTGCTTAGTGGCAGACAGTAATGAGTCAGTTGTTTCTGTATCATGTGGGGCTGCCAGGGTGGAGTCTTGTCTGTCTGAGACCTTTGACAGACATCTCGGTCCTTCACCTGCTGTTATTGAAACTAGTGGACCATTGCACTTCCCTTAAATTTATCAGGAAGGGTTATGTCAAGTTGACCACAAATGTTGCTTCAGTTTTTTCCCTGCTTAATTAACGACAACTTCAAGTTAGAAAAGGCTGCAGTTAGTGTCGAAAATGTAAGTGTAAAAAAGTGCTGCAATCGTCATCTTTATTTTGACTTGAGCTTTGACTTTTATTTAATAGCAATGTATGAATCAGATGTTAAGCAAAAATGGTCATTTACCCAGTCATCTTGCACTTTGATTTGAAAAAGAAATTAAATCTGTTCCTGCAGTTTAAACCACACACACATTACAAAGCATTGACAGCAAAGCTTTTTCTACTTGTATTGTTGCCTTTCCTTGTCACATTTAAGTAAAGCATTGAAAAAAACCAAGGAATGAAGTGTTTCAATATTTGTCCCAGTTTTCTTCACACGTCATATGAAATGTATTAATATAGAGTTGTGGCATTTTTTGGTTTCAAAACTCTCCAAATATTCCCAGTTAGAAAGAGGTCAGAACTGCAGGTGGATGAATCCAGTAACTGTACCCATCACTTTACACAGAATATATTTTTCCATTGTTTTGTTGGAAAAGATGTGCCATACTGTATGATGTTCTTAAATGCATTCCTTCTGATTATTTTTTGTTTTTTTTTCCAGGTTAATTTGACCCTGGTCTGACACCAGGTACAGAGGCCTGTAACTCACTGAGGAGTCATAACTGGGTGGGAGGAAGCACGATGAGTGGGAAGAACCTGCTTCTGAAAGTCATCCTGCTGGGAGATGGTGGTGTGGGCAAGTCCTCCTTGATGAATCGCTATGTTACTGACCGTTTTGACTCCCAGTCATTTCACACGATCGGTGTGGAGTTCCTTAACCGAGACTTGGAGGTGGATGGACGCCTGGTCACCCTTCAGATCTGGGACACAGCAGGTCAGGAGCGCTTCAAATCACTGCGCACACCCTTCTACCGAGGTGCAGACTGCTGCCTGCTTACATTTGCAGTGAACGACCTGCAGAGCTTCCAAAACCTCGACAGCTGGAAGAAGGAGTTTATGTACTATTCTGATGTCAAAAACCCAGATCGGTTCCCTTTTGTTGTGCTGGGCAACAAGGTAGACGTAGAGCAGAGGGAGGTTGGGGAGAATGAAGCACGGGCATGGTGTGAGGAAAATGACTGCTGTCCTTATTTTGAGACCAGTGCTAAAGATGACACTAATGTCACAGCTGCATTTGAGGCAGCTGTCAGGGAGGTTCTGGCTGCCGAAGACCAGATTGATCATGCACTATTGGGCAGTACCATTGATCTCCATGGTAACCGTAAAACATCTCGTGGATCTTGCTGCTGAAAATACTGGTGCGAGTCCTTTTTTTCGTACTCTCCTTGGCTGAATCTTGTCTGTGGTACTTTTGAAGAACAGATGAAAGATTGTTTGTGGAACTATAGGTACAAGATACTGAGTAAAGTATCCCTGAAAGGTAATATGGATGAGATGCACCTCTGCTGAGGATGGTATCAGGATTTCAGCTCATATGTCGATTGTTGAGTTGGCTTTTATGAAGGTACAGTCATTCTGTAACAGGCACACTCATCTTTTTGCTCTTTCTGCTGTCAGTGGTATTACATGTTTTTTTCTTTTCCCATTCAGAGGTTATACATTAAAAAAAAGGCAATGAAACTTTTACTTTAAAATGAATTAACAGTACCATTGCAACATTACTGTGGGGCTAACAAGTTAGCTCCACACAGTATGTAGAGTTGGTCCTTCAACTAGTTGATCATCTGCTTCTGTGCTGCTTTTTGGGGGTTATTCATCTACAACATTCTCATTTTACCAGTTTTTGGTGAGCTATTGTATTTTCTTTGCACAGACCCTGCTTGTAAATTACAGTGTTACAGTACAGTACATTTGAGCTCATGGTCTCACAGTATTAGTGAAATAACAAAATCTGAGGTACAAATAATTCAAATAACTACACCAAAAAAGAAAATCAGCTGAATTTTTTTTATGTCTGTAAGAAGGGAATGGTGAGCTTTAACTTTGCAACTGTGAAAGCAACTATTGGGTACGAGCTAATGTGGCACCCTTATTCATTTGTTTATTTTGCCACTGCTCTACATTGTAGCTGGATATGTCAGGAAACCAGCCATTATCACCTTCATTTATTGTAATTTATGTTTGTGGGACTGTTTAATGGGCCAGATAAAGATTTTTTTTTTTTTAAGTTCCTAGTAGTATTGCCTCTATTTGGCTAATAAAATGCTGGTCTCTCATTGAAGCACATTTCCATCACTCAGAGTGCTTTTTTGATCAGGGACAGATTAAAGTCTTTTATCCCTGATGGGTACTGGAGCTTCTAAGACTAAATGGCATCTTTGTAATCCTGTCTGCCATGCTGATTGCGTAGTTGGTCTTAACATTCCAGTCTTTCAGCTTTGCCTTGCCTTAGGGTCTCCTGTGCATTACTGATAAATGGCAGATGCCTTGTGGTGTCAGTATGGTCATTATAGGTCTCAGTTGAGAGGGAAATAGCTTGAGCACAGTTATTACTTCCAGTATGTGGATTGTTCATCATCTGCCTTCCCCATTTATACAGTATTTAATGAAAATTGCAATTTAATCTTTTTTTTCAGCTGGACAGTACTTTTATGTCATTGTGTTTGTGTCCCTGTTTACAGTTTAAATGCCACAGGTACATTTCACTGTCTCACTTTAGATGCTTTGGTGTTACTGCTGTTTGCCTGAAGGTATTTTATTTTATAGTTATGTTGTTGACACCAACTTCCTAAAAATGAGTCTGGTTTCACTAGTAACATTTTGATTTCAAAACAGTATTTTCTATTACACTTTCTTAACAACCAATAGTATGTCACACAAAATGAAATGTTTTCACGTTATGATTCTTTTTATGGTCCTTTATAATGCCTTTTTCTGTTTTATTTGACCCTGTTGTCCATCAACCCAAGATCGCGCCATTTACCTTCTGAGTCAAATTTATTTCAGTGTACCTTCAAAATAATAACTATTACAAGAGTTTCACTCAGAAAGTGAACCAGTCAGGTACTATTATCACATACTGTAGGCTGACAATACTGAATTTATTTATATAATTTCTGTAGTTTTTTTTATTGCATCTGCGAGAACTAGTCCTCACAACCCTTGAGATTTGTTACTGTGAACCCAGAAGGGCATTTTAAGAAATGGATTTAATAGAAGTAAAAACGAGGGCTGTTAGTTTTATCTTTTTTTTTTTTTTTTAAACAGGATATTTCTCTACAATACTGTCCCGGGTTTAATCCGGTCTCGATAATGTAGCCTACAATATTGTTTACCTGAAACTTGACTTACCTGAATGCTTTACCCATGAGCTGGTAGCATTATCTTTGGTATATTGCTGTCAAATATCAGTATTTTGCTTTTTGTTCATTTCTGCAATATTTATGAATGTAAATTGATTTTTGCTAGCTGCCCACATTAATGGCTTTTGTAAATTATGAAAAGCATTAATTTTATAATGATGTATAAAAATGACAGTGAACATCTGTTCTGCTCTCTGTGCTCAACCCTTGAGTGTAATCTGAGCTGTGTGTAAGTCAGATTGTTCATCTTGATTAGACGCCGGTCTAATGGACAACTTCCTTTACTCGTTTTTTGCACTACAAAGCATAAGACTGCAAGGAATCATTTCCTGTGCTTGGCTTAAAATAAAACGTATATTGTACCAAATGTAGATGGCATCTTGTTGGTTTTTGTGCTGATACTTTATAAATAATTTAAAGGTGTTTCTTGGAGGTTGGAAAACAAATGTTTTACCACCGAGTATATTTCATGACAATCTGACATTGACCTTCACTTGATCAACACAATTTTAACTATTTTTTTAAATTCATTTTCAGTAATGTAGTCATGTTTCTCAGTTACTAAAAGGTGGATTGAACTTTTACTCTTTAAAAACATGTTGATTTAATTTCAGACTTTGAACAAGTGTGTCCTGAGAGACGGAGAATGCTGTTCCTCCTCACTAAAAACAAAGATCAAAACATGCATTGGATCTTTATTTTCCCTTCATTAAAAGGATATCGTGCATGCACTGCACATTGTAAAATCAGATCTGGGCAGAGAAAAGAAAACAAAAAGCATCATGCCTGCTTTTTCTGATTACATGTTTCTCAATTTCTGATTTGAAGAATCCATTAAGTCCAGTGACAGTGGTCACATACAGCAACATATGAAATAACGTATTGAGCCCAGATTAGAAAAAGCAAATTGTCAAACTGCATTTGTACCAGTTTACAACTAAGGATATAATATAGCAACAATAGGCAATATTTTAAAGAAAACATCCAAACAATGAAGGGAAGCAGTTTAACAAAAATAACATGTAATATTACTAAACTGGAACACTTTACAGAAGTTTCATTCAGATGAAAAAACTAAAATGTGTTACTGAAAGCTCCTGCAGCAGAACTCTACTGCTGTCAGGAGATGTCAAACGTGTTTACAGAGTATGGAGAGCACAGTGTCCCCCCTCTGTCTCTCTGCATCCTCCTATACAGGTCATAGCCTCTCCTCTCTTCTTTCACCCTGTGCCTTAGCATCTTCAGATACACCTGGTACACGGCCAAGTGAAGGCAACAGTGCACCTGTGGACACATGGAGAAATACAAAACACCTTACAACACACTTTGGCCCCTACAAGTGGCAGAAAGCCAAAGAGGGAGCATGAGGTTTACACTCACTACAGAAGATCCTATGCTTCCCAGAGAGCAAATGTTTTCAAAGGCACTGTGCACAAACTTTTCAATGCATTCAATTTATCACCACATACTAAATTACTGCTGCACAATGAAAAAGGAAAAAAATAAATCTACCAGCAAGCAATCACCTGACATATCCACCACTCACAGCTAAGTAAGGCTTCATCAAGAAGAGTAATCTACTTCATATGCTGCAGAAGGATTTGCTAGTTATACCAAAAGTTTAAAGTATGACTGATTTAGCTACATTAAGATGTGTTATACAATAACTACATAAAAAATTAGACACTTTCTCTATAAAGTACCTCAGTTATGCCATAATGGCAGGGGGTGACAACACAGCAGTGTTTTTGGTTTGATTGCCATCAGGGTGCTCTATAAGTGAACACCTTGTACTTTTGGCATCTCACAGTTATGCAAAACAATTTCAGACCTCGCTAGATCTAAACAATACTTTCCATCCGTCAGTAACAAACCAGTGAAAATTATTTAAATTTCTTTAGTTGCCTGACTCTTAATCCATCTTTTCCATTATTGTAGGGTGTGCGGGGGTGGGGCGTTGAGGTCCCAAAGGAGCTGCATTGAAGCATTGAGGAGGTTTAACCCTCTCTTTTTACAAAGAGCCCACTCCCTTGACATGTAATATAACCCTGGCAGGGCTCATGGCGCAGGTGGCCCCCAGAACCAGCTCCTTATTGGCTAGCTTTTGAAACAACCATGACTCCATTGTTGTGGCTTTTCTCTGTCCCGTGAGAAAAGTCCTGAGGTCAGCACAAGACTGCAACTGGATGCTTGTCTGCCTCCATGGCAACCAGATGTGAGGGTTGGCAGCTGTGGTAACCTTCAATATCCATTTTGTGTCACAGCTGCATTCTGCTTGTACAAGTTGCCAGCTGTTGATCACTTTTTTACAAATGTTAATCCATGTTATTCATGTTATTTAAGTTTAGTGTGAAGCTGGAGGGTGACATTAGCTGTAGAAAACTAACCTCCACAATCAACAATCCAAATAACTTACAAATGTTTTGGCGGTGTGATATACAGCAATTATACCCATTCCAACACAGAAAAAAGGAAAAAAAACAAAACAATAACAAAAAAAAAAAAAACAACAAATGATATCCTTGGAAGTAAAAACATTGAAAGAAAAACAAAAAACAAACAAAAAAAACAATAGTTAATAGTCCATGACCTCAGATGGCTTTGTTCAGAGGATGTGAAAGAACAGAGGTGTTCCCATTCCTTTAGATCCCCCATGTTGATGGCATAGTGGTGACAGAGTTGACTGGAAGCTGGGTGGCTAACACCGTGGACCTATGCCCTTTCTCCCAAGATACCGCAGAACTGCAAAGTTATAGGTGGTTGACACAGTATATGTGAGCTATGAAAAGATAAACAGAAAGAATCAGAAAAAAGGGGGTGAAGAGATGGAAAAACACCACACATCCTAGAACTCAAACAAAAAGGAAACATGATTCTGCTAATGCCAGATATGATCCACATAACAGCTTCTGCAATGAAGCATGCAAGTATAATAAGTGTACCATTTGCCTGCATGGCTGGAACAGGACCAGACATTACAGCACTATTATGATGTTTGTGTCAGCTGACAAAGAGGAACAGAGAGCAATAGTACAAAAGTCATCAGTCATGGAGGCCTGAGATGCCTCGCTGCCTACACTTTGAGCATCACTTAGTCACATGAGCCATAACACTTCTGTTCTACACTAAGCTGACCCCAGTATTGGGAGAAACACTCACCAGAGCCAAGAGAGTGATGCCAGCACCGGCGAAGGCAGCAATGTACAGGTCATAGGTCATTTGATACTGAGAAGAGGAAATTTTTGAATAAGCGATAATGTGACTTAATGTAACGTCAGACAAATTAATGCAGTTCAGAACTTGGCATCATACTGGCTCTTACCTCTCTGGTTTTGCAGACATTGGACAGGATCATACCACAAGCTTTCCCTGGTACTGCATTCCATGGCAATAGACCTAATGAAAAACAAAACCCAAATTTTTATATTATATATATATATATATATATATATATATATATATATATATATATATATCCCCCTTTCATTCTAAATATCTACGCATCATATGAAGAGCATGAAAGAACAGTAACGTATGCACCACTTTCTAAACATACATTTTCACTGACTCAATTGAAAAGCTAAGATCCCAAGTCATAATTCTCAAAAATAAAAAAATAATAGTCTGAGCATTAAAAAAAAAAAAAAATTCCTAAAAAAAAAACAAAAAAAAACATGTGAACAATGAAATTTCCAAACAAACTGGAATTAAGAGTGCCTGTTTTAGAAACTATTTTCAGCTGGAGATTATTACAAATTTGATGTGTTAGTGTTTACACCCTGAAGACAGTGTATGTGGGACAAAAAAAGAAAAAAAAAGAAAGAAAAGAAAAAAAAAAGGGATATGGCACTCATGTTTATGGTAATGAAGCAAGAGCCACCCAGTGCGACAGCGTGGCTCATTGTGTTGTAAATGCATTTTTAGCTCCACTCTAGAAAGGAAGTGTTGGCCTGTGGGTCTGCTGGCACTTTCACTCTCAACAGCTGTTGCCTGGATCGTTATAAGCGGTTCCACAGACTTCGACAATACACAAAGCATGAATAAAGTTGACATTTTTAGATTTTATATCAATGTCTTATTTACTAAATAAATTGCTTTATGTGTTACAAAGAATAACCTTGACCAATATTAGGATTTGTGAATCAGCCTTAGCTTGATTTTTGTACTTTAAGCTAAATGCTTCATTATAATAACTACACAAGTGAGAAGTGAACTTGTTAAATGTAAGTGAGGTACCATTTCAGTTTGATCATGTTAGTATGCTGACTTTAGCATTTAGGCATCTGAAGGTGCAGCCTCACAGAGTTAGGAGTTAAACTTCTCTATCTATTAAATGAATACATCTTACCGTATTGCCTTGCGTCAACACAGAGCTGGTTGATACTTGCTGGGGTCTCAGTCAGAACATCTATGGTCTTGCAGGTGGCGTCCATGTTGTAGAAGAAGTAGACTGGCAAGGCCGAGAAGGCAAACACCAGCAGCCACAGAACAGCAAGTACATATGTCATCACTATAAACTGTACATGGAGGAAAAAAAAACAAACAAAACTAATAAAGAGGTGCAATTAATGTAAGGGATATGTTATGCTTTTTAAAAAAAAAAAAAAAAAAAACTTTGCACAATTTGAAGACATTTTAGTTAAGTGTCTGATGTATTTTGCTCAAAATCCCACAGAGATACTGTAAAACATACCCTTCTTAACCTCGACTTTACCGCTCTGCTCATAGCACGTGGTTTTAGGTTTTACGGGGTGGAATAAGTCTCTCAACCTCCTCCCCTGCAGCATGTACTCTTTATAAACTGTTGCTACAGCTTTGCACTATCCACTTTTAAGGTACAGAAAATATAACATGAGGTGAAGTTGGGGGGAGATGAGGATAAGAAGGCTGAATAATTCTGCACTGATCTGAGTCTGTGGAGTCAAATCTAAATGACTCATTGAATGAGACGTTTTCAGACTGAGGTATCCAAAAAAAGTGATGAGATTGTGTTAAGTGAGTTTTTGAGTGACTTATCCCCTTAAGACCCAAAATATATCCACTGAGCCACAGAGAGAGATTTTTAAAAAAAATGCTTGGCACTTTAATTCATAGCTCATCACATAAACACACAATATGCCAATCTTTGCATCTTTTTTAAATATTTATTTTGGGCATCCCTCTAATTGCCTTTTCTCATTCCCTCTGGGCTCTCTCACCGAGGAGCTGAGACAGCGGCCACACATGGTGCTCCTGAACTCTCCAAAGGTTTGCTTGGCAGCGCTTGTGGTGTAGAAGCCCTCAGCCAGCAACACGATGCAATAGAGAAAGAAAAAGGAGGCCAAACCATAGATGACATACTGGAAATACTGAATGCTGAAAGGGAAAAGAAAATAGACAAAAATATAGGGTCATGCAGAATTAGAAAATACACCCTGAGAGTTTTCACTGGTGATAAGAATCTAGAGATTTACAACTTACATGAAGGCAAGGGTGATGTAGTCCTGGAGGTTACGTGCAAAGTAAGTTTCGATGAGTCTCTCTGTCTCTGTAAGAGCCTGGTGTCCACAGCCGCAGAAGAGGGCAATTCCAGAGAAGCACAGCAATGTGGCAACAAGGGAGCAATATGGCACCCCACCCAAACAGCGCATACAGCAGTCATAGCAACCTGAGTCAAAACAGCACAGACAAGTCAAGCAGAAAGAATGAACACACTGTTAAAACTACATGAATTGTCATGGTGGCTAATGTCTTTGATGTGGCAATGACTTTGGTTTCCATAAGATGCAACGTTCATCCAGAGGAGCAAAAGGTTCAGTTTTAATGGGTTGAATTCCATATTCTACAGCAGGGAAGGAAGCACAAATCTCTAGAGATGGATATCTCAACACAACCAAAACTGAAGCCACCCACATGGCTAGACAACAATAGTGGTAAATCAGATAAAACAGCAGCAACAACCAACTTTTCACAGATTTGCTCATTATTGTAACAGATTAAACTGCATCTCTGTCTTCACTTGCTGTGCATCCTTCCCCCCCAAGTAGTCATGTGCTGTTTGGATGGATGCCAAGGGCCAAAGGCACCGGGATGCGTCTGCCCTGACCCCACCTCACGCCCTGACTCCATTCACCAGCCCACATGAAGAGTGTGAGAAAAGAGGGAGCGCAAGGAGGAGAGACAGAGAGGCTGCTTTTGTGACTGGAGAGACAACGGTCTTTGTCTCTCAGCATCGTGGGGCTACAAGGGCCCCCAATGTCAAGCAAACAAAGGCCAGAGGCACCCCTTTGCTTGACACACACATGCACACACTCAAGACTTCCTTCTGAGGAGACAGACAGAAATGGGAAAATGACAGTGGGGAGCTGCCAGTGCAGGAAGAGGATGGAAATCTAAAACAAACAATGCAACTGTGTACATGTGTGCCATTACACGCCTGAATGCATGCATCCACACAGACACACACAATGGGAGCAGACAGACTGTGGTTGGTACCATTACAGTAAACACAGATGGCACGAGGGGAAAATAGATCTCTGTTTAATTGAACACATCTACAAGGCTTTGTTGGCTGTCTGAATCAGTGACATGCAAAACGTGACCTCCGTCATTTCGACAGCATGACTTGTAAAGTATGAAAGAGTAAATCTTTTAAAAATAAATATTAGAAAGATCAGTTGTCATTACATTAATAAGTAGCTAAAGCAAAAATAAACAAGTTGCTAAAAATCACACGGATGTTTAACCACCATAAATGGAGAATTTCAAGCAAAAATAAGTGAAGAGGAAGTTTAAACTTAATATTGTTGAGCTCACGCGCCTCCAGGTGCAGCTTGTTCCAATTAACTAATTAATACGTCACAGGCCTGAGTGCCTCGCTGTCCCGTTTGTGAACACAATTTAAAGTCTCTTTTAACTCATATAAACATGAAAATAAAAACCTTAGGTCAAGCTCCCCTCTCGTAAAATTAAGACATACTTCCACTGAAAGCAGATGAACGTCCCAAGTTCGAAATAATCCCCACAATATAAGCAGGTGAATAGCTGCCCTCCAAACTGCCAGAAAAATAAACTTGATAACTTCTGACGCTCTCGTGTTTCTTCCAAATATAGGAATCTACTCAAGTATAATTAAATTGTGTTTGGATAATAAAAACATATAAAAGCAGGAGAGAGTAAATTCTGGTGTCTGGAGTTTCTTACCCATGTCTGGAAGGATGCGTTCAGGACTTGTTTACTACCGCCGCCTGCACCGCAGCTGGTCCGCTGATGATATGCGCTTCTCTCCTGCAGCCCCCGTATATCAATCTCAACTGGCGTTCTGTTCCCCAACAATGGACAGAGCCACCGATGACTGCAAGTGCAATCTTAAAGAAACAATGTCGCTTTTCAATGAACTTCAGGGCGGGGAATAATGAGGAGGTCAGGGTTCTTAAACTTGCAGACATTTAGTAAGTTCATTGTTGATGCTTATTTGCATGAAGAGAGTAACGTGGGACTTCTTATGCAAATACACAAGTGGGCAGTCTTGTTTTTTCTTCACATGGAAGTTTTATTCTTATGAGTTGGCCATCCATAAGTTAGGGCTCTTAATGACCAGTTGGTACAATGAAGCACTATATGTACTGTAAGAAATGCACACAAAAGCATATGCAACGTGTAATGCGTTTTTTTTTATTTCATTGAACCAAAGAAGAACATTTATGCATTTATAGACAAGATTTTGTGCCTCAAACATAAATCACATCTGAGGTTGTCTTTGGTCCGCATTCACGGAGAGTAGGCTTTGTTGCTTAAACTAAACCAAAATATTTCAGTCATGACTTATATCTATTAATTAATTTTATTTATTTATTTTGCTTGGTCACACGTGATCTATACAGCAAATGCCATGACCTACAGTCTTGCCCAGCTTGTGACTTGTGGCCCAGTTTAAGCTTGAATGTCTCATTTTTATTTTTATTTTTTGAAAAGAAAAAGGTTGAATGTCTCATACAACTGGTAAAAATGTTCAAATAAAAATGGATAGACATAACAGGTACATATTTATGTTGTAAGTTAAAGAAACATAAAATAAATATAGCTTGTGGATAATCAGGCAATGCTGTCCAGAGTTAGGGAACTGCTAGATCATACCTGACTGCAGTGTTTTTGTAATACATTGCTCAGCATGAAACCTCACATCCATTCATCCATCCATCCATCCATCCATCCATCCATCCATCCATC
>JAOWBL010000002.1:9981144-10020138 GCA_028564865.1 Zenarchopterus dispar
TGTAATACATTGCTCAGCATGAAACCTCACATCCATTCATCCATCCATCCATCCATCCATCCATCCATCCATCCATCTATATATTTCTTCATACTCTGGATCACGGGGCCCCTCTGGAGCCTTTTATCTGACATTCCACCTGGCAAAACTGATAAGATCTTAATGGTTGTTCTTTCAAATGCATATGCAATGTTGGAATGTTCAGATAAAGTAAAATGTAAATAGATCATTCAGAGACCAACAATGTACATAACAGAGTCTTTTGATAGTAAGAAAAAAAGAAAGAAAGGAATGTGATCATTAAGCCTCAAAATGCATATGACAAACAATCCACTCAGTACTTGGGTCAATTCCAACTTTTTTTTTTCTATTCCACACGCAAATATCCTTAGACTGAGAAGAAACAAACAATTTGAGTAAAATGAGATGTGCTTTGAGTAAAGCAGAGCAGCACACAGCATGGACACAATCTCACACAACCTGACAGTGGCTGGAGAGAGTGAGAGAATGTCCTGTGATTCACTCCCACCCTCTGGCCCAGTATCAGCAAAGGAGTGCCAGATTATCCCTCATTTATGTCCAATAGATGGCAGACTTCCTCCTGCAACAGCTTTTGCTTTAGCTGTCACTTCACTTCAAATAGATGCAACAATACAAATAATTTATTTTAAAAAAAGGCAGTTTTATAAATCAAGAATCATCTATAAAGAAAATGCAATAGGAAACTCATCTTAAACATGGCATAATGTTTTAAATATAAGACTTCTTTAATATTAATGTCTCTGTGCTTTATTCAGTGAAATCTATATTTTCCATAGAGACTAGTTCAATTTGTAATTTTGTTACACAGCTCTTTATTTGTTCTTTGTTACCATAGTTAGTTTCACAGAGTGAACCTTATTAGATTATTTATTTTTGAGCTGCTAGCTCAGAAATCCTCTGAGACACAAGTCATGTTATACAAGCCTTGTTCTGCACTAACCAGGTTGTTGTACATTGTGTTTTACAGGCTTTGCCTCTTTGCTTTTCTTCTTTCCTTTCACCCAGGTGCACACAGGAAGCATAACTTAATAGTTTATGAGACTGTGAAAAAAAAAAAACTATTTGTTTCTTTGTCCGATTGCATGTTTCCAGGTTTGCAAACACATTGTACGGACTCATTCATATTTAATGCCCCATTTAACCTGCTTTAGATCTCAATAGTTCACTAAATGCATCAGTAAAACATGAAACCAACAGCCTTTTGTAAAGACTTCTTTGTACGCAGCGTGATTTCATTCCAGACGTCTGTTATTGAAATTCAAAAAGGAAACTGGGTGCTGTACGGCAGGTTTGTAGATTTTGGGTGCGATCCAACTCAGTGGGTGAACCTGGCGCTATCAAGTAACAGGTGCAAGGTGGAGATTTGAGAAGCTGGTAATGCTTCCTCATACCTGTTTGCAACTGCTGTCTTCCTTTTGAGGTTCTTCCTTGAATACTTTCATCACTTCTCCCACCAAAGGACCATTAAGGTCTTTTGTTTGTCTAAATACTGTACTCCCAATCACCCAGAGACAGAACTCTTAGAGGGCACCAGCCAGTTTAGCAGATGATTATCTCAATTTAATTCTCTGAGGTTATCGGCAATAATCATTAGGATGAAGGCAATACTGGGTTTGTCCCTCTAACATCCTTTGACCTCTGGTATTTTTCTATGCTTAAACTGTAAACATAGCTTATGATAAGTTATACCTTTATCATGATTTTCTTCAAATGAACAAGTAAATCATACAAGTTTCTGCTGCAAACCTGAAATTCTTTTCTTATCAGATGGCCTTTTCATACTTTCTTAGTAACTCACAGTGATCTTTATCAGAGAAAGGATTGACTGCATGTGTGCAAGATTGCTCAGTTTTGCTGTTCATAAATGTTTGGATACTCTTGTGTATCAGGTTCCATGACTAATAAAAATAAAAGTAACCTTAGACAAACATTCATCTATTTGTCTCTTTTCATCCTAGAAACTGTGGTAATTCTTTTTTCTTTGTTCTGTTATTTGTCAGAATAGTATTTGTCTTTGAGTCTGAGTGGAATCTCATTCTCCATTGTGTATCCCCTCTTGTTCCTTTGTAGACCTCTTCTGCATTTTATACATATACACACTGTTGCCAAAAACAAAACCACAGATGCCACCATCATACCCAAGCCAGCAAAAAAAAGCACTTTTGTATATCTAAAAATTTCTACTTCACACATGGGGGCCTGTGGGCTTTGACCAAAATCAGATGGCCCCGTCCACGTAGGCACCCTGTCCAAGTAGCAATCCTCCATGCTTTCGTTGACTAAAAGATTAACCCAGACAGTGGTATAAAGTGGAGTTGGTTTGCCACTGTCTCTTACTACGACAAACAGGTGATGCATTCCCATGTCTTTTCCTAGGAGCTGATGACATAAGGTGATGTTCCCTGATCTTGAGTCCACCTGGAAGGGGCTGCTGTTTTGCACTGGTTCTGGTGCCACTATAGCATAAGTGATCTCTGAATTCAGTCCCGAGTCCTCATCGATGGCATAAATCTTTGTCACCATTGTGCCTGCCAGGGTTCCGGGCGAGACGGTCAGGCATGAGGAGTTGCTGCTGGGAAGGATCACTTTTGGTTGGTTGTCATTGATGTCCTCCACGAACACAGTAACTCTGGCAGTGGCGGTCGAAGTGACTGGGTGCCCGTTATCGCTGGCCAACAGATAGAGTTCATAGCGGTCCTTTGCCTCACGGTCTAAGTTATTGGTGGTGCGTAGCATCCACTGGGTGTTATCCACAACAAAAAGTGCACTGCTGTTTACAACATAGATTTCTGTTTTCCCATTCTCTCCCTCGTCAGGGTCTTTTACCTCTATTCTCCCCACCTGGGTGAACGGTGGTACATTCTCAGGAATGAAAAAGATGAAGTGTGGGGTGAGGAAAACAGGTGCATTGTCATTCTGATCCAAAACACGAATAATTATGGTAGCGTTGGACTCCAAGGGGGGGGAGCCACCATCTCGGGCAAACACAATAATTTTGTGTTGACTCTGTTGTTCTCTATCCAGACTAGCTGACACAGACAGTTGACCTGTCACAGAGTCGATGTTAAAGATGGGAGATGTGTTTTCGTGCAGCCTATAGGTCACCCTCCCGTTGTATCTGCTGTCTGCATCAGAAGCTGACACCCGGTTCAGGGATATTCCCGGCTGGTTGTTTTCCACAACTTCCTCCAGGTACTGAGGCTGGGAGAAATGTGGGGCATTATCATTTACATCCACCACATACACCTTGATCACTTTCGTAAATGGGATGATCAAAGATCCTTCAGCTGATCTGCTATGAACTACCACGGAAATGTGATATTCATCTTTCATCTCATAGTCTAGAGGCTTTGATGTGGAAAGCAGATATTTGCCATTCTGTGGGCTCAAAAAGAAAGGCACATCACCTTCAATAGCAAGAGATGATACTTTAAAGCTGCTGTCACCCTCAAGCTCTAAAACAGCTAAGGCAGTGGGGGGCTGGTTCTCTGGTAACAGTATGGTCTCATTTTGATGCTCAACTATAAACCCGATCTTAACCGTCAGCTCTTGCTTCGCCTTTGGGAGCACAGATACAGTTACCTGAGTGTCTGTTGGGGGGCAGTGAAGACCAACGGCCAACACTTTTAACACAAACTCCTCAGACTTGTCACTCTGGAGGTCTTGTCTTAGTTTGATGTATCCAGTGTGACTCTCGAGGCTAAACAGTGTCTTGGCCCTCTCAGAGACTTTGGGACTGAAGGAATAAACAATAACAGCATTTGGACCTGCATCTGGGTCTGTGGCTATTACCTGAGTGACCACCTTATTTTTCGGGGAGTCTCCGAGGATGGTGACTGTATGTGGGCTGTCGGAGCTAAAGCTCGGACAGTTGTCATTAACATCTGTCACTGTGACTATTAAAACTGCCGTTGCACTTAAAGGGTGTGTGCCATGATCAGTCGCCACCAGCTGCATCTGATACAGGTCCTGAGTCTCCCTATCCAGGGGTATTTGTACAATCAGCTCAACTGAATGTCCATGATCCTCAACCTTCAAAGTGAAAACTCCACCAGAACCTTGAAGATGGTATCTCAGCTCTCCATTATCTCCAACATCCCTGTCCGAAGCCAGGTCATCCAGCAAGAAAGTGGTCCCCACAGTCACATCCTCAGGCACATTCAAATGTATTTTACTATTTTCAAAATGCGGTGCATTGTCATTGATGTCCTTTATGATCACATGAAACTGTATAATGTCCTCTGAGGGTCCCACAACAGCATTGTGCAGAATAATGCATTCCTTAGAGTTTGTCTCTTCTGGACAGAGCTCCTCACGGTCTATCCTCTGCCCAGAAGTGTAGATTTTTCCTGTGTTTTTGTCCATCTGCAGATACTCCTGGGTAAGCAGCTGGTACGGAGGTGAAAAGTGTTCACTCAGTGACCCGACCAGTGTACCCGGCTCCATTTCTTCTGGGACCGACAGCTGGATAGAGCCACATATGATCTGCTCGATGTGGATCACAAGCAGCAGATTCTTGGACAAAAAGAAAAGAAAGATCATTTTTTTTCTTTTGGTTTGTTTTGATAAAATATACCTGAAGTTTTGATTCTGCTTCTCTTGAAACTATGAGAAATTTAAGAGGTATTTTTCCCAGATGATAAAGTTGAAACTTCAAGCTTCAGTGAGTTAATTGAAAAATTACCAACTGCACAATGGATGGTACTTAACCATAACAGTTAATTTGACAATGAAATAACACACCTAAATCAAAAACCAAGTAGCAAATTAAGCAATGGGTGTTGCATATTACATTACATTTATTTTGTACTATGTGTAGTTGTCCCTAAAATCTCAAAATCTCTATCAGTGAATCTGACAGTGAAGTTCCTTTTTAAATGGTTCACTTTATAACATTTCATTTGTTTCTGTCAATCAGAAACACTAAGACAGTAATAAGATGCCACCAGAAAAAAATGATCTCTATTCATTCACTGACCTGCAGTAGTCCAGCCCAGTTCATATTATAAGGAGTCCCATGGCCCATCGCCTTTTACACATCCTACCCAAGTCTCTCGGCAGCAAGTGATCAGTGAGGACTGGGGGACCTGCTTAAACCTGTACACCTGATGCCTCATAGATGCCCCTCCTACAGCACGTATCTATCAGAGGAACAACAGGTTTATCTGCATATGCTTAGCTTCCTGATTTCTGTTTTTGCAGCTAAGAAGTGTGTTAGATTTGTGTTAACATATCTCTTCTAAACAACACTTAACATTACATTTACCTGTTCATGTCAGATATGCTTAAGTGTACTCCCAAACACCTGCATGATATTTTAAAGGTGTTGCTTTTCTCTGAAAATTTGTTTATTTATGTAATGGGGCAGAAGGAATTTGTGAAAATCTTAAAAAATCCTGACTTTGTTTTTGTCCCACTGATTTACTTATTTTATTTTTTTTAACTTAATGTTCCCTGCAGGGCTAGAGGAATGTGAATACGCTTGAAGTCTCTTCAACATTAGTGGGGAAATTGACGCCAAAAGAAAAACAAGTAAAAAGGCAGAAATCATAGTTTTAATGTTTTATGATGTTATAAAAAATATGATGTATTTTAGAACTAAAATGAACCAGTAATAAACTGTTCCTTTAATAGCACAATGCATACAATATCTATATATACGGTGATGTAGTACATTTACCAAATCTGTAGTTATTTTACAAGCTAAAATGCCATTTAGCATGGTAAATTTTTGTTTTGTACGCACTTAAACGACTTTCTTGTTATTATTAAGTGGTAAAACCTAGCTGACAGATAATTACGTAATATTGCCCGGACGCCTCCTATGTTGGATTTGAGCGGCCTCTACAGGCAGAATAGGGTACTGCGTTGTTTACAGCGGCGTTAGAGAATGACAATTTTCTTTTGCTCGACCGAGTGCCACTTTCTTTTTCGACTAGAGTGCCTTCTTTTCAAATATGCCACCCACTGTGGAAAAAATAGTTGAAATTTTACAAAATTTAAACTCATATTTCTTTGACTGTCACCGTGACGTATTTAATTTGATTGCAAACAAACATCCATTCACACAAAGTTTGACGTAAAGTTTCATTATCATTGCTATTTGCCCTATTGTTTTTTTTTTTTCTTTTCTTAGTAATTTGCGTAATGCAACGTAAATGTTTCCGATTCACTTTCTCCTTCAGGGTTTTCCATTTACACTCAGGGCTCTGGGGTTTCTCTGCGACCTGATTGGCTGGCGCGGTCCGGCTGCTGAGCGGCTGCGGAGGTCTCTGGAATAAAACTAACAGTGCTGCCCGTCAGCTTTAAGCCGCTTTGAAGCCAGACACACAACAGCTTGGTGGTGTTTTATTTCAGCCTTCGAGCATGTCCTCAGACATTACCGCGGGTGAGTTCAACGACTACTCGAGTCATTAATTTTAAATGATAGCAGTGATGGGGAAGGGTAAGTTAACGGTTTACATTCAGCTCGAGTGAAAAGTTGTAGTCTACTCTACTTTTTCTTTATATCCCAGTTTCCATTGTGAAGTAATATGAACTGCCAGGGAATTTGGAGTGTATAAATACACTTGCCCTGTCCTTAAATTGAATACTTTTCCATGTGATTGTTCATTTATAACATCACACTGATAAAAACCAAAGGTTTGTTGAAGAGTCATCACTTCAAATCACTTTTACACGTGTTCTCACCACGCTCATCTGTTAAATAGAACAAGCTATGATTTGAAATAAAGGATAATTTACATATTTTGTTGTATAAAAGTATAATATTTTATAATATCTGTCCATAATGCATAAGACAAAGTATTTGAATATCATTGCTCTTTTTTCCGCATGGTCTTTTCTTCCTTCAAGGCATTGTTAAAACTCTCATTTTAAAACGAATCTCATAAAATGGTGAGAAGGATGATTCTGTACTATACATTATTTCATAAGGTGCATATATTCAAGATATTGCCTAAAATGTTTTTTAACAGCAGCCCACAGCTTAGCATATTGATCTCTAATGTAATGTTTTTCAGACAAAACTGCAGACCAAGTGTTTTGTTGGGTGTCTCTTTTATATGCCATATGGACTGTTAAGTTTCTTTTCTTTTCTTTTTCTTTTTCTTTTTTTAAAGAATAACCAGTTATCTAATACAACCCAATGACACAAACACCAGCTGCTTTTAGGTTTTGCTTGACTTCATTTCTTCTCACCTTGAGGCAGTTTCTAAGTTTATTGTATTTTGAAAATATTCAATACTAAAACGTTTATTCAGGATTTAAGGATTTATTTTTCTTTTCAGTGCTTCTAATAATTTTTCTTTTTTTGCTGCTACAATAAGTCGTGGCAGTCCTAAACCCTTCTTTCAGTGGAGTGTGCGATTTCTTTCCAACTGCTGTCACATTTTCCGCAGACTTGGAGTCGGAGCTGGGTGAGCTGCTGCAGGAGTTCCAGGATGTGGTGGAGGAGCTGAAGGCCCCTTCTCAAAGCAAACATCATGCTTACCAGCACGTCCTGCACGGGGCCAAGACCCGTGCGGGTCTGGGTGACGACAGTGGAGTCGAGGACTCTGACTGCAGTGAGTTGAAAAGAAATCATGACTTTGAAAACTAAAGTCACGACTATAAGGTAGCACTTGCTTCAAATACCAAATAGGCAAATCAAATGCATTTTTTAAATTTATAATTTGCCGGTGAATGGGATTGAATGTTATCTATCTGGGCACCAGTTGAGTCCCTGTATAAGCGCAAACAACTGCAGTTTGGTACTTCTAATTTGCATGAAATTGTTGCTAGAAGAGGACGCATTCCTGAGCTCTTCAACCAAAGTGGCTGCTTTGCTCATGACAATAGCTGTGTACAGGAATGGGCTGCAATTATGGATAAACCATCTTTTCTAATTGTCTCTTTTCCTGTCTATTGTTGCACATTTGTTGATGGTTTTGAGATAAAAGAAGAGTTTTTTTCTCCGCTCTGCTCCCATGTGTTGTAATTATTTAAAGTATGTTGGCCCCTTAATGTTTCAAAGGGTGGACTGCTTTTTAAGTTTTAAAGGGTGACATATGGGATTCACTTGCAAACAGGCATTTACTCTCGGTTTAGAGCATGTTATTACCCTTAAGAGCAACTGCTTAAATTCATAATATTGTCTTCATTGCTACTGATCATATGAATTGACTGCCCATAGTGCTTATTTTCTCCTCTCACTCGGCCCTCGCTCCCTCTTTCCCCAGGCAGTGAAGCCTCGATGGGAAACAGTTTAAACACCAGTGAGGAGGAACTTCACACAGCAGGCATAACCATGGCTCCGAAAGGTACTGCAGTCTCCTGTTAGCCCATCTCCACCCTGATAGCCATGATCACTATCACTTTTGCTCTGATCCCTATCAGAACCACACACAAACATTCTATGTTGGACTTTTAGCTCTTTTGTTTTTACACAACAATGCCCCTCCCGTTATGACTGTGATGTCTCAGCACCTCTCTTCTAAAGCCTCCTGCAAGGGTTGTCAGTGCTTTTATGGAGTGGGGAGACCGGCTCATGTCTTCCAATGACTTGGTGCTGTTCTATTCTGATGAATGTACATGCACAGAGTGTAAAATTTCCACTTATTAGAACAATAGACTGACCAGAAATTGGCATTTTCTCAGCTTTGTTTCATGCACAGTAGCTCAGAAACTTTCAATAAAGATCCCAGTTGGTTCTAGGATCAGTTTTATCTTTGTTTGAAATGAAACTGAGAATATATTTACCAGTCCAAATGCGGTTGGATTCGTGTGTAATTCTGGGACTTAAATTCATTTTGGGATAAAGTAAATATCTTTGAACTGAGCTGCATTTCCCTGCAAAAAAATGTTCCATTACCTGGTTTTTCTACAGTTCTTTAAATTATTTTTCCTCCTTTCCTTTGGCAGCCAAGATGGGAGACACGAGAGAGCTTGAGAGTTTTATCGACATGCTGGACCAAGAACTCGCTGGTGTGTATTCCACTCAGTCTTGTCTTTACTCTTTTTTTGAACAGACAGCCATAAAACTACAGTGCGTTATGGTGGTAGAGATACCCACAAAGTGCATCGATAACAGAGTGGACCAGGAATCGCTACAATACTCTTGCTGTTTATCACTGAGCACCTACTATGTGTAAATGCCATGTCTGGGGACTCAGGTAGAATATCTACATGCCCTCATGTACTAAGAGCACACTAGACTACATGAGCATCATGATCTTCCTATCAGCACCAGTAATGTTGCACATTAGAGGCCCAGGAGCATATGCATCACCCCATGCAAGCATGTGGGCCACAAAGATCAAAATATACATCTAAAAATAAGAATAAGAAAATGTTTATCTGATGTTACCAGTAGTGTTAATACAGAGAAAACAAATGCTGCAAAGACATTTGAACTCTTCCCTGTGTCATTTCAAGACTAACTGTTTAGTCAGTGTAAATGTGTGTGTTTGATACATGATTGTGGTTTTTTTTTTCCTTTTGCGTAAACGCTGTTTTTTTTCTCCCCAATCTGCAGAGATGTGAACCGAGAGAGATGGTGCAAATGCTCGCCTCGTCGCTTCGGGAGAAAAGGTTAACTTGAAAAATTAAAAGGGCACTCCATTTCGAAATGCAAGAACACCCTCAGACACACCGTCCTTGTAGCATCAGGTTCAAGATGTGGGGCATATTTTCCAAAATGAACTAAAAGATCTCATCGGTCCAGGCACATGAGAAAACACTGCCTTGAGTATAGAGAGCATGATTATGTCACATTTAACAATTCCCACAAGTGCTATGCCAGTAAATGGCCTTAAATCCTCATTGTAATGCATTTTTAAAGAGGGGTTTTCCTCGTTTTAAATTGCAGTCTGCACTTTAGTTTTAATAGCAATTTGACATCTAAGGGCTTCAGGTCTGTCATGTGACATCAAATGTCTGATATTTCTAGTGTACAGTTATTATTGATGTTCATTTTTTTAATGACGTTGTAAATATGAATGCATAAATAAAACTACACTTTCAATTTAATTTGGTTTAATGTTTTTTGTACTTAAACCTATGTTCTCAAATGCAGAGGTACAGTAGCTGCCGTTACTGTTACTTTTTGTTTTAGTGTGCCGAGCTAAACCGTCACACTGCTGCTAGTGTCACAGCACGCTTCTGCGGCCCCTCCTCAGTTTGTCTTTGTTTGCTCTTGTGCTTCCTGTGCATCTGTTCTGATTGTGCTTTGAGTCTCGCTTCTGCCAGCAACTCAGGAAAACCACGATTTCTGCTCAGACACCACGTGACAACGTGGTGAAAAGGAAGTGGGTGAGTTGTGCTGTAAGAAAAAAAAAGCCTTTATTCCCATTTTGTTGCAATTTTTGTAATCATGTTGTAATTTTGTGAACAGCTTTTCTTTAAAAACCACACACATGATCTGAACTGAAGAAGGCAAGCTGCTCCGCTTCAAGTCACACCTGAAAGACTTCTAGTTTATTTTCTGTAGTGATCCCACTCACGTAGCTGTGGGTGATGCAAGTGGCATCCATGCGCAGGTGTTTCCCACAGCTGTCCAAAAAAACCCTGATATCTCACTTGTGACTTCAAATTTTACTTTATGACACATCTGCAGTATATTTCAGCTGATGTAGGCAATGTTATTTTTATTCTGTTTTGAAACTCTCACAACTGAGTTTAGACTGAGGCTAAATGAGGAACTAAGACCATCGGTCATCAATTTGAAATATTCAGTGAGACATCTAATTGTAATTACGCAGACTTTAGTGTCAGGGCAATGAAAGTCAATGAAAAATTTTTATTTCTCCTGTTGGAAACATAGATGTCACCAACCAGCAGTTTATTGGACTGTCATTGTTCTCGCCTTAGAAATCTCCAGACAGCCAGCTGATATGACCACCAGCGCTGGCAGTAATATAATGGTTAGACTACTTTGGTGGACTTATTTTTTCTGACAGCATGTCAAAGCTCAAAAGAAGGGAAGCTGAAGCGTTAAGATACTGCTCCCTGTCTGTGCGTGTCTCATTAAAGGACATTTTGTACCAAATGTTCTGCTCTGAAATCCGGCCAACTGTTTAACACTGCAAATCTGGACAAGATCTGCTCCTGGTAAAAGTGAGAGAAGTGCACAGAAGTGGGAGCAAATAAGTTCCACATTTGATGTCGCTGTAGATGCTAAAAGGGAACACAAGAGTGTCCAAACAAAAGGGAAATGCACAGGGGGAGTGTAGAGTGACTCGCTCATTCTTTGTTGCCTGTTCAGAGAAAAGAGAGAATGACTGATGGAGGCCAAAGCTGTACAGGGTAGTAACAAAGTTGGCTCCGATATGATGGAAGTTCCCTCAAACGAGAAGCGCACATCCTGTTTTCAGACTGAAGGCGAGGAAATGTGATGGAGTTGTGCAGGTGAAACAGAAAGGAATTTCTCTTAAGTTCACTTCCCCATGCTGTGCCTCAGATGTGTAACTTTTCTTCTGGTCTTACAGCCAGGACAACGCTGACACACTAATCCACAGTACCCTTTCGCTGTACACTGAAAGTAACAAGCGGCTAATTAGGTTGCACGATTTTTTATTAGATCCCTCTTTCATGGGATCAGATGTAATATATGGGTTTGTCTTACGGGAACACCTTTCCATTGTTTGTCTGCTCATTACTATGAAACAGGTATTTGATTGACAGCACACCGAAGTGAGAGGTCACTGTGTCAGGGAGTCGTTGTTTAGAAAGCAGACAGATTAAATAATGAATGTTCTGAGTCCATTAGCTGGTAAATTAAAATGAATTGATATTATGATGAGACAGCGAATGGTCCTGAGAGATGAAGGCATAATAAATAGCGTGCTCTTTGCAGCCCTTACCTATAGACTCATGATCCTGATAATAAATGTCATACAGACTTGAAATCTTAATGCTGGTTTGTTTTAAGCTAGTTAGTAAGATAATGAAGATGTAATTGAGTATAGCTAAAAGGAGACAGTTGTTATTATCAGACAATGAGTAAATGAAGCAGAGATATGGCCTGTGCAGTGAGGCTATCATGACCGAGACGAGAGCAGCATGCAGAGCACGTACTCCTCTGTCATCTGCCTGATGAGAGACTGGAGCAACGCCTCTCCCCTGTGAGATCTCCAAATGATCCAGGCTAACAACGCTCTCCCAAGGAATTAGCTTGCTCAACCGCCCAACAGGCACAACCCAACACACACACACACAATGAATAGTCAGATCCGGACTGGGTGTTACATAACAGGCCAGCCCCTGAGCCCTGATCAAGGACCCAGATCCCTGCCTTGTCATTCTTGCAGAGCTCACAGGAAAGCTTGAACCATATAGGGAGTTGGTGGTATGCTGCTAAATAATACAGTTCCATGCAAAAAAACAAAACAAAACAAACAAAAAACTTTTGACACCATTTCTGATGTGAAATTATGTAAATGAAACCCCAGCAGGAAATGCAAATTCCATGAACAGAAAAGTCCAACTAACTGTACGGTATTTGGTTTTGCTTCAACAGTATATCCCAACAGGTCAGGATGTCTTTCAGTTAGTTTACAAGTATTATTTTTCACAAAAGTGCAGTCCAGTCTGAGCAGAAACTAATTCTTAATGTGGTTGTCGCGTGTATTCTGTTATATTTAGCCTCCACGAGCAGGTGTTTCCTGCAGATGTCAAAAATAAATAAATAAACAAATAAAAAATAAAAGCACACAACCGCAGACGATGGTGCAGCAGCGGCTGTGTAGTTATTTTTCACTCGACTGGAAATTTTTCACTTGGAGCATCAGTGGTGTAATCTAGCTGATGTATACAAAATTATTTTGAGCTTGTTGAAGAAAACCCACATGTGAGTTCAGAATTAGGCTGAAAGAAGAACAAGTTCCATCAGTTCTCAATTTGAAGTATTTATAGACATCTTATTGTAAATTACACACATTCCGGTTACAGTGATGAAAAACAAGCATGCAATTTGCCCGAGGTTTCCCATTTTTCTTCCCACAATTGTAAACTGCTTTTCGTACAGTGTAACCCAGCTTCTAAGTCTTGTGAGGCATTCACATGAGCCAGAAACACTGGAAAACCATTTATGACTTGAATGCTGGTTGGATCCATGGTATGACTGAGGAATTTTGAAGCTTCAGTCACAGTCCCACATTGGTTTGTAACATACACATGAAAGTAATTTCATATGCATGGTCTCACAGCAATATGTGAAACTGACAAACGGAGTTTCACTTAGAGTTATATTTGTGTATGTGTGCGTGTTTAAAGGTCTGACTCCACTGGTTAGTTTCCAGTGCTGTTCAAACCAAATCTGAGAAAACCACAGAACAATAATCATTCTTGCTGATACAGTTAAGCAAACTTAAAGCACTAGTAAAGGATATTGTATCATAGAATTACAGAATTCTGGAACTCATTTTGCTTATAATGACCTGTTTTTAGTTAAAAGACAAATGTGACAGACACACCTAAATGACAGTAACAAACAGAGCAGCCCATTGCCGTGCTGGTTCACATTATCCAATCACAGCAAGAGAAATCCAGATTTAAATCCCGGCTCCAGCCTTTGTGTTGCATTTAAGTAATTTGAAAACAGTGCACTGTAAACCCTGAGTAGGTGAAATAGTACCCAAAAAAGAGCATTATTATCTTAAAAAAGTCTCTCACAAGCTCACATGGGTGAGTGTATTCAGTGTATGCACAAATGCTGCTCAACACACACACAGTCACTCCTCATCTTGACGTTTGGGACTCTGGAGGTAGGGATTATGGACCCCCAGTAGGGAGTATTAGGGGGCAGTGCACTGAGAAAATGATCCAACCCTAACCCGTACCTACTGGAGCTCTGTGCATGGTAAGAGGGTCAGCCTGGCAGTAGCACCAGTGTTAACCGGAGGTCTTACAAATAAACTACTGCTGCCTTGCCTCCATGCAGCCTATTTTTACCCTGGTGAATAATTCATCATTCCCTCAATCAGTTTTATGAACCTTGCAGTCTGCTTCCTGCTCCCTAAAACAAATTGAAATGTTTAAGTAAGTTTGTTCCACACAACAGACTGTATAAACAAATGCCTCTTAAGCAGCAAAGTAAATACATTCAGGCTTACTGTGCAATTAATCCTAGTGTTTGAATTAAGCTTTGAGAGTGACATTCAAGTCCATGAAAACCATAATCATGTCAAGTTCAGTCATGTTTGAATTTTCTTTTTTTTTTCTTCCCACACCCTAGTGCACCTATAACAAAATATTTGGTATAAATAACCAATAAAATCAATATATCTTATTGGAAATGTCTAACCTTCCAGTTCTCTTTAGTTTGAAAGTGAGGGTATTTATTGCTTTATTTATAAGTATGATGTCAGTGGAGCTGCAGTGAGTGTAGAAGATCAGATTGCTGAAGTCTCATTTCTAAGCGGATTATTTCAAAAGCTTGAGATTTTGAGGTGCCTTGGTCTATTAACATTTTTTCCTTAGCTTTCCAAGGGAGAGGAAACTAATGCTTTCATTTAAAAAACATAATCGTCAACAGGTACAGGGATGTTTTGTTGCACGATGAACCATACTCCCCGGTATCTTGTTATCGGAATCGCCCAGTAAATCTTGGGATATGCCGGTTCATGAAGAATCCCACTAATGCAGTCTTCTCAACCCAAAAAAAGAATGATGCATTTGCAGATTGCATTCAGTAGAGTCTTCAAAATGGCACAGACTTTGTGAAACAGGTTATTTTACCTCCAAATCCAATTTTCAGAAGATGCAGCCACTGAATCTGGACGCCACTACAGAAAGCTCAGCTGCATTCAAATTGTTCCTATATGGTCCAATATGTAATAATCAACCATTTTGTAGAGCTGTTTGAAGTTTGAACATCATTTTTCACCTCCCACAGTGCACTACAAACTCATTATGTAACACTGAAAGAAGCCCATGGAAGCTGCGCTGAAATAAATCACAGTGCGAATAAAAAAACATGCAATTTAACAGTGCTAGAAAAACATTCATTTAAAAACCAGCTTTCCTATTTTTCAATATTCAGAAATAAATTAAAATAATGAAAAAAACATATGAATAAAACCTCTCTTTTTTTGGTAATGTTGACTTGCTACACCAAACTGATGTTGCTCTAACTTTGATGAGGATGAGCTGGGATGAGCGAGTTGCAGCTGAACTTCACATAGTTTGTTAAACTATTAACATCCGAGAATGCTGGCTTATAAATGATCTTACGGTCAGCTTTCAAAGTCTGTAATCAATGGGGAGTGCTAATAAATTCAAAATAAATTCAGCCCTGTCTTCAGCGGAGGCTAGTGTATGAGCTCACTTTGAATCCTACAACATTCCAGGGAAGAAGGATGCGGACATGACTCATTCATTATGGACAAATACCAAGGCTCACACCATCTGCTATCACCCAGAGTTGAAAGAAATCAAATGAGTTTAAAGTCCATCTGCTGACCAGCATATACCGTGCCATGTTAAGAAACTTCTAGCCAATTCTGATTGAGTAGAAAATACATCAATCGCCTGTTTGATGCTAACACCTACCCACCTGAACAGCAGCACTGACAATAAAGACTTCGATTTTTTGATGCAATAGAGCATATAATCATATGTCAGACAACTGTGTTGTTGACATTGAGAATACCACAGTTATGTTTGACAGAAATACAAAAACTCAGAGCCCTGCAGTTATGTACAACACACATAGTAACCAGGTGTACACACACACACGCACACACACACAGGTACCTTGGGCTGCACTTGGACAACACCTCAGCTGGAGGTTTCATGTAGACAGTTTGTAAGCTTCCCTGCAGCAAAGACTGATTTCTTGTGAAGGCTCAGGATGTGCGGCGCGGAGCCTATGATTATGTTTTTATTCTATCAGGGCGTGCTGGGAGTTTGGTCAGGTATTGCATGACACCCTCGAAGGTGAACCTCACAGTTTAGCTGAAGCCCAAACTGGACGATCGGGTCTACAGGACGCTGAAGGTGATGTGGAAGAAGAAATATCCAACCCACCAGCCCTTTTCTTAGCTGACTCCGAATGTCCTCCACCCAGACTACCAACTTTTACTGTGCACGCTGCAAATGAAGCCATTTAAAAATATATGTTTTATTCCTATTTTCATAAAACTTTAAAAGGCTTTGATGCTGAAGGAATTTTTCATGGTTTCACAGTGTCTCTAGTGGGTATGTGTGCAATGTTTGTCTTGTGTATAAAACTATACACACTGCAGTTTCTGTGGTCAGAAGTAGTATATTTTAGTGAATATTGCTTTTTAATTGTTGCCTTATGTTCTGTGCAATATTTTTATTGAGAACTGATTTTAGTTTGTATTTGTGCAGGGTGTATTCTTTTTATTGTTGTACTTGTTGAACAGATGCAATATTTTGGAGTCTAATACAGATTTTGTTAAGGGGACAATAAAGTGTACTGTATTGTAGTGTATCATAAATGTCCCATCAGTATAACAGTCCATGAATCTGTCACGAAGCAAAGGAGGGAACATTATTTATAAATGACTGTGTCAGTCGTTTTTTGGCACCATCTCATTGAAACAGATGTTTAATACAGATATTTTCTTTCAATATCACAATTGAATTTATGCTTTTAATTAAAAATCCTATCTTGCCACAGATGACCCTCTTGCCTTTTTTACCTAATTTTATTTCTCTATGAGTATTGGTATCATAATCAGTTTTTGCATTTTCAATTGGAACTATTAAAATATAAATAGTTTATAAGTTATTTGTCCAGCTTATTCTGATTTCAGGTTTAATTCTATTTTTTATGCACAGATCAATGTTGAATTAAATAGTGTTTTAAATCAAGAATTGATCTTGAATCAAATTATGAAATCAGGAACTGGAACCAAATCCGAAACTACATTTCATATGAGATGTTCAACCTGAGTTACAGTCACTTTTATACAGAAATCTGACTTGCCCTGCTCAGTATGACGGATACTTATTCAGATCTCTGTTTCAAACATTTCTGTAACTATGATAGCAACAGGTAAACATGTGCACGATAGCATAGTAGTGTTGGCATTTGCCCCTCTTCCCTCCCACGGCTGCAGTCTTTCAACGTTAAAAGACCGTAACTGAACACAATGATTTTTTTTCTCTGTATCATATAAATCACTCTGCAATCAACTTGACTCTTAAACTAAAATAGTTTGATGTAACAATACCCAACTCAATGGAAAAAAAAAATCAAGAGTACAGTAAGGAAAACGACTTCCTTATTTTAAAGTCATTGCTTCAGCAGCAGATTTTTAATTGTTTGTTTAGGTTTTTATGGCTGCTCTTACGTCAGTCCAAATCCCAACCTATAAGCATGTCATTTCCTGTTTTGTTCTCCAACTACTGTCTCGGTGTATGGGAGAGGAAACCAGAGTAATTCTTTTCAAAAGCAGTCCAGTCCAAAGGAATGTGAATCATCCAGCCTCCTGGACTGTAAATGAACCATTACATCACGCTGGACGGGGGATTTCTTGATGCAACTTCGCCCTTCCTCTTTCAATTCTCTTCACTTGGAAACATTATAGGAATTCAAGAAAGAAACATCTGATACTTAGAAAAACTCAAAAAGTGCTACATTTCTATTTTATAGATGACGCAAAGACGAAAGAGGTCAAAATGGCGTAGGAAGATGTGAATGTGTGAATAGAGGTGACAGTGAACATGTTTTTATCAAATGCCATGGGCTGCCCAGTGGGCCAAAAACAGAAAGTGTTGTAAAGTAGCAAGCTAGGGGCCTGTGGGTCACACCAGGAGGTCTCAGGGGCATCTGGACAGCTGTGAAAATGTTCTGAGCCTGTTAGCAGTTTCAGGAGAGCTGTTGGACAGGAGTGTGTGTGATTTTTAAGATCCAAGACGCATTTGAAGTTGCTGTTTTCCCTGTGCCAATATTAATTTTATTCATTTACTTTTTAAAATTAAAATAATTCTTTCCAGTCAGTCAGCTGAGGTCTGTGTATGAAGTAGTAGAGTTAAATCTTTTAAAAAATATGGAACGTAAAAATACATTTCTTTCCAGTGAATGAACACTGGAAGCCAAAGGACCCATCTTCTGAGAAGTGATGGAATTACATACCCATTACTAAAATTGCTCTGTCAGAAGAAATTTGATACTTTCATCATTTCAGATGCTTAATAAACTACATGATTAAGTATTAAGTACATCTGAACCTTCTTGGGTAAAAATACTACTATAAAAAGAATCAACTAAAAAGGAATAAAATTCAGGCTTTGTCCTGACAAAAGAAGTTAAGTGCCTCGGAGGGTAAAACCAGGCTTAACTTTAAAGTAAGTTATGAGTATTTCACAAGAAAAATGAGCCCTTTTCCTTTTCTAAGGAAGCTTAGATATTCATGTTAGTGACAGTGTTTTTGATCTGAAATATCTGTGATATGCCTGGTCATCCCGATTAGCTATAAAGATCAAATTGGTGCCACTGAAAGTCTCGACTGACTTGGAATCACCTCCGTATTCCCTCCGAGGAGACAGAGGAGGTGGCAGGGCAGGGGAGGTCCGGACCTCCTTTGCTTAGGCTGCTGACCCCGCGACCTGAACTTAGATGAGAAAAACTTAATGTATGGATGGATGAATGAAAGCCATTGTAATATGGTCAAAGTTATTTAAGAAAAATAAAACTGGCGAATTCTGGTTTCTGAGTTCAGATATGAAGGTCCAAAGATGCAATCCTCCCTTTCCACCAGACTTAAACCCAGACTTGGGAGAAGTTTTAGTGGACTGCCACCTGATGGTGAACTCCAGCTGATGCAACTGAAAGACAGTGACAGGCCTGAGCTCAGGTGGTTGTCTTGGTAACATAGCTCTAAATGTGGCATATAGCACTGCAAATGATAAACGGAATTAAATCAGAAATCAAACATCCTGGTGGTTGTGAAAGGTGCCAAAAACGGTCTTTTCCTATCCTGCCATCACAACTGGACCAAAAGGTGGGCAAAATTAACCATCAAACAGCGTCTTATGGTATCAAGATTTTACAAACAGGGTGTAGATAGACACTCTTCATGTTGAAAATGTGCCTGTTGCCTGCACTTGCTGCTTTTCTCACACAGTGGGAATGTACAGGCTTAAGCCCCAGCAGGCTGAGTGGGATCTCCGGGCCATCCATCTTACAGAGGGCAAATCATTATGTAGTCTACAAGCAGCTTTGGGCCGGGGGCTGGTGAAAATGCTTGTACTAGATGAACTATAGGCGACTATTCTTGTTTACTGGACCTCTGCAAAAGTCAAACTAGCCCCTTTTACCGCTGAATACCACAATACACTTGATCTTGTTCCACTGTTGCTTTGGTGCCACAGTTTTGTTCACCCATTAAACACACACACACACGCTGACACACACAAACAAAATCTTAGTAGCACTTGCTGAGCTGCAGACAAAGCCTACACCTCAGTGCTTCAGAACTCCAACAAATTACACCCAAAAATGTTAAAAACATATAAAACAGTCACAATTTGATGGCACTTTTAAAATTTTGTTTTCATTTTTTGCCTGTTTTGGCAACTCTATTGCAGCATTTTTCTAACCTCAAATTGAGCTGATGCCACCGAACACTCAAATCTGCCTCCTCGCTTTGCTGGTTTTAGTAGCTATGAGGGAAAAGTTATACTGACTGTGTTTGTCGTAATTAAACAATATGTCACCCTGTGCACTTGTCTGGCTTGTTGTCTTTAGTAGTCTTTGGACAGCAGTAAGGTCAATGGCACAGAGGCATATGTTTCATCTGGCTGCGATTACATAAATACTTGGGAGCTTGATAAAAATCATTCAGTTGTGGTTTGCTTGGGGGATTTGTTGGATGAAACGCAACGAGATAAAATATGCCAGCCATATCCTTTTCCAAAAAACTGGTAGACTGGTAAAATGTAATAAATTATAGAACATTATTTATTTATTCACAATTCAATGATACGGTAATTAGTTTAAGCATCACAGCAGACGTTTTTGCTGTTAAAATTTTCAGTTTCAGTTTTATTTGAAGGAATATTTGTTTATTTTAAGGAAGCATCATCTGTCCTGGTCAACTGTTGCTAAGCTGCCCATCACCTTATGATACTGTGTCACACATCAACAAAATAACTCACAGTGGTAATTATGGCAGAGGCATCTTAGTGAGTCAAGAAAGTCATGATGGTAAAGAAAATAAGAGAATCTTGGATTTAGTCTCCTTGCCGTTAGGGTGACCCACTGAATAAAACAATGGGAAAAGTTCCTTTATGCTGCTTTAATCCCCCAATATTTTTTTTACTGAAAATATGAAAGGCAACATATCACAATATGATGCAGTCATGTGAAAGAGAAAGTGCACCCTCTTTTGATTTTAAAGTTTTACATACTATGGAATCGTTTATAGACCAACTTTAATGTGTTATCTGTCTCTGACATTGTTATGGGGGATTTTTGGCCGCCAGGCATTCATTTGTGTATCTTCATGTTCTTCCACATGTTTTCAATTGATCTGAGGCCTGATCTTTCATTGTGCCAACACAACACCTTAATTTATCTCTTTTTTTCCCCAGCTATTTAGTTATAGGTTTGCTGGTGTGTTTGAGATCATTGTTTTGTTTCGTGACCCATTTTCAGCCAAATGTGGTTTCAGGGAGGCAGCCTCACAGTTCAATGACTGCAAGATACCCAGGTCCCAGTGTTGGAAAACAAAGCCAAATTATCATTACTCCACCACCATACTGAACAATATGTACATTATTGTTGTATCTTTGCATGTCAGCAGGAATGCACACTAGTTATCTCTAAACATATTTCTGGACTGCTCCCCTTAGATCTCTGTGAACTAATGGCTCATAATCAAAGTCATTATGCCCTTCGCTCACAAAGTCCCTTCTTGTTGCAGATCCCAAGAGTGGAAAGGGAGCTTGGGAGAAATAAGTTTTTAAATATGTTGCTCCGTCATTCTAGAGTAACCTTCAGAAAATTTGGAAGGTGTTGGAAGTAATCACCTTGGGTGAATTTAAATCTATTTTAAGGGACACAACAAGTGCTCTCTTGGTGCATGTATCTGCTCTAATTAAGCCCAAGTCCTGTGCTCTGCTTGTTTGTGTATGATGGTTGTGTTCAGTATTTTAGGTGCTTATGATGTAACTTTTATGTGTTTTGATGCAGCTGTCTTGGCCAGGTTCATATACATATATGTGTATTTTGTATATGTATATATGTATATATGTGTGTACGTGTGTATGTGTGTATGTATATATGTAAGTATGTCTGTCTGTCTGTATGTATGTATGTAAGTATGTGTGTATGTGTGTCTACATGTATGTATGTATGTAAGTATATGTGTATGTGTGCATGTCTGTCTGTCTGTCTATATGTACATATGTATGTAAGGTTGTATGTATGTGTGTATATGTGAAGTACTACATTTGAGAATACTGTTTCACATTATGATATTGAAAATATGTCATGAAAGACAAAACTTTTATGTCGATCAACTCTTATATGAAGCAATAATGGAAGCTTTTGGTACTGATACATACAAACAACCCCAAAGAAAAGAAAAGCCTGTAAAGGATAGTTTACTGTTTGTATCTCTGAGAACTGTGAAAAATGGAAGCCACAAATTAATACAAACAAAACTACAACAAACATAATATAAAGAAATACAGATTTGTTTGCAATGCAAACTAACTAGATTTTGTGCATTATTTAAAATACGTAGTTGGGAACTGGTTGCTAGATGTTTACAGAACCAAACGTTCAGAGTAGTGTTTGTTGTCTTGATTGGAGATGTGGATCGTTCTTGAACAGACGTGAGCGGAGAAGTGCATGAGACGTTATGGTTCTGTTGGGTTTAAAAAGAGTGTACTTTTAAAGAGATCGAGAGTAGATTGTAGATCTTGGCTTAGATGACTAAATCTTTGCTTAGAAAGCAAAACATTATTGGCAGATACAGGGAAGATAAATCTAATAATGTAATAACAATATAGAGATAATAAAAAAATGGAACCATGTAATCACCAAAATAGGTTCAAGATTTTTTTCTTTTCATTACGTCAAACTTGTCATATAGACTACCTGTCTTTTTGTGACTGGTGATGATATTCTGGAGAAAGTCAAACTAGTTGAATTTGCAAGTACAAGGGTTTAGGATCAGCAACTTGCTTCTTCTCTGCTCCTCGGCCGTGTTTCTTTGTTCGCTGACAAAAACAAACCTGAGAGATTTAAACTGGAAATGACTGAAAGTGAGTGAGCAACTTACAAAGTAGCAGAAAAAGGAAACGTGAAAGTCATGTCTCTGTGGAGCAGAGGTAGAGCTGCTTGTGTGTTCACAAAAAAACAAACAAACAAACACACAAAAAAAAAATTTGTGCACATACGAAGAAGAAAAAAAGCAAAAGTGAATAAGACATGGGAAAGGAGACGTGAGGGAGAAAGTGAAAGAAAATATAGTTAACACTTTCTCTACAGTGGAAATAAAAATCTCAGTATCTTCGCAGCTACACAAACATAGAAACCCACACACCTGTAGCCCTCTCCCAGCGGGTGGCACTGTGTAATTTGCCACATCCATTTCCTGGACTGGATTTGTCTTCAGTGCTGTCGAGGCATTCACAAAGCCCACCGGAGTACCCAAGCCCGTCCTTGAATGATGTCCGTTTGAAAACACACTCACAGAGCGCCAAATGAATCTCGACTGCACTGAGTCTGGCTCTTAAATCTTCAGCTTTTATTTTATTTTTGTTTACTTTGCTTATGGTTCTTGTTGTAAGAAGTTTTGGCTAATTTTGTCAAATGGTCAGGTATTGTAGAATGAGTCTGACCTCGTTTTCTCGGCTGCATCACACCACTCCAGTTTCCACGGTCTTCCCCTTTGGTCTAGCACTTAATTACGCGGCTCTTCACAGGGCCTCTTATCCTGAACTGTGTCTCCGAGGCCACCGGGTCTTCCTCTGCCAATATTCAGAGACATCTGCTCTGCTTTAACACTGTTCGGGAAATTATATGCCAAGATACAAGCTGCCCTCCCATTGCGTGTCTCCCCTCTGAAAATTCACGGCTTAATTTTAGCTCTGTGTGGCTGCATGTGTGTGTCATTAACCTGTGGAAACTGACCTCCTGCCACTACAAGCAAGCCCACTTTGATTCATAACCTGTCTTTGAGGCTCTGTATTTTTGACAAAAGGTTCAGTGCATGGTGCACTTGCTCTGAAAAAAAAAATACTGCTTTCATCAGCAGGCCATCTGCTCATAAACCAATGAATCAGTAATGACTGAAAGGATTGTTGGAATTTTGTTTATGGTGCTAACAGCATTTAAAAGGACATTTGAGCTGTAATGATCACTTAAAGTGGGCATCTTATGAGAAT
The DNA here is from genome assembly GCA_028564865.1 of Zenarchopterus dispar. Lineage (NCBI taxonomy): Eukaryota > Metazoa > Chordata > Actinopteri > Beloniformes > Zenarchopteridae > Zenarchopterus > Zenarchopterus dispar. The sequence continues at coordinate 10,004,536 of JAOWBL010000002.1, forward strand.
AATCACCTTGTACGTGTATGAGAACACTGATGTGGTTGTCTGAATTAATGGCCTCAAAAAACAAAGAAAAATAAAAGACTGGCACTACTTGGGAACACCTCGGTGTGAAAATATGTTACTCAGTGAGCCGTTTAAATTTGCTGGGTTCTGTAATGTTACAGAGCCAGTCATCCTGATCGTCTTCATCTACATCCAACTTTAGCTTCATAAACTGCATTTAGCTGAACCTTGGATGCACAAAGTCAAAACTCTCATCAAAGTCTCATCATTAACTGTATAATTGGCTTGAATTGAGGAATAAATGAGGTAATTATGCTCTAACAGAACTTTTTTACACATTCTAATTAAGAAATCTGACCTTTTTTTTTTTGAATTTTTCTGCTGAGAAGTTGGAAGTTAAGTTGTTATTTGTATATTAATGTGGCATCAAAAATATATTGCCATTACAAAAACTAAAATTGAACATTGGTGAGAAACAGCCAAGATAAGCAATAAGAACTTTATCTTAGCCTAAAGGTCTAATAAAACACTGAGGAACGGTGCAATGAAGCCCAGGAGTTATTGAGCCCATATTTGATAAATGAATTGCAACAACAGGTTGTCACATTTGTTAAGGGCAAACTGAATTTTATGTCAGATTTCCATCGGCCACAGAAGCCTTTTTCAATTTAGTGCATTGTTGTCAAAGCTCTCAGTTTTGCTACTGCATTTCCTCATAAGGTGATGAAGTCCTTCAGGGGTTATTGAATGTAATTTGTGTCCAGATTTTTACGTGCACAGAAGCATAAAGTTGTACACCCATCTCAAAAGAGGAAGACCCCCGCTGGAGAGAGAGGTGGAGCTGAATTGAGCAGCAACAGAAGGGTGAATTTCTGGGTGTAGTTGTGGTGCTGTGTCACTGTAGTATTTTGATCAAAATGTCATATTATGGCATTTCGTTGATACCTCAGGAAATTGTGTCAACGTGTCTTAAAAGGGTATAATATGTTTCCCTTAAAACACAGCTGCTTATTCACACATCCAGCAGGCAAGGAGCTGCTTTTACGGCCACATGTCCAACCATTTCCATTCTTTAATGTATGAAATAATACCAGCTGAGCAGTGAGTGAAGAGTGAAGGTAATAAAACTTGAAGGAAACTGAAATATATGAAAAGCTGTGTATAAGTGGAGACCTTGGTGGTTGACTGACAATGTGTGTGGCTTTGTCCTTCCACACATCACTTCCTCCACTAAAAGCAAAAATATGAGACAATCTGCCTGTTACACTGAGAACCTCTGCCAAAAAAATAAATAAATAAATAAAGACCACCAGTAATGATAGGACATTGTAAAAGAGTAATTTGATAACACTTTTGGGTGCATATAATATGTTAGTGCTGGAAGCCATACAAACACAATTTACACATCTCCATTTGATTAGTTCGAGTGGTGACATCTTAATTTCACAAAACTTTGACAAGTAAAACCAGATTTTTTTAAAACTAATTGGACCTATTGGCAGTTTAGAGAAGGTACTTTTATTTTGTAGTATGTTTTATAATTCCACGTTGATGGTAAAAATAATAAGTGGTACATGGCTTAATTTTCACACAGATTTTCTCAAATATTTCTGTAGAACCAACAGCTTGTGTCCTCCTTTGTAACTGTGGTTCACTTTGAGGTGTTTATCAGGAAATGAACTCCACATAAGGCTGGATGACAAAAAACAAGATGAGTCATGTAGATAAATCTCTGAGTGATTTCCCTAAAATGACCCTTTGTCTCTTTCTGCCACTGACAGGATCGGTGATGAGTGGACCGGAGTACGCTTCTCGCTCTGCTGCTTCCCCAATCATTAAATACCAGGGGAGGCTGTGATGGTGTACTTCATAAAAGTGTTGAGGTCTATGGTAAAAGGGGTGTCTAAAAATTGCAACATTGATCTAGGATCACTAGTCAGGTCACATTACGGCACTTCGCCGTGACGCAGGAAACTGTATCTGTGTTTCACCAGGATACAAGATGAAAATTGTCAGTTTTTCTCGCAGAATCAATAACTTCAAGTTTCTCCCTGAGATTAACATATAATAGGATGCACTGCGAGTGCATCAAGGCAATCTTTTCAAAATCTCCTATCGCTATAGTGGTGCTTTGCATGAATTACAGTAAAATTTGGAGTTATGCACAAAAGTAGGCCCCAAGCTGTTAGCCCGTTTTTCCTCAAGGGTTCAGTGAGGGAAAAGGAGAGAAGGTAGATAAGGAAAAGGAGAAAGGAAGATAGGAAGTAGAGAGGAAGTCTTATGGGAAGCTTGCACTTGTTGCAAGAATATCCTTTTTCATTCACGTGGAAATAAAAACTCATAGAGGGAGCAAAAGAATTTTGATCAAGAGAGAAAAAAGTTTAGTGAAACTTTATATTCTCCATTTTTTTTACAGTTTCCATTTGGCACATGGCACAATCAGCATGTATGCATCTGGTATACATAAATAAATATTAAATATTTTATACATAAATATACATATAGAGCTCTTACAAAGACACCTTAGGGGTTCGTGGCCTGGTATGTTTTAAATGATGACAAAAATACACAGAAAATATTTGTGTTGGTGCTTTTCAGTCTGAACAGTGTTTTAATTGTTTTGTAAGAGGGAACGATATCTCCATAGAAGCCCTATACATATATGTATGTATGCCCATATTTATATATATATTCAAAGAAATACAAGTGCGCACTGATGTAGGTTTAGTCAGTGCAAACAGGCCACTGTCTGCTTTTGAGCTCTTACAAAGTCAATGGAATCATATCAGTTAGTTCATTTGAATCTTTAGCTTCTTTTGTCTTACACATAAAATTATAGATTTATTTTGTAATCTTTAAGCAAAATTAGACATACTGTATATAACTCTTAAAATAAAAAAGTGCTATGTTGCAAAGACAGACACCTAGAGACGCAGCAGAAACACTACTTATGGTGAACCAAACTCAGCAAAATGAGAACTTACTCACCCTCCCCCAGTCCCACCCCAAAACAAACAAACAAACAAAAAAGAGAATACTATAGAAAACTACCAAAAAGCACAACAAACAAACAAAAAAAGAAAAGAAAGACCTGGTGAATGGATGCACACACGCATTCCCTCTCACACGCATACACACTCGCTCATTTGTGACTCCTGCATTGGCAACTTCCGACAATGTGCACCTTCCTTTACCTCGACCTCTTGACCGCACTCGTACGTTGGGGATGAGAGCTCCTTTTCACATGCGCACAAACACACTGGTGCTGAAAGCAGCATGTGTATGTGCACATCGTGGTCGAGACCGATAAATTGGCTGTAAAAGATGCACTTTTTTTTTTCCAAAACAAAACAATCACAGCAACGTAGTATATATCTCTGCTGTCTCACCTCTTGGCAAGAGCTGTCCCACACAAGTTATATCTATACAAGCTAAAAAAGAAAAGAAAACAAAAAAAAACAAAACAACACAATTTGTGTGGCTGTTGTATTGGTATGCAAGAGGGAAAAAAATCCCAAAATGTATTAAAAATCTCTACATCTGCACATCCTCTGCACTCCCATCTTGTATCCAGTCTCATATACTTGAGTCTTGTCTGGTAGTAACATATTTCACATGGAATAATCTCAGGAAATAGAAATAATGACAAAAAACAACAAGCTCTGTAAGGCATTGAAACATAAAAGGAAACAAAGAAGCAAGTAAAAACATTTCACGTATATCGATGAAGAGACCATTGTTCCAGATGTGTCTCCTGCAGGATGGGAAATAAAAAGCACTTCTCTTTGTTTTTGTTATGAATTCAAGAAAAAAAGTGTTGATATCTTCTCAGTCTGCTTAAAAAGGCTTTTAAAATTATTATTTTAGAAAAAAAAACACACTGCAGAAAGACCACCTCTCCTTGTTAGGAAAAGGGAAGCAGTTAAATTTTGGCAGCTCTGCACAACTTGACATCCACAGAGAGCTCTCAGCAACTCTCCTCATAGTAAAAGTCTAGTTAAATCTCCACGTTTTAATCCGACTCTTGCCCTCCCCGCCGTGATATTTATAAAACACAATCCTCTCCTCCTTTCCTTCATCCCTCTGTTCCTCCTCCGCCACTCTGCCGCCACCTCCTCCTCCCCCGCCTGCACGGTCTGCCCCCTGGCCTCCTTAAAGCTATACGCGGGTGGTTGAGTGGGAGTGTGGCAGGCCGGTGGAGTTGAAGCCAGTTGTGAAGGTGTTGTAAGGATGCAGGTTGGGCATGCCCACCAGAGAATTGGGAATCATGGTGATGGTGTTGGGGGTCATTAGGGGAATGTCGTCCGGAGAGCGCCGCAGAGTGAGCGTGTAGTCGGGGAGCGAGGCCAGGCGCAGTGCCCCTTCATTGCTGTTCCCTGCCTCACACTCATGGTGGGTCTGGTTCATCTGGAGCGACATGATTTCCTCCTCAGGGGCGTGGTGACCAATGTCATTGGAGGTGGTCTGGCGCTGCGGGCTGGGTTGCCCGTGACCAGAGTCCTGCCGGCGCTTGTCCTTGCGATAGTAGAGTGCTGCGAATGCCAGGACGTTGAGAAACAGTAGCGAGGCTCCCACTGCGATGGTGACACTGAGCTCCGTAGAGTAATCCCGCGGGTTCTCCACGACAAGTGGCCCCGTCTCCTCATCATCACTCCAGGAGTCTTTATCTTCACTGTTATAGGCCGGTGACATGGGGGGGCGTTTGGTGTTGAATGGCCAGTTTTTCCCATTGGGCCTCTTGGTGGACAAGGTATTCTGCGTGGTCTCTGGCGGTGGCACTTTGGTGGTGGTGGACGTGTAGTGGAACATGTCATGGAGATTGTACAGGTGGGGCACAAGGTGTTTCCAGAAGGCCACTTTGGTGGCACGGTAGTGGTCACGTACACGTGGCTTGAGGCCGATATGCAGATAAAGCTGGTCCTGGGGGTTGTACTTGGACCAGGCCACCTCTTCAAAACGGTTGGCCTTGGTGTGGATGAACTTGGTGTCTTGGGGGACTGGTTTGTTGGGATCTCTGCAGGCAAGATGAAAAAGATGCAACACAGAATTAGATCCAATTCTAACAGTACATTTAATTATTCACGCTTCAACATCCATGTAGAGCGAGGATGCTCATGCAAATTGTAATAAGAAAACATAACAGAATGAGTCAGTTTATATTTTGGTGTGAGCAGATTTCAGCAAGTGGGGAGTTTATTGATCTCCACCACAGAAAAAGCTAAAACCTGCATGAACCAGCAACATCTGCAGTTAAAAATTGATCTAAGTGTGTATGCTTTAGTATCAACTGATTCTTATTCCCACATCCTCCTACTTTCCTAAGCTTTACTCCTCGTCCTCTCTCCTTTCAGCCACCTCTTCGTTGATGTAATGTGCCTCTCTGTCTCATCTCCTATCTTGTCTCTCTCCAGATGTTCATCTTATTTCAATTCTGAGCCAGGCCACCCTACGAAAACCAGGGTAGAGGCTTTTAAGTAAACACATATGAATAAGTCAGTGGGCCTTAGGGCTCACGTCAGGAGGCATCTTGTTCTTGATAATCTAACGCTGGTGGAGCCCCTCCGCTAATTGCTCCAGGAAGACAGAAGAGTGTGCACCAGCAACCAGTGCACTGACACAGAGTGGACCATACTGATGATGACACTGATGTGGAGCAATGTGTGTGTGTGTGTATGTGCATAGATATATAAGTCTGTTTCCAGCATTCAGACTGGACAAACGTGATCGTGAGAGACTGAAATGAGTTTTCTGGATGCAGTACCTCTGTTGACCTACAGGGTTCACTGTTTCCCTTTTCAGTTTTCCACACAATTCCTCAAACAGCCAACCATTTCAATTACAGTGAAGCTATCGATTTATCGAATAAATTAACATATAGCAATCTCTAAGAATCACATAAGTTTTTGTTGCTGCACAATAGCAGGTGTGGGTGTATTTTTGTACAGACTGAATGGCTTTCTGTGGAGAACCCTGAGTTGGAGCAGCCTTGGAAAATAGAATAACTTATGGTGGAACACAAAGCTGTAAAAAATGTGCTGCTTCTTGGAAAGCTTCACTCTGTGGGTCTGAAAGCAATGTTTGTTGTAAGCAAAGTTCAAATTTAGTAGGGGATTTGGGATATGGTTACAGTTTTCTTTTATTTTTATTTTTCCTCTTTTGATTCTTTTTCTTCTTTTGGGCATAGGTCGAAAACCTCCGAATATGGCCAAGAGAATTAAAAGCCTTGCCAGAAAAATTCACCCTCTATGCTCTCTCCTGTTCGTTTCTCTGCTGTCAATTTTTATTTTTCAGGTCAGTGCTTCTGGGAGAGGGAGAGAGGGAGAAGCAAAGCAAATTGAGATGACTGGGGCTGAATCTCTGGACCTGGGCTGGTGTCAGCAGAGCAGCCCGTAAATAACCTCTTTTATTAGGCCCGTAACGATCCCCGATGAATATTGACGGCCAGACTATGATGACTTTGTAGCTGAATATCAGTAATTAAGTTTCAAAGAAGCGGCTGGTGGAGGTAAGGTCATATTGATCTCCCCACACACAACATGCCAGTGAGCAGGATGTCAATGGAGCAGAATGAGACATAGCTGTCTGCAGCAAGCGTGCTTTGTGAATTCTTCCAGTAGTGTTGTGGATGCCATCACACAAGCATGCAAGTAAACTTCCCTCACCCTCCGTCTCTCTCACATAAATGCATAACAGCAGTAATGGAGTTCAGAGCTTTCTCCGTTAATGGGAATTCTGCATTTCCACAACCCGGCAAATGCTCCCTTTTCAAAAGGGTCAATTAGCTGAATTGTGATGGCAAAATGACTGCGAAGGTATTTAGAAAGATCTGGCCAAACAATCACTGTGTGCAGGGAGTGAGAGAGCAGTGGTGCAGTGGAGTTAGAAAAGCTCTTTGGTGGGTGGCTGGCTGGCTGATTCAGGGCAAGTGAAGATGAATAATTTAGGGAACACAAAGAAATCAATGTGGCATCTTTAGCTAATTTGATTTGCCGTATTAGAGAACAACTGGCTGCCTTATCTAATTACACACACATATGGTTGGGTAATTGTTGCAATGTCAATAGTAAACAGGCTACATTCCCTTAAAATAGTTTCTTCCACAGCTGCTCAACTTTGGGGTGGTGTATGGCTTTGAAGTCCTGCACTGCGCTGCAGAGTCGGAGGGAGCGACCTGAACTCTGCCTCTCCTACTCAGTGCAAAGAAGACTTGTACAGAATTTCTGTGTGGGCTTACTGAGTGCTTTGTGTGATGCAATATGATCAGATTTACTTTTTGCAGTTTCCAGAGCGCTGTGCTCTTATGCTCTCCATTACTGCTAAAATGGTGCAGAAACAGTTGGTAAATATCCTTAAAACATCTCTACAATGATTAGTTCAGCAACAACGTTAAAAGCACCTGCCTTATATCTTGGGATCTTTTTAGAGTTTCTTGATATATTTCTCAGTCTATTTTTTAAATCTTGGTGTGGCCAAACACATTGATTTGTAACAATATTTTAGTGAGGATGCTAAATTGATATTGATGTAAAAGCCAGGAGTCAAGGTGGAACAGGAGCATTAAAGCTAAACGGTGAACGTGAAGAAGCTGGAAAGCACAGCAGCTCTTAGTATGCATACAAGGACACAAGAACATCATCAATTTACATAATGTGATATTACACCACATACACCACTTTTTGGTAATGGCAACGGCCACAGATACACGTTCAGTTGTAAAAGTTATTAAAAAACTTTAAAATTTCACTGCATCTTGATACAAAATAAGTATCCAAACCTTTGTAATATACAACATTCTTTGTATGTTTTAGTGTAATGCACAAAATCCTTTCATTTCAACCCTAAGCTCTGTGCGTGAACAAAGGAAAATGTTTTTGCTGTTTGTCAGTAGAGAAGGATGAGCCTTATTCTGAGAAGCTGCTGCTCAGAAAGATTTTCAATAAAGATTAAAAAAATATGAAAACTCTTTCTAAATATTACTTTAACCTGTCAAAAAGCTTCTTGCGAGCAGGAAGTCTAAATGGGCTGGGGAGGATGAGTCTGTTCGGCTGAGATTTTAGATGACTCCCCGAACTTGTACTTTTTGCCATCAGATCATTTCACATTCATCACTTCAGATGGCAAATTTCTAAAAAGCTGGTTGTTGTGCCCTCCTGTGTTCAGCTCCACAGTAAACATTGTGGTGTAGAAGTGAAGTCTGTTCAGCTCTGAGAGCTCCGTTGCATTAGCCGATAGCCCCCATCCCCCCACCCCCTACCCGTTAGACCTCGCACCTAATCTGGAGGGTTACTGAAGCTGTAGCTGGACTGCAGGCAGAGAGGGATTACTACACCCATAAAAGCAGGCGTTTTAATGGCCTCTCAGATTTCCTCTGATGTGTTCATATGGCTGTGGTCCTATAAACCACTGTCTTCACCTCTTCCTCAGGCTCTGCTGCCCTTCCAACACAGATAACCTGTTGACCCCTGCTAACCTTGGCTCGCCAAGCGTGTTTAAGTGCTCCCGAGAGCTTGCATCTAGGATTGACGGAGAATTTGTGAATGGGTACTTCATCTCCCGTCTCCGTGAGTGCTTGCGCTACATTTGCGAGACATCCTAACACACTGACCTCTTTGACCACAGAAATGCAGCTCTTGAACCCAAGACACGGCATGTTTCACAAAGACATTCATACTCTGTTGATGAAACTCGCCTGTATGGGCTGATATGAGAAATAGCTTCCTGTACAGTCAAACAGCTCTTCTATAAGACACACACACACACACACTTGCCTCTTGGCTATACCTCCACATGTGGCAGAGTGGGATGTGAACTCATTACTTATTCTAAGCCCTATCTGCAAGCATTGATATAAAAGGTAGATAAGGGGGAAGAATGAATATCATTTTCTTTCTTTTTCATTTCCCATATACCTCCTTCCCCTTTTCATCCTGATGTAATTTGAAGCGCATGAATGATCATAGACCTAGCCATCACCAAATCTGAAAAGACACGTTTAGGTGCCCCAAGGCTGAAGGCAAGAATCTATTTTCCCTGCACTCAAGGTCTGTAAACCCTGATCTGAGTATAGCTCCTCAATATAAAACAACGGACACGCATGGATTCAGCAGCACTGATTTAGCTAAGCTGTAAAATATGCACGGATTGTTTTCCTTTGGTATTGTCACTCTTGTGTAACCAATTCATCCCCTAGAGTTGTTTATCTACCTACCAGGTAACACAAAGTATGAAGCTAATTCTAATTTGCACTCCAACTCTGCAAAACAACTTTCCTTGTATTCTGTGAAACACGCTCTGTATAATCCTGCCTGTAGTCTTTGTCTTGGTGTGACTTCAGCCCTGAGCATCATCAGGCTGGACTGTTTTTACCCTTAATGTGGTTACTCATCACAGCACAGCGGCTGAGTGATGCGCGGTTCATATTTAATGGCAGCCTTCGGTTTAGCGGGTTAAGTGATGCGGGGTGAGGTGCTGTGACTTTGGGGGTGTGTGGATGAGTTAGAGGACACTGCACTTGGATCATTCCTTATGAAAGTCATCGATTTGTTTGTTTGTTTGTTTGAGCTTTTAGCTTCATCTTCATCTAGATAGCTAATTTTCATATAACTGTTTATATTTCATACATCCAGCTTCAGTCTTACAACCAGGATGCATGAATTCAGACCTGTGAGTTTCCGCTTCTTCCTCACCCCTGTTTTTCTTCTCTCATTACATTCAGCGCACAGCATGGATACCGATCAATGGCATGCCGTCCCCTTAACAAGCCACGCCACTTCCTTACTTTCTCTAATGCAAATCAGGATATTGGCTACAAATCTCCTATCAAGTGAGTGCCTGTTTAATGGAGTAGGTAGGTGGCTGCTGGGGAGGTAAGCCATTCCACAAAGCAAAATATTCACATAGGGCTGGTACAGGTTTAGATGCCCCAAACGAACGATTAAAGAGAATGGACGATGATCCGAAGAAAGGACAAGCTGGAAGGTCATTGATGAGTGATGTAACTACTGGAGCAAGAAAGACGGGCTAAAACTGCGCTTGAATGAGGTCAGATGGGAGAAACAGCTGATGTATAAGCTTTGTTAATCCTACATAGAAAGGGTGTTTGACAAGTGGGAGGAAAGCTGAGGAAAAATCAACTAGCAGTGTTGTAAATCATAGTGTAGGCTGCTCAACTGCTCTAAAGACACACCGTCATTACTTTTGTTTGGTCGGCAGGAATTGTCACTAAACCAATCTATACTGCATATTTTAGCTCATGTTGTGAGTGTAATACACGGATAGATTTTTTTGTGTAGGATAATGAGAGAGAGGGCTGAAGGAACAGTGGAAGAAGCAGAGGGTGAAAAATCAAAACATGACAGTACTCTGCTCTCTAATGACTTAGCAAGACCCTGCACAGTATGTGGCGCGGCTCACACGGAAAGCAGGGGAGTGAGCACCAGCCGCCAGCAGGCTGAAAGAAAGAAAGGAAAAAAAAAAACAAGCGGGAAGATGGCCCAAAACATTTATAACACTAATGATATATACTGACTGATGCTGTCGGGGACTTTCATCACTCTGTCTCTTCTGAAATGTTTGTGCCTGCATTTGTTTTTGAGAAGACGTAGAAGTCGAAGCTTGTGGCCTTGTGGCAAAACTTTCAGAGATGCAGTTCAGAAAAAGTTGCTCTTCCAATAAAGTGCAGCTCAGTTGTGCTTGTCAATAATAAAATAAATACTGAAGCCATGAAATCTGCAGCCTCTGAAATATTCCCGGTTCTCAGGAAACAACAGCCTCATAGTTTAAACGTGCACATGTGCACACAGTAAGAAGATTTGACAGCATGCACTCTCCGTATGCTTTTATGCTTCACTGACACTGGGGAAAAAAAAAAGGGGGGGGGGGCATGGGAAAGGGATTTGCCCTGTAAAAAATGGCACATGAGAACCAGGGACATAAAGAGCTTTTGGGTGGCGGGGCAGGGGCTGGGGGGAGAGGAGGAGGGTGCTGCTATGATACACAGTGTTGACATGCAGTCCAAGTGTCTGGACATGGTGTCACACATGTTTCTACAGCCGATTTAGAGTCGGGCAGGATGTGCAAACTAGGTCAATTCATTACCAACATCTGGAAGGGGAGCAAGAGCTGCTTTAGAGACAGAAGTGAGATCGCTGTTGGAGAGGCCGAGAAAGCCAAGAGAATTCAGCTGGGTGTTAATTAAAAGTACTATATTTCCACTAGAGGCAGATTTGTTTGGGGAACGTGCTTCTATGTCGTATAGAGTGGATATACACATATAAACTTGAATATCTGTAGGAAATGTATACCATTTTCACCCCCCTCAAAGTGTTGATGGTAGATTCCTTTTCATGAGCTGGGAAACATTACCTTCTACAGCAGCACAATGAGGGTTTTTTTTTTTAATGCCAGCATCTAATCCCAGCTTTTTACCATCTGAGTGTCTAATTGTGGTTTTCCTGTAATCCTTTTGTCTGGAGTCACGCTAAGATGACACGCCATACGATGAATACCTCCCATAACATGGCGAGCATAGATCTAGAACCAGTTTATCCTCCTGCTGTTATGCTCCTAATCTTAATCAATCGCTGACATGGAAATTCACAAAACTGACATGGGGTCAGCGATAAAAAGTGACGTGGCTTTCCTGCTTCAGCAGCTTGCCAGGATGAAGGCCCGGTTAGGATGACAGGTGACTCACTGCCTGTGGTACTGTGTGGATGCACAGACAGGCCCTCATCAGAACTGATTTTGCTGAAAACCACAGCATCCAAGCTCAGAGTGGTTGAGTGTAACCCCAATTTCAAAAAGTTGGGACACAAATGTAAAGAAAAAGCAAATGCAATGATTTGCAAATCTCATAAAGTCATATTTTATTCATGGAAACAGAGAAAATATCTAAATAGCTAAAATTGAGCAATTGATCCATTTCAAGAAATGAATAATGTAATAATAATTTTGATGGAAGCAACAGATAAAAAAACAGGTAGCATACCATCTTTTTAGCAACAGCCCAAGTACATCTGGGAACAGAGGAGGTTAAAGTTGCTGGAGTTTGGAAGACCAGTGTTCAAACCGCTCAATAGTTGTTGGTCTTTTTCGTATTATGACGCGCCAAATGTTTTTAATTCTTGGAAGGTTTGGACTGACAACAGATCAATTCAGCACTCGGACTCCATCCAATCATCCATTTTCTATACCTGTTGATTCCTTTACAGGGTCACGGGGGTCTGCTGGAGCCAATCCCAGCTCATTACAGGCGATAAGCAGGGGGGACACACTGGGCAGGTCACCAGTCCCGCTCGGACTCTTCAAGTGCAAAGCTATAGTTTTGTAATGGCTGCCGTCTGTGGTTCAACATCGTCTTGCAGAAAGATGCAAGACCATCCCTGAAAACAGATACTCGGCTCTTTCAGCACTGAGGTTTCCTTCCCATATTTGCCAACTTCATATCATCAGGGATGCTGACCTTTGACCTGAGTGCAGATAACAGGCTGGACGGTCCCTCTCTTCTTTGATCTGGAGCAAGTGCTGTTCATAGTTTCCAAAAATAGTTTTAAATTTAGATTTGTCTGAACACAGGCCAGTTTTTTCAATCTGTTTTAAATGAGCTTTGGTTTGGAGAAGACAGCAATGTTTGGGATCATGTTGGATTATGCTGACAGAGTTTTAACCTGCATTTGTGGACTGCAACGTGAAGTGTGCTCTATGAGTGATTTTTGGAAATGTCGCTGAACCTGAGTGACTTCCATGTGGTCCCATCTGAGGGCCTGAAAATTACACACACCCAGTACTAATTTTTGGATTTTTTTCCTGTATACACAGGGATTTCTCCAGATTCTGAGAATCAGTTTATTATATTATGTACAACTTTACACTGAGGAATATTACTCTGAAACTACTTCACAATTTATAGATACGGTTGTTTGGCAATTATGGGACTCCATCTGAAAAGATGCTTCTTTTATACTCCAACATATCACTAATCTGTTGCTAATGAAACTAATTAGTTGCAAGACGTTCTGTCAAGTATTTATGTTTTAGCACCACTTACTTTCCCAAGTTTTTGTTGCCCATGTCCCAACTTTTTTTGAGATGTGTTGCTGCCGTCAAGTTCAAAATAACTAAAAATCTTTTTTAAAGAAATAGTAAAATGTCTCATTTGCAACATATGATGTGCTTTCTATGGTCTATGATAAATACGATATGGGTTTCAGCCATTTACAAATGGCTGAATTCTCTTTTTATTTATATTTTATGCAGCATTACAGCATTATTGGAAGTAGGATTGAATGTAAGCAGCATGCATTAATAATTTGAGGCCTAAACCTTTTCTAATTAAAATGAATCACAACGTCTTTTCTCACAACAGCACATATTATTGTTTAAGGATAAGTAATGAGTTTAATCTGCGTCTGCAAAGGTGTACAGTATGTGTTGACAAAAGGTGGGCGGAGGAGGCTGCTGTTTTATCCGAGCATCACTGATAAATGTTACTTCTTCCTTGAGGAACGAAAACAACCTCTATCAGTCCATCTACACACGTTTGCCATTAGCAGTTCAAGGCTCTTGGAGCCAGATGACTCAAAATAAATTCCATCTGATTGGACGGCAGATGATATAGAGACAGATAAAAACAGAGCAAGATTCCAGCCAGCATCCTCCTCAGGACGGGGATCAATACCTCTCTGGTAACAGGGATTGTCAAATTAAATTTAAGTTGTTAGAAATGATTACTAGTAGTCACACAAAATGGTCTGGTTCCGTGATGGGTGGGGGTGAAATTGAGCATGGTGGGGAGCAAGTCACCCAGGGCACGAGTGATCGACTGGACCCAGGCTGAAGGAATCAATAGTGCTGAGGGCAAGAGTTTGATATGCCTCCCTGATAAGACTTTATGTCTTTTGGGCCCCAGTAAACTGGAACAGAGACAGAATACACAACCAAACTCGAACACACATGCAGGTACACACACATGGTTTTGTGAAGCACATATCAGAAATAGCGCCTTCTGTTGAATTCAAAGGTTTTACATATTAGAACATTTAAAAAGATACATATTAAAAAAACTAAGTACACTCTACAATGTAATGTGTTGTAGAACCACCTTTAGCAGCATTATCATTTTTTCTCATCAACTTGGAGACATTTTGGTCCTATTTATTTATTTATTGAGCAAAGTTGCTTCTACTGAGGTTTCAATCATTTGTGCACAGGTTTCCTTAAGTCCCACTACAGCATTTACATCAGGTCTGTATTTTGAACGGGTCATTATAAAACTCTGATCTTGTTCTTTTTCAGTTTTTTTGCTGTGGATGCACTTAGTGTAATTTTACTGTTGAATGATCCAGTTTTGGAACCAGCTTTAACTGCTGGAGAGATGGTCTCACAGAATACTCCGATATATATAATCTTTACTTCAGCTTTTATGTCTGTCCAAATGACAATTTTCCAGGAGTCTTGAGTTTTGTAAATATCCATCTTTAGAAATCAAAGTTGTGCTGCCATATTCCTTTTTTTAAAGAGAAGGATTTCCCCAAGCAGAAAGTCTTTTTCGGATTGAGTTTTAACATTAACATGCCGACTGAGGATTGTAGTGTCTGAGATAAAGTTCTAGTGTGTTTTTTAAATGTCCTTGAGCATTGATCTGTCTGAACCTGTGATGAACTCGGTGGGACATTCACTTATGGGAGGTGAATCAAGTGCACTGAGTTTCACACAGAGATGATTTTTTTTTTTTATGTCTTGATAACCAGATGCTTTTTTTTTCTTTTTAAGATTTGATGTGTCTAATCTTAGAGTCAAAAGAGGGTGTGCAGACAACCACGCACACATGTCCAGCCCAAAGTGATACTCAGCCCAAACAGCAGGCGGTCCACAGGAACATTTAATCTTTCTCAGATCCAATATCTCAGGTCCTCAGACCGAGACCCAGGAAGTCCAGGCAAATAAACACCTCTGAAATAAATATCTCTGCTTAAAACTGACTTTTTTGTCCTTTACTATCCCCTTTAGAGATTCCATTTTCTTGCTCCCTCTAAGCTTGTGTACAGAAGTGTTTTTAAGAGAGTTGAGATGAGATTCATCTCTAACTTCCATTAATAACTTGGCATGTTGTTAATGTTGTTGTCCCTAATTTTACTACATTTCAATTACTGAAACTGAAAAATATTTATACTGTTAGAACCACATCATCAAAATGTCTTGGACGAAAAATGGATTCGAAATTTTGCATTCCAATTTAGGAGGATTTATAATTTTCCACTGTGAAGTTAGACTCCCAACATTGTATTCCTCTCTGCTGTCGAATAGTGCTGTAGGTATATTAACAAAAGAGAGAGGTAAATATTGGACAGCAGGAGAAGTGAAGTTTCTCTGATGCATATAACCATCAGTGCAGCCAGTGCCCAGAATATCTCAATGAGTTGGCTGTAAGTCAAGGTCACAGTCTATCGGATGAAAAAAAACTCAATTAAAGGTGAGAACTCCATTATACATTTACTAGTGTTTCACAACAGATGGGAAGAACATGGCTTACTATGCTTCCTGTACTACATATATATATATATATATATATATATATATATATATATATATATATATATATAT